>JAYESA010000014.1:56758223-57245723 GCA_036927795.1 Iris macrosiphon
TATTTATGAGTTTGGTTATATATATAAGGTATGTGTATATGTGTGTATATGAGTTATATATATATATATATATATATATATATATATATATATATATATATATATATATATATATATATATATATATATATATATATGTAGATACCTAGGTATATGCATATATGTATTATATATATATATATATATATATATATATATATATATATATATATATATATATATATATATATATATATATATTAGCCTAGATTATAGCTAGATATATATATTTATGCATAGTTAGTTAGCTAGAGGGGCAGTAGGGTTGAGTTTAGAGAGGTATCTCAATACCTTGAGATATCCAAGGTATTGAGTTTCGAGCGAGGTTTTTGAGCAATTGCCTAGGTTTAAGTTTAGAGATAGGTTTTTGTGTATATGTGTATATATTTGCTCGTGCTAGCATAGGTTTTAGAGGGTATAGACGGGGCGTATAGCGTAGGGTGAGGTATCAGATACCGAGGGTATCCCAGTATCTCAAGGAGGCGAGTTTGAGGGTTTATTAGCTTAATGACCTAGTTTTGACCTAGAATTTCAGGGGCACCCTAGTTTGACCTAGAGTTGACCGTAGTTGACTCGGTTGACCGCCAAAGTCAACTTTTGACCTAGATTTGACCCAGAGTTGACTTTTTGGACCCAGAGTTGACTTTTTGACCCAGATTTCTCTGGTTTGACCCGTTTGACCTAGAACGACCCTAGAAGCCTATTTTTAGTTATTTTATATCTGTTTAATTTATTAGAACCCTGTTTAACCTTGTTTTTCGCATTAGGTCCTTGCGACACCAGTTCGGATCGTCAGTTGCTCAGGACGTCAGGCGAGTACATTCTCTGATAGTTTTCATTATCTGATGATTATTATAATTCACCTTCTAGTATAGTATTATCTGATTATTCTGGCATAACACGGGACACTGACTGGTATTTCTGGATTTATTTACTTGTAATACGTATTTTTCATATTTCTGGCCTCTATTCTGGAATGACTACTGGCATCACCTACAGGCATCACTATAGGCATCACTCATGTTTCAGGCTGGACTCATACTTGATTTACGTGTCGGGTCTTGGATTCACTTGTATTAGTCGGGACGGAGAAATACTCGAGTAGACATGTAAACATTTCCATCTGGAATTATCAGGAATCACTCTCTCTGGTCTAATCTGGAATGATAGCAGCCGCGCACCCAGTGCGCGGTGAGCCGTACTTACCCCTAGCCGTTTACATGTCGAAACAAGTATTTCAAAGACACCAAGTTCATTCTTTATAGTCTGGACTCTCTTGTATTTCTTGTTGGTCTCACTTATAGTTTCTGGACTTGACTCTTTACATGTATTTCATGCTGGACTCACTACACGTTCATGTGCACGGACTTGATCTTAGCTTAGATTTCTTGTATCTTGCAGTTATTACCATCTTGCTTCTGATATTCATGCATCTTTATCTTTATACACCAGTGATACATGCATATTTCTTATTCCATACTTTATTTCATTCTTCTTGCTACTTGCTACAACTGTTTTATAGTTTTTATCATTTAACTGGAACTGCTGTTAGAGGTGTACTTGCTCCAGTCCTGACTGGACATATTTTTCTAGAGTATCCGGAGGATTGGTGTCCGATGTTTTATGGACCTGAGACTGTCGATGGTGCAGACAGGGACCCTCTAGTTTAGGAGTAATTTCCGGGTTGGTAGTCGGGATCACTAGGACCTTGTTATTGTTTTATTATCTTTAGCACCGAATTTGTCTCCGATTTTGGATTGAGACCTTGTATTGTATTTGATTTTGGATATTGTTGTATTATTATTATTGATGTTATGGTAGTTTTAGCAGCAGTTGTTTAGACTTTATAGTTGTTAGTTTTCTGTGTTATCTTATCGTGCTTAGATTCGTGATTGAGTACATTGTGATTATCGTTATGATATTGCTCCTCCGTTTGGAGTTGAGATCTTGACAGGTTTATATATTGATTGCGTGAGATTGTTATCAAGATAGTTGACCTAGACAGCGTTCTACCGCCGTTGCTGCGGCGTAGGCTGGACGTACCCATGACTCATGTCCGATTTTTCGGGTGCAGGTCGTAACAGTAGTTTACTTCTATTTGTATAGTTATATGTCTATCACCTTATGATAGGATCACATCTTTTTCTTTTACAGGTACAACAGGAAAATATACTCACAGAGGCAGAGGAGGATTCTGAAGCAGAAGTTGAAGGTCCCTGGGGCATTGAATCATATATTTTGTTATATAGTTAGGCAATGTGTCATGTATTTTGGTTTACTTGTATATATACGTTGGTTATTTGAATGTGGTTGGATGTTTGTGGTGTACGAACGCGTATTTATTAATATAAAAATTGTGTATTATACTTCTTTCATGTTTGTGATGTTCTGGATTATATTGATATTATATGTGTTCGATATATAATATATAATTATAAACAGAATTTTGTTATACAAAAAATAACTTCACTTGACGGTTATAAAACATCAACAAATATTTGAAATTTGCTACAAGACATCATTACATGACGGTTTTTAAACATCAAAAAAGTTTTTTTTTGACGATTTTTCTCCGTCAAAAAATAGTTTTTTTGACGGCTATTACCCGTCATCTAGGCCACAATCAAGAAAAGTTATCTTGAAGATTTTTTGTTATATTTTTTTTCGGCTAAAACACGTCAAGAAATATTTATTACTTGACGATTTAAAACCGTCAAGATAAAAAAAATTAGAAACTGTCAAGAAAATATAGGACTTTTCTTGATTGTGGCCTAGATGACGGATCCAAAACCATCAAGAAAACCCTTTCTTGACGGGAAAAAACCGTCAAGAAAAGCCATTTTTTTAGTGAACTTAACGTCCTTTCGAGTCAACCGGGTCATTGGTGCAGAGATCCTTGCAAAATCTAACACGAACCTCCTGTAGTACCCTGTTAATCCAAGAAACTAAACACATCTGCCACGGTCTTCGAAACTAGCCAATTCTCTACCGCTTCAACCTTCTTGGGATCCACTTATACTCCTGCTCCCGAGATGATATATCCCAAGAATGAAATATGATCTAACCATAACTCGCACTTGCTAAGTTTTGCATACAACCAGTGCTCCCTCAAAGTCCGCAACACCTTCTTGAGATGCTCTTTATGTTCTTCTTTATTACAGGAGTATACCAGGATGTCGTCGATAAACACTACCACAAACTGATCTAAATAGGGTATGAAGATATGGTTCATCAAATCCATAAATACTACTGGTGAATTGGTCAATCCGAATGGCATCTCTAAGAACTCATAATGTCCATATCGTGACCTGAATGTTGTCTACGGTATGTCTTCTTTCCGTACTCGCACTTGATGATATCCGGATTACAATCTTAGAGAATACTCTGGTTTCACTCAGCTGATCAAACATATCATCAATCCTAGGTAAGGGATACTTGTTCTTTAGTGTCACTACATTCAATTGCCTATAGTCAATACACATTCGGGTCGATCTATCCTTCTTCTTCACTAACACTACTGGGGCTCCCCATGGTGACCCGCTGGTATGAATAAATTTCTTCGCCTTCAACTCTTCAACATGTAGATATAACTGGTCAAGTTCAGAAGGTGACATTTGGTACTTATGAGATATAGGCTTCATTCCTTGCATTAACTTTATACTGAACTCTACCTCTCGAACCGGAGGCAATCTTGGAAGTTCTTTGGAAAAACATTCATGAATTCATCAACTATCTTGGGTATTGGTTCTCGTTTCGTTGCTACTGCCGTGAATCCTTCTTGTTGGCCTCGCGTAGACATCACGAGCGTAAACTCTTCCAAATCAGGGATACAAAATAACACGCTACCCCTATGACAATCTATCGTAGCATGACTATCTCTCAGTCAGTCCATGCCCAAGATAATGTCAAAGTTACCCATAGGGAACTCAATCAACTTCGCAGGTAATAGGTGGTCACACACTATGACTGGACAGTCTAGGCACACCCTAGTAACTTCTACAAGCCCATTACCAGTGAGTATATTTAGTCTCTCTGGCAACATCTCGAACTCCAATCCAACACGTGTCATAAATTGTGCAGATACAAATGAATGTGAAGCTCTTGAATCAATTAATGCCATAGCAAGAAAAGATGCGACAAAAATATTACCTGCCTCACTTGATGCCAAAGCCTTCTCCAGAGACAAGGTGAATGCCTGCCCTTGGCCTAGTCGAGCTACTTGTTGTTGCCTTCCCTGGTGACACTGTCGTGGTCTCTGTTGTCCTTGCTATTGTTGGTACTGGTGTTGATGTTGATGATGCCTATACATCTGAGCATACGTCGGTAACGGTCGCTGAGTAATGGCCTCACCACTAATGCTGGCTCTCCGTGCTGTATTGCTCTTGGTGTTGGCAATGGAGGAAACTGGAACGCTGGTCCCCTTGACCATTGCATCAATGGGCATATAGCAATCCTATGATCGGGGCTACCACATCTCAGGCACAACGCATTTGCTGTCCAATAATCACTCCTAGTATGGCCTCCTTTGCCATAATATGTACAGCATGTTGATGTTGACTGGCTTTGTTGCTGCTAGTGCTTCGACTGCTGTTGTCGAGCTCATGTCGTTACTGTTGAAACTATCGCTCTATAAGGTGATGTGTCATGAATACGAACGCCATGAGATAGTGCTGACATTCAGGGCGATGCTCCTCCTCCAATGCTCTGTGCATGAGACCTCTTCTGGCCTCCTATCCTCGATGTCATCCTTTGAAAAGTTAGTTCGTGCCTCCTGGCTTCCACTAATACGTCATCAAAAGTCTGATAGTGGTTTCCCTCTACCAACTTTAGAATTTCCAGATGAAGTTCTTGTTGGAACCTCATTGCCCTATATGGCTCTGTTGCCACCATTGTTGGTGCAAATCTACTCAGTCGGCTAAATTCTGCTACATAGTCGTCCATTGTTCTACCAGACTGCTTAAGGTTAATAAATCTTTGTTGCCACTCAAACTGGGCTACGACTCCAAAATATTTTATTCTGGACCGAATCCTAAAATTATTCCAAGAAATCAGCTGCCTCAAACCGACCTTCTCTGCCGCCGACTAATCCCTGGCGAGATCCTAAAGTTGAAACTGAACTCTGTCAACATGTTCCTCAGCTGGAACCTTGGCCACCGCCAGGATACCCTCAATATCCTGGAGCCAATCGTCTTTCGTGATGGCATCCTCTGTACCATCAAAGTACAAGGGGTTAAGTCGACAAAATCTAACCGACGCCCCCGAATATATCCTTTCGCCTCTTTCTAGAGCCGTTTGTAACCCTTGGTTCAACAATACATTCTGTTCCTGGTGCTGGAGTTGCTGATATTATTGTACCGCCATCTGATGATGTTATGCTGTCATTATCCCCTTGATCATCTCTAATTAAGCGGGGGTATCAAGTGCTGCTAGCATTGCTGGAACTACTGGGGGAGCCGAAACCTCTGGAGCAGGTTGTTCAATATTTTCTGCCACTGTCTCACCTGGGGGCCCAACCACTGGCTCTATCTGAACCTGGTCCTGGAGAAATACTGCCTCACATTGCTGTCCCATCTTGTCCTGACCTACTGGTCGCCTCGATGCCCCTGATGCTCCGGCAACCTAAGATGGGGAAGCCCTGAAAGAAAGGGACAAAATATATCAATAACAGGACGGGAAAAAACAGTGAAACAATCAATCAGATGGTTCATACTGAGTATCGAAAAAATGGATTCAGGAATTCAAGGAGGAACATGTTTGACTGATACTCCTAAGATCATGACACCCCACAAGTTTGAAAAATCATACCTGTATGGGCCACCACTAAAATCTTGTCATGCCCTAGTACGAAGACGGACATGGACATCTCCCCAGTATAAGGTATAGAACATCGTACGACGGTCATGGCTGTAGAAAGAGAAGGGGTGCATTATCAATTCCCAAAACCAGAATACTGGAGAGAGGGGCTGACAAGGCCCGCTACATATACTTAGAGCATACAGAGGTGAAGGTGTAAGACATTAGGGGTCACTTCTACAAACCAACAGTCAAGCCTAGGTCCAACAAACCCTAGTGTCTCAATCACAAGAATAACGGGAATAATAACAAGATATAAGATCAGCTGAAATATAATAGTAAAGCATCCCAAACTATAATATACCGATGATCATGATGCTAGTAAACATAAAATGAATAAACTAGCCAAAATCTAAGTCATACATGATCAAACCTAGGATATGTCAATTATGATATAGCCTGTAGGCTAACAGATCAAACAAAAAATATGAGAACGTGCTCGGTGGCTAAATGCCAACAAAATAGAATGTACATCAGAGTGGAAAAGTGAGAAAACTCACTCAAGTGGTCTGGTGCTCCTGGTGGTCACCTTTCTCAGGAAAGTACGAAAGATCCTCCGGTGATGCTATTTGATCTGGCCATGCAAAACTAGTGGGGTCAGACCCCAAATAACAAGTACCACAAAGAAAGCCTATCTAGGAACTTAAACCAATAATACAAGCAATACAAATACTAAAAGTAAAGACTGAATGTAAATAATCTCAGGATAATAAAAGAAATATTATAAACATGCAATAAGACATATCATGAGCTGATAAGCAATAGAGTAACAAGTGCAAAAAATAAAGGTGTGATCATGTAAAGCCTAGACTAACCATCATCCATAAATTACGGTAAATCATATAAGTATAGCTTGATACTTTAACTAACTAGGGTTATCATAATCCTATTTACTAACAAATATAATACAACACGATACTAGAGTTCCTTCTGATCGTATGCCCCCGCAGTCTGTCCAAGATATCCATACGCACAAACCAACACCGAATACACCTCAAGATACTCCACAATATAAACCACTTGATACTCCACAAGATAACTGTATGAATAACCGGGACTACATGCAATCTAGGAAAATCTCTAGCGATGTACTTAGTGAATCTCTAGTTATTAACCCCTAGCAGCTTCTTGTATGAATCCGGATATGACATTTCGCAGAATCTATCCTAGACATGATGCAACAAAATAAGTTATAATAGTAATATACACAAGTTTAATATACATTGTACAAACGGACTCATATAAGCCACGCCAACAACCAAGCCACGTGAAACCAAGTGAAGCCAGTAAAGCCAAGTGAAGCCATGTCAATCTAGATGAAGCCAAGTGAAACCATGTACAAGCCATGTCTGATGAAGCCATGTAAAGTCATGCCAAGTCAAGTTTAGTCAATCATGTCATCATGTGTAGCCGGGCAAAGTTGGGTAAAATCGAGTAAAGCTAAGTCAAGTTAAGTCCTCTATAGCCATGTAAGTTTATGTCTAGTCAGGTCAAGTCATCGCATATCCAAATAAAACCAGATGAATCAAAATAAAATCACAAAAAACCAAGAATTCCTAAAGAAAAAGCACGATCGGTATACCGTCGGTACAGTCCAGTACACCGTCGGTATACCGGTCCAGAAATAGGAAAAATATAGCAAGTTCTGGATTTTAATAAATCGGTATACTATCGGTATACTGTAGTATACTGTCGGTATGCCATTCCAAGTAGGCAAAAAAGTTATTGGAAAACAAAGTTCCACAAATTAGTATAACGTCGGTATACTGTAGTATACCGTCGGTATGCCGGCCAAGACAAATATCCTGAAGTTGGTCAACCAAGTTAGAAAGGATAGGTATACCATCGATACACGGTAGTAAACTATCAGTATGCCGATAGAGTTTACAGAAAATATGTAGAAAT
Source organism: Iris macrosiphon (assembly GCA_036927795.1). NCBI lineage: Eukaryota > Viridiplantae > Streptophyta > Magnoliopsida > Asparagales > Iridaceae > Iris > Iris macrosiphon. The sequence continues at coordinate 56,766,021 of JAYESA010000014.1, forward strand.
TTAAGTCAATCAAAATTGGTATACCGTCGGTATGCCGGTTTCTAATGATAAACATGGTTAAAGTCAAATCAAGTCTGATTTTCAGAATCCAAATCAAAATTTGAAAATTACCAGAACCAAGTCTAATAGGGAGTCAAGTCTAGGGATGATGTCTTATATCACAATATGGACTAAATCTCACGGTCACAACTCCGGTACCGTTTCCGTTACCGAGTTACCAAAAAGGAACGAAAGAAGATTCAACTAGAAATTCAAACCGAGACGGTCAAAAGGCTAGAAAACACGAGATAAACAATAATAGTAAAGCAAGTTAAGCTAAAAGGTAACGACCAAAGCTCTAGAAAAATAAAATGACAGAAAGTAAAAGAAGTTCACGAAATCGGTATGGTGTACTTGCCTAAAGCGAGCTCACGGCCTAAACCTTCTAATCTACCACCACAAAGGGTTTCAGAAATCATACTCCAGGTCTCAAGACCAAGCTCCAAGCTCGAGAGAAAATGAAAAAGAGAATAGACATAAAGAGAAAGAAATAAATAAAATAACTCAAGTACTATTTATAGAGAAATATCTCAAAAATATCTCAAAAATATCCGAAAAGTGAAACAAATATCTGTCGGACAATATACCGTCAGTATACCGGTCAGGTAGTAAAAATTTAATTTGGAGAGTTTTTGAGCTTCCTCGAGATCCAATAAAATATAATAACTAGCACAAAAATAAATATCTGCATAAATACGAATACGGTGAGACAAGTCTCACAACTCTCCCCTCCTTAGAAAAAATTTGTCCTCAAAATTTCCATAAGAATCCAAAATCAACTAACAAAAAAATCCAAGAAAGCAAGCACGAAACTAAAAACAAGCAGAAAACTCATGTGAGCATGAAATATCCGGTACAACAACTAGAAATCAGAAAGAAACAATAATAGACATAATAGATAAGCTAACAATCAATCACATGCATATGCTACGATAGGACACGGGTATACGAATAAGTATACCTCCCAAGTCAAAGAAAAATGGATAACGAGTACGTATATTATTCTCACGCTCCCACGTCGACTCGTCCAGTGAGTGATGCCCCCAAGCAACACGAACTAATCTGATAGTCCGGTTCTTGAGAACCTTATCCCTCTGGTCCAAAATAGATATGGGCCTCTCCTCATACGATAGGTCGGTACCAACGGCCAACTCCGGGTGATCCATAATATGGCTTGGGTCTGGAATATACCTGCGTAACTGAGATATGTGAAATACGTCATGTACCTCATGAAGTGATGGTGGAAGAGCTAGACGATAAGATACGTCTCCAACTCGCTCGAGAATATCGAACGGGCCTATATATCTGGGACTAAGCTTTCCTCGTATTCAAATCTGATAACTCCACTAGTAGGCAAAATTTTCAGAAATACGTGATCATCGACAAAGAACTCAAGATGACTACGGCTAATCTGCCCAATGACACTGGCGATCCTGAGCCATTCTGAGATGCTCTCTTATCTGCCTGATCACTCCAACCGACTGATCAATCATCTCTGGAACAAGCATCTATCTCTCGCCAATGTTATCCCAAGCTAACGGTGATCTACATCTCCTACCATACAAAGCCTCGAAGGATGCCATCTGAATGCTCGCTTGGAAGCTGTTGTTATAGGAGAACTCTACTAAATATAAGTGATCCTCCCAAGATCCACCGAAGTCAAGTATACAAGCTAGAAGCATATCCTCCAAAGTCTGAATAGTATGCTCCGACTACCCATCTGTCTGCGGATAATAGGCTGAACTGAATTTCAACCTAGTATCCAGACTCTGCTGTAGGCTCTGCCAAAAATGAGATATGAACTGCGAATCTCAATCTGAGACTATGCTAACTAGCATGCCATGCAATCTAACTATCACCTCATATACATCTCAGCTAGCTTCTTTGTAGACCGGCCTACTCTGAAAGAAAGAAAGTGAGTACCCTTCGTGAGTTTATCCACTATAACCCATAGCAACTCTGTCAGACGGGGATCTAGGAAGACCAGTCACAAAGCCCTTAGTAATATGGTCCCACTTTTACTCCAGAATCATAAAGGCTGAAGTAGTCCGGCCGGTCTCTGATGCTCACCTTGACCTTCTGACAGACTAAACACCGAGAAACGAACCGAACTATCTCCCTCTTCATACAATTCCACTAGAAGTGCTAACGAATATCCTGATAAATCTTCGTCCCTCCTAAATGCACTGAGTACTGAGAACTGTGGGCCTCTAACATAATCTTCTGCCGGATATCTTCTCTCAGCACACAAAGTCGACTCCCAAACCTGAGAGTCCCATAATCATGAATGGCTCAACTATGGTATGTGTCCTGACTCACACTCTGCTCTGAGCTGCTGAAGCCTGACATCACCAGTCTGCTCTTCTCTGATCCTCTCAACTATAGAAGACTGAACCTACAGACTCGATATCACCAGGTAATACTAACTCGATATCCATCTCCTACAGATCTTCTAAAATATTGTGCTACTCTGCCAAGAAGTAAGCTCCTCCTCTCCTGCTCAAGGCATCTGCTACGACATTGGACTTCCCTGGATGATACTGAAGGTCAAAATCGTAGTCCGACAATAACTCGAGCCACCTCCTCTGATGCATACTGAGTTCCTTCTGTGTGAACACATACCTCAAGCTCTTGTGGTCTGTGAAGATCTCCACTAGATCACCATATATGTAATGCCTCCAGAGCTGAAGTGCATACACTACTGCTACCAACTCAAGATAATGCGTCGGATAACTTTTCTCATGATCTCAAAGATGCCGAGATGTATAAGTTATCACTCTTCCATGTTGCATAAGAACACACCCTATTCCTACTCCTGAAGCATCATAATACACTAAGAACCCATCTGGTCCTATTGGAAGTGTCCGAATAGGAACCAAAATCAAACTCTGCTTGAGCTTCTCGAAAGAAGTCTGACATGAATCTGACCACTCAAAGTGCACATCCTTACACGTCAACTGTGTCAAGGGTGCGGAGATCCTAGCAAAGTCTGTCACAAATCGTCTGTAGTAACCTGCTAGATCGAAGAAACTACACACATCTGAAGTTGTACAGGGTATTGGCCAACTCTCAATAGCCTCCACCTTCTTAGGATCCACCTCAACTCCTCCACCAGAAATGATATATCCCAAGAATGAGATACGATCAAGCCAGAACTCATACTTGCTAAACTTTGCGTACAACTGCTGCTCTTAAAGAATCTGGTGAACTACGCGAAGATGATGCTCTTGCTCTTTCTCACTCCGACTATAGATGACAATATCATCAATAAACAATATCACAAACTGGTCTAGGTAAGGCATGGAGATGTTATTCATGAGAGACATGAATATAGCTGATGCATTGGTCGCTCTAAATGACATAACTTGGAACTCCCAATGACCATATCTAGATCTGAATGCTGTCTTGGGTATGTCTTGCTCTCTGACTCTGATATGATGATACCTAGACCAAAAATCGATCTTAGAAAATATTTTTGCCCTATTGAGCTGATCAAATAATTCATATATCTTGGGCAAGGGATACTTGTTCTTAATGGTGCCCACATTTAGTTCTATAATCAATAACGAAACGCGATGAACCATCCTTCTTTTTAACAAGAAGTAACCGGGAACTAGGTCTAATGAATCCCTTGGCTCTTAAATCCTCAATCATCTGGTATAAGATCTTCAACTAAGATGGTGACATCCTGTAACTCTCTCTGAAATTGGCTATGCTCCCGGGATCAAATTAATGTAGAACTCCATATCTCTAACTAGTGGTACTCCTGGTAGCTCGTCGGAGAATACATCAGGAAACTCACAAACTACCTTGGGAAACTGTGTCTCCTTGGGCTCCTTCATAATCAATGTAACCTTCGATGACTCTACTGCATCTCTTAAGAATGAGAACTCCTCTCCACCAGGTACACGAAAGATAACCTTGCCACTATGGTAATCTATTGTCGCATGTCTCGCACTCAACTAATCCATCCCAAGAACGATATCATAATCGCTTATAGGAAACTCTATCAGCCTCAAGAGAAACTCCTTCCCACACACTATAACTTACATGAGGGATATACTCTATTTGCTCCCACGAGACCGTTACCAGTAAGTACATTCAACCTTACAAGTAAGGACTCGGACTCCAATCCAACACGTGTCACAAAGTATGTAGATATAAATGAATGCAATACACCAGAATCAAATAACGTTGAAGTTGAATAAAAGTGGACAAGAATGGTACCTGCTACCACCTCTCATGCTGTCATGCCCCGATCTTCCGTAGGCTAATCGGCCGTTCCCGCTAGGCGGGAATCACCCTCGTCAGCGCTCACGCGGAACGATCGCTTGACCCATCCGGGCGTGATGCCGCACGAGCGTGAGCCACGCCCATGCAAGGCCATGGTTCATTGGCTGGCGGTAAGAGTTCTAAGCCACAGAGTCGCACAGATTGTCCGAGTGCAGCAGTGTCATGCCCCAGTCCCAAAAATATGTAGGACTAAGACACGTAAGTATGCCAGCTGTATGGAAATGGCAACCCCAATATATGGAAACCAAATCCACACGTACGCTGTAATATAAATATCAAATCCACAAGTGGTATAAACATATGTCATAAGTCACAGGGTATAATCTAGATCTCATCCACAAAAATCAAATATGAATAAAATAACCAATGTCTATGAAACTAGATCTCAATAAGAAGTATCTAAGGATGATAGTTGGATGGAAACAAATCCACTACCAACTCAAATGGAAAAGTAAATACAATATAAGTACAACTCAATCAAACAATATAAGTACCAGCTATCAATCATGGCTCGAAGAGAATACATCCATGAAGCATCTATAACCATCCAACTCTGCTCTCCTGCAAATACACAAGAACAGGTACACCTGGCAGCGGACCAGGTCCTCAGAGGGACATAACAAGATACTTAAACACATGCCAATAAAGTACTAAAATAAATATCCAAAGGGGTCGCCTAACCGTCTAAAGTGAATGCAGTTAAGAACAACTTTCTAACAAGTGATCTATCTGGCTGAGAACTGGGATTAGCATGACTCTCTCGGAGAACCAGGGGCCTCAAAGGCATGTCTTCTTTTGAACAGCAGAGGCCCGCCAAGTAGTAAAGGGGTCATCATCGCCCGTATCTCCAGCGGAGCTTTCGGGTTACAGAAGGAAAAGTGTAAAGGAGCTCAAATATGATACTTGTTGTTCTCCCCACCCCATGCTCTAAGCATGTCACATCCATGACACGATTTGGTTCATAGCCTATTCTTAGTACCCTAGCCCAAATCCTGCAACCAAACAAGGACAAGGATGGACCACCGTACTACAATAGGCTATGTCCCTAGACCTCTAATAACTGCTAAGTCTACTAGCATGTAAAGTTTCTACCAGCAGTTATTCCTAACACACGGCTCACACGTACAGGAGGCCAACCCTGCACGCCAGTCCGTAATCTATATGAGACTCACAACTCGTGTAACAACTGTGTCACGGCCGATGAACCTAAAGATGCTACATGATGATGGGGTAGTCTCATAAACAAGGTCAATGCAGATACATAAATAAAAACATACCGCGATGACACCATCGCGCGCATTTTATATAACAGTTAAAATATATGAAAAGACAGAAATAAAGATGCATGCAACATATGGAATAAAAATAACAGTACAATGGCAAGGTATACTTGCCTGGAGGGTTGTCCCGTTTTGTTGAGGAGCAAAGAATTTGTCCAAACTTATAAATCCAAAGCCTAACAAATTTTATATATAAAAAATATTATTATTTAGCACCACTATTAGTTTATTAGTATGATATAGTATAATTTAAACTATTTAAATTAACGATAGGTTTGTAATTACCTGATGTATGTGGACTTACATGCAATTTAATATGGAACTAAAGTAGCCGCACCTACTTCTCTCTCTTCTTTTAATTCATGGGACCTACCACCTTTCTTTTTATTAAAGAGAAGTACACATGTCTTCTTTCTTTCCAGGAAGCAACAGAAGTTCTTTTCATCTTTCTTTTCCATCATTAGGAATTTCAAAGGCTCTTGACACACTGGTGGTGGTGTCGGTTGGATAAAACACGACTGAGTTGAACCAATAAGGAGACAGGGAAGAGGTCGAGTGATGGCGTTGGAAGCTTGCAGGTCCGGCTCTCGCAAAGTAGATGCTCATCTGGTGTCGGGCAGGGTGTACACAGGGATATGCCCGTGCTCGGCGGAGAAGAAACCATGTTGACTAGGCGAGCTTGGCTGTAATTGGTTAGGGGAAGGTCGATAGCCGTCAACTACGTAAGAGGCAGGGATCGTAGATGAGTTCGAGAAGATGGTCGAGCGGGAAAGCTCGGTCCGCCTTCGGAACGAGGTTGACTTTTATGACGGCTATGCACGTGTGGATGTCGACACCAGCTCGGATCGGCACGGTAGAGATACCGGTGAATGCTGGAGATGGCATGGACAAGTGCACCCCTATTGTCTCGAGGTGGTTACGCTGAAGGTGGCTCGGTTGATGCTTGGCGTCGGGTGCATGCACTGATGACCGGGAACTGTACGGAGTCGACTCGTCGGAAGAGAGTCGGCTATGAGCGGCTCCTCCCTTTTCCTCGCCGTCTAAAGATGAGCGGTGGTGGCTGGAACAAGGGAAAGAGGAGGGGGAAGAAGAACAGTAATTTGAGGGAAGTTGTCACGCCCCAGTCCCAAAATCCATGGGACCAGACACGTGGCAATGGCCAGCTGGTACGACTTCGTAGGGCTTTCTAATTTAATGGACCCGACGAAGTGCACTTACGCTGTCCATGGTCAAGTGATCCAAGTAATAAGCTATTTCTAATATACAAGAACTAAATCTAAATCTCAATCCAGGATAAGTAATCTCAAGAAAGAACGATACACATCATCAGTCTGCAGCCCAATAATACATTCATTCGAATAGACCAGAAGAACAATATAGGTCTATAAACACTAGGCTATATAAGCAGAATAAAATGGAAAGAAATACAAGACTGAAATAGCTGGAAATATAAATATACCTGCAATGATGTCCACCCTCTAATAGATCAAGTATCCTGCAACTGCACAAACAACCTGGAAGGGTTCCAGGTCCTCAGAGGGACGTAACAAGATACAAAAAATACATACCATAAAGTAAATACTGAATAATAAAAGGGGGGGTGACCTAACCATCTAAGTGAATGCAATTTGAGGACAACTTGAGTGTATGGGAATGTGTAGGCTAGACATATGCTGACGTAATTCACCAATCGTGACAACCGGCTAGTGTATGCCACATATGTCCCCTATAACACGGGCACCTGATAACGTCCATCTCCGAGGAGCATGGTATCTGAAATAGTATAACGTCCAACATTCTTTAGAGTGTGGTATCTGCAATATGAAATAAGTAACGTCCAACACTCTAGAGAACGTGGTATCTGCAATATATATACGTCCGTATCACTCCGTCGAGTGCGGTATCTGTATAGAAGGTGTGGGTGTCCCATACGCCTACTAGTCGTCCTCTCCGCCCAATGATCTAAGCATGTTGTATCCATAATACGCTTCCGCTACTACGCCGGGGCGTCGTAACTCTGGCTCATAGTTAACGTTAGAGCAAGGGTCCATCCCTACAACCAAATAAGGACAGGGATGGGACCATCGTACCACGCTAGTCTATGCTCCACCTACTAATAACTGCTAGTCTTCTAACTTGCATCACTATTAGCAGTTATACCCTATCCGTCGCACGCCTACACGTACAGGTGGCCAACCACATACGCAGGACCGTGCCCTACATGAGACTCACAACACGTGTACGAGATGTGTCAAGGCCTGGGAGTCATACCAATAACTCCACAACTGTAGGTGGGTCTACTAGACACTAAGTCAGATACTACTCCTAACGTCAACGCCTTCGTTGACTACACCCGAGTCTGCTCGGACGCGCACATTTATATAATGAATAAATATGTAACCAAATATAATTAAATTTAAACAGTACAACAAGGCAAGGTATACTTGCCTGCGCGAGGCTGCTGATGACGGGGTCCCGGTACCGCATCCAAGTCCGCAAGTCCCGTAGTACCTAGAGATGAGATACAAACCGATAATCAATAACCTATTCCACGATAGACGGGGATGCGACACACATCTACACCTAAACTCAGTCTCAGCTACGAGTCACAGGGACAAGACACTAGGGGATTGACCACAGTTGACTATCGATACGATAGTCAAAACATTTAGTCATCAGTACCATATCATCAAGCCATCCTCAAAACACAGTTTATGATTTTAATTTCTTCGTTTCATATCGTTGTTACCAGTCACCAGGTGTCTCCCTAAGTTAATCACCTTAAATTTCCAGTTTCTAAATTACCGATCATACTAGTCCTCAATCAGTCATTCCCCTACTGTCCTTACTAATCATACATTTAAATTTAGCATTTTATACTACACATAAATCCTCCATCAATCGCGTGCTCCTCGGTGTTCATCATTGTTCAGTCAATTCAGAGCCTTGTTTCTCCTCAAATTAATTCTCTGTAAATAAATTAGGATTTTACCATCATGTAATATATTCATAACAACTCGTCAAAATCAAATTCCAAACCTCCGTGCAAATCGTTAAAGTTCATATTAATTTACGTAGACATAAACCCTAACCTACATTTAACCCTATTCTTAAGTCTTCATAATTAACAGTCACCTTAATCGTCATTTGCCTTAGTCCACATTTATCTTAATCACTTTATTAACACATGATTATTTATATTACACCACAACTACACTACCATTTTAAACTCAAATACTAGCTAATACACACATAACTATATATAACCTCAATCCCTACACAACACAATACATGAATATAAAGAGAGGGGGAGTAGTATACCAAAGTGGCCGGAGCAAGGTGGTGCTGGGGGTGGCCGTAGAGCGGCTGTCGAAAGGGTGTCAATGATAGTGGTAGTGGTGGTGGTGGTGATGTAACCGGACAGGGAGCTTGTGGTGGTGGTGGTGGTGGTGGTGTAGCCGGACAGGGAGGAGATGTGGGGCTGAATGGGGTGGCCGAAGAGGCGCTGTCGAGCTCAGCCGGAGTAGTGACGGAGGAGTCGGCCGGACGAGGGAGTCAGGGGAAGTCTGAAGTCGGAGAGGGAGCTTGTGAGTTGGCAGCAGGCGGTCATTGGACTGTACTGCACAGCACAGCGGGTCGTCGGACTCGGAGCTGCACTGCACAGCGGTCATGGAGCTCTTAGCCGATCGGGAAAGGCCAGAGCAGGCTGCAATGCTCGGCGGAGCAGGCTGCAATGCTCGGCGGAGCAGGCTGCAATGCTCGGCGGAGCGGCTGCAGAGGTCGCCTGAGCGGGGGACTGCTCCGGAGCTACGCAACGACGATGGGGACAGTTGCTCAGCTGGGCTGTACAGCCGGCAGCGAGAGCCGTTCAGTGGCTGGTCGGAGATGAAGCTCGCACCGGTCGGGGACACAGTCGGTCGGGTGGCTGCACCGACCGTCGGTCGGTTGTTACACAGCGGCGGAGGACGCACAACCGGCGAGCTGGTATGGAGTCGCCGCGGGGGATGACGACGGGTCGGAGATGACTCAGTGGCCGGCCGAAGAGATTTTCCAGGAAGGAGATAGGAATAAGAATAAGGAAGAAGTATAAGGAAGAAGAAGAAATGAAGAAGGAGAAGAAGTGGGAATGGTGTTCGGCTGTGAGGGAAGAAAGAGGGAGAAGAGAGAGAAAAGGGGGGTTCAATGTATTGGGGTTAGGGCCTGCTTGGAAAAATGTGTAGAAAGAGGCATTAAATAGGGGAGGTGATGTGGGGATGTGTGGTGATAATTGACCCAATCCAAATGGGTGGTGAGGATTAATCATGAAGAAAAATAGTTTCTTCATGCATATGAGAGGGAAGAGGGATGTTGACTTGGTCAAAGGAGAGGGGGCTTCTCCATTTGACCTAGACCAATGAGGTTAGGACACTTATTTCAAAAATTACAACTAAGCCCCTTAAATTTGGGTAATTGCACAATCACATAAAATAACGCTAAAATTTTGGAAAAAAACGTGGGTGATGGTTTGCATGGTGAGAGGGTATTGGGGGTTTGGCACGGGTTAAATTTTTATAGCCATCGGGATTAATTAAGGATTAAAATAGGATTAGGCAAAGCTGGTATCCCCGATTTAATTAGAATTAAATTGTCCCGCGCTTTTAAATTAAATGGGGACACTTGGGGTCAAAATTTAGAAATGACACAAAGGTCAAAAATGATGGGGGCTTGGAGTCAGTCTTGGACCCTTTAGTTGGTCCGGCTCAACGGGTTAAGTTGGTATCCCAAAATTTGGAGTAACGACATAGGAGTCCGACACCGAATTAAATATGGATTTTAGGATACGGGAAGTTGTGAAATTAATTTAGGGCACAACGGATTTGATTTAGTGTTGCGGAAAAGTCCAGTGCCTAAATTGGCGAGTCAAGTCAGAAGTACAATAGTCCGATGGAATCTACGAGCTGATAATGGGCTCCGAATAATTGAACAAGGATAGGGTGCGCCAAGGTTTTTAATTAATTGGATTAAAATTCCAGATACATATACTCTATTCTAAACCTCAATAATTTCTATAAAAATTTTCCTGGCCCACTCTAACTATCCACAGAATAAATTTGGGGGGGTTTACATTCTTCCCAACTTAGAAAAATTTTGTCCCCGAAATTAAAAGTAAAGCACGATAATATCTAAAAGAATTCAAAATAACTAGTAATTAAATTGCCGTACGCAAATTCGTACCTTGCTCCTCAAATAAGTACGGAAATTGCTGTCGAATAGAATCCTCGCGCTCCCAAGTAGACTCGTCTGGTGAATGGTGCTTCCATGCCACTCTGACCAGTCGAATCGTCTGTCCTCTCAAAGTCTTCTCGCTGCGATCGAGAATCTCGACCGGCTGCTCTACGTAAGACAGACTAGGCCCAACTGTAATCTCTGAATGATCAAGCACGTGGCTAGGGTCTGCGACATATCTCCTCAGCTGCGATACGTGAAATACGTCATGTACTCCCTCTAATGATGGAGGTAATGCAAGACGGTAAGCCACTTCGCCAACTCGTTCCAGAATGTCAAAAGGTCCGATATACCTCGGACTCAGCTTGCCTCTGCCTCTGAATCTGATGGTACCACGAGTGGGCAATATCCTCAAAAATACGTGGTCACCCTCCTTGAACTCCAATGGCCTGCGGTGCGCATCTGCCCAACGTTTCTGTCTGTCCTGTGCTGCGCGCAGGTGGCTCTCAATCTGCTTGACCTTCTCTACTGTCTGTGTCACCAATTCTGGACCAAGTATCTGACGCTCTCCCACGTCACTCCAACAAACTAGCGGCCTACATTTCCTGTCGTACAGTGCCTCTTAAGGTATCATCTGTATGTTAGCCTGGTAGCTGTTATTGCAAGAGGATTCCACCAAGTGTAGGTGGTCCTCCCAAGATCCTCCAAAATCAATCATGTATGCTCTCAACATATCCTCTAATATCTGTATCGTGCATTCTGACTGACCATCAGTCTGCGGATGATATACAGTGCTGAACTTGAGGCGAGTTCCTAGGCTCTTCTGCATACTCCGTCAAAATGCGACGTGAATCTGGAATCACGATCTTATACGATGCTGACAGGCACTCCATGTAGTCATACTATCTAACTCATATGCATGTCAGCTAAAATCTCCGTGGACTGCCCAACTCTGAAGGGCAAGAAATGTGCAGACTTGGTGAGTCTGTCTACGATAACCCAAACTGCATCCTTCCCGCTAGGGCTCTGTGGGAATCCTGTGACGATGTCCCTGTTAAAGTGTTCCCACTTTCCCTCGGAAATTGGGAAACAGCTGCATTAGTCCTGTAGTTCTCTGTTATTCAGCCTTGTCTTGCTGATATACCAAGCATCTTGCTACGAATCTCTCCATCTCTCTCTTCATCCTATGCTACCAGAAATCCTGCCTCAAAACTCGGTACATCTTCGTACCCCCGGGATGAATAGATTAAATCGAGCAATGAGCCTCGGTCATCAACTCTTTGTGTAGCTCGCCTCTCGGATCGTATAGGCGATCTCCACACCTCAATATTCCGCCTTCGTGAATCCTGAGTCCCGTCTGCATGCCTGCCTCTGTCCTCTCTCGTAGACGTCAAAACCTCGCATCTGTAGGAAATGCTTGATCTTCTCAATCAAAGTAGGCTGAACCTCAAGACTGGCCATCTATCCATCCATGCCTGGCAACACGATCCCTATCCCAAGTTCCTGGAGATCCTCTAGCAATTGCCGCTGCGTCGTCAAAAAGTATGCCATGGGCTTCCTGCTTAAGGTATCTGCTACGACATTCGCCTTGCCAGGGTGGTACTGTAGCTCAATGTCATAATCTGTCATCAGCTCTAGCCAACGTCTCTGCCTCATATTGAGCTCCTTCTGCGTGTAGACGTACTTCAGGCTTTTATGATCTGTATAAATCTCAACACGCTCACCATAAAGGTAATGTCTCCATAGCTTTAGTGCAAATATCACCCCAGCTAGCTCCAAGTCGTGCGTCGGATAGTTCTTCTCATGAACTCTCAACTGTCTCGATGCGTAGGCTATCACCTTGTCGTGTTGCATCAGTACACATCCCAATCTGCTCTCTGACGCATCACTGTATACTACAAATCTTCCTGATCCGGAAGGTAGTGTCAAAATTGGTGCCGATGTCAGACGCTTCTTCAGCTCATCGAAAGCCGCCTGACACTCGTCGGTCCAGATAAACTCTTCGCCTTTACGCGTCAGTCGCGTCATAGGCGCAGCTATCCTCAAAAAGTTTTCCACGAGCCCCCGGTAATATCCGGCAAGTCCGAGGAAACTCCTAACCTCCGTAACTGATGTAGGGGTAGGCTAGGTCTCTACTGCAGCTATCTTCTCCGGATCAACTGATAGTCCATCTCCGGTGATTATGTATCCCAGAAATGGTACTCTGTCCAAGCAAAACTCACATTTGTTGAGTTTGGCATACAGCCTCTCATGTCTCAGCGTCTCCAACACGATTTTGAGATGCCTCTCAGGCTCCTCCTGGCTCTTGGAATATATCAGGATGTAGTCTATAAATACACCATGAAATTATCCAAGTACTGGTGGAAGACATTGTTCATTTGGCTCACAATTACTGCTGGCGCTTGGTTAAACCAAACATCATGACTAGAAACTCATAGTGTCCATACTAAGTCCGAAAAGTCGTCTTAGGAATGCCCTCTCTCCGTACTTAGATCTGATGATAGCTGGATCTGAGATCGATCTTCAAAATACATATGCGCCACTTAGCTGATTCAACTGTACCGTCCTATTTTTCTTCGGCATAATTAAGATGGGTATTCTCCCATGGGAAAAGACTAGCCCGACCGAAACTCTTGTCCAAGTGATCCTCTACTATGGACCTCCAACTCAACCAACTCTTTCGGTGCTAGTCTGAAGACGAGAAAATAATTTGCTCCGCTCTTGGAGTCAACTCTATAGCAAACTCTAACTCTCCGTTAGGTAGCAGGCCGGAAAGGGTTCCTAGAATCACATCCTCAAACTCTGATATCATGCGGGGGTTCACTGGTTCACCCTGCATTGTGTGTCTCTAAGGTAGTTGGGCACTAAGTTCCCGGGCTCCCTGAAGTAACTCAAACTCAGGATAATCTGGTGGTCATAATTAATGTAATCTCGTCGACAATCTCGCATCGTGAGGTATTGGCTTAACCAATCCATGTCTAGGATAAGGTCATAGTGTAGAGTAAACCTTAAAATAATTTCTCCCGTTCTGTTTCCAACATTAATCCTCAAAAGAAAATTTTCCTCGCCTAATGTATAATTCTCTTCTCCTCAAGGTTTTCCCTAAAATTTTATTCCTCAAATTCCTTTTTTTTCGTTATTTATCTCTTCGAGTCACATAGTACGATTTTAATAATGATGTCACCCAAGCACTTACTAAAATTTCTCGTATTAGATAATCATCTTCCAAGTGAGAGCTTGAAATTTTATCTCCTCTAGTCCATAATGTCATTCCCGGTATTGCTATCAAATACAACCACTAATTTCCATCATCAGGCTATGTATTTCCTTAGACCATTCTAGGCCTTGATCAACAATCCTTCCAGCTCCTTGTACTTCCGAGATCACTGCTATCTCGAGTACGAATAGGGTACTACTGGGTCCAACTCTCTTGCCAACCTTCCACACTAGTTCTAGAATCCAAAGAACCCATCAATCTATTCTGATATGGTAACAATCTTCTTCGAGAAAGGTATACAAATTCTATATCCTGTCGTCTGGTCTTCGATCTTCTTCTGGAGGGAAGTCATCAGTCACAAGCATTCGTCTCCCTGAATAATAGGGGACGAGGAACAAGGATGGCGATATTGACGAAGATTGAACGAATATAAATTGGAAGTCCAAAGGCGATAATCACATACGAGAGGAGTTTTAAAATCGGTTATGGATTGAGATCTTATTCACATTAATCCTAAGTTGCAGGCTCGTTCGGTACAGTAACGTAACCGATACGATTTGCTCTGAGGACCTGCATGGGCTACCACTAAAACCATGTCACGTCCCAGTCCCAAAATCCATTGGACCAGACACGTGGCAATGGCCAGCTGGTACGACTTCGTAGGGCTTTCCAATTTAATGGACCCGACGAAGTGCACTTACGCTGTCCATGGTCAAGTGATCCAAGTAATAAGCTATTTCTAATATACAACAACTAAATCTAAATCTCAATCCAGGATAAGTAATCTCAAGAAAGAACGATACACATCATCAGTCTGCAGCCCAATAATACATTCGTTCGAATAGACCAGAAGAACAATATAGGTCTATAAACACTAGGCTATATAAGCAGAATAAAATGGAAAGAAATACAAGACTGAAATAGCGGAAAATATAAATATACCTGCAATGATGTCCACCCTCTAATAGATCAAGTATCCTGCAACTGCACAAACAACCTGGAAGGGTTCCAGGTCCTCAGAGGGACGTAACAAGATACAAAAAATATATGCCATAAAGTAAATACTGAATAATAAAAGGGGGGGTGACCTAACCATCTAAGTGAATGCAATTTGAGGACAACTTGAGTGTATGGGAATGTGTAGGCTAGACATATGCTGACGTAATTCACCAATCGTGACAACCGGCTAGTGTATGCCACATATGCCCCCTATAACACGGGCACCTGATAACGTCCATCTCCGAGGAGCATGGTATCTGAAATAGTATAACGTCCAACGTTCTTTAGAGTGTGGTATCTGCAATATGAAACAAGTAACGTCCAACACTCTAGAGAACGTGGTATCTGCAATATATATACGTCCGTATCACTCCGTCGAGTGCGTTATCTGTATAGAAGGTGTGGGTGTCCCATACGCCTACTAGTCGTCCTCCTCGCCCAATGACCTAAGCATGTTGTATCCACAACACGCTTCCGCTACTACGCCGGGGCGTCGTAACTCTGGCTCATAGTTAACGTTAGAGCAAGGGTCCATCTCTACAACCAAACAAGGACAGGGATGGGACCATCGTACCATGCTAGTCTATGCTCCACCTACTAATAACTGCTAGTCTTCTAACATGCATCACTATTAGCAGTTATACCCTATCCGTCGCACGCCTACACGTACAGGTGGCCAACCACATACGCAGGACCGTGCCCTACATAAGACTCACAACACGTATACGAGATGTGTCAAGGCCTGGGAGTCATACCAATAACTCCACAACTGTAGATGGGTCTACTAGACACTAAGTCAGATACTACTCTTAACGTCAACGCCTTCGTTGACTATACCCGAGTCTGCTCGGACGCGCACATTTATATAATGAATAAATATGTAACCAAATATAATTGAATTTAAACAGTACAACAAGGCAAGGTATACTTGCCTGCGCGAGGCTGCTGATGATGGGGTCCCGGTACCGCATCCAAGTCCGCAAGTCCCGTAGTACCTAGAGATGAGATACAAACCGATAATCAATAACCTATTCCACGACAGACGGGGATGCGACACACATCTACACCTAAACTCAGTCTCAGCTACGAGTCACAGGGACAAGACACTAGGGGGGTTGACCACAGTTGACTATCGATACGATAGTCAAAACATTTAGTCATCAGTACCATATCATCAAGCCATCCTCAAAACACAGTTTATGATTTTAATTTCTTCGTTTCATATCGTTGTTACCAGTCACCAGGTGTCTCCCTAAGTTAATCACCTTAAATTTCCAGTTTCTAAATTACCGATCACACTAGTCCTCAATCAGTCATTCCCCTACTGTCCTTACTAATCATACATTTAAATTTAGCATTTTACACTACACATAAATCCTCCATCAATCGCGTGCTCCTCGGTGTTCATCATTGTTCAGTCAATTCAGAGCCTTGTTTCTCCTCAAATTAATTCTCTGTAAATAAATTAGGATTTTACCATCATGTAATATATTCATAACAACTCGTCAAAATCAAATTCCAAACCTCCGTGCAAATCGTTAAAGTTTATATTAATTTACGTAGACATAAACCCTAACCTACATTTAACCCTATTCTTAAGTCTTCATAATTAACATTCACCTTAATCGTCATTTGCCTTAGTCCATATTTACCTTAATCACTTTATTAACACATGATTATTTATATTACACCACAACTACACTACCATTTTAAACTCAAATACTATCTAATATACACATAACTATATATAACCTCAATCCCTACACAACACAAAGCATGAATATAAAGAGAGGGGGAGTAGTATACCAAAGTGGCCGGAGCAAGGTGGTGCTGGGGGTGGCCGGAGAGCGGCTGTCGAAAGGGTGTCAATGATAGTGGTAGTGGTGGTGGTGGTGATGTAACCGGACAGGGAGCTTGTGGTGGTGGTGGTGGTGGTGTAGCCGGACAGGGAGGAGATGTGGGGCTGAATGGGGTGGCCGGAGAGGCGCTGTCGAGCTCAGCCGGAGTAGTGACGGAGGAGTCGGCCGGACGAGGGAGTCAGGGGAAGTCTGAAGTCGGAGAGGGAGCTTGTGAGTTGGCAGCAGGCGGTCATCGGACTGTACTGCATAGCACAGCGGGTCGTCAGACTCGGAGCTGCACTGCACAGCGGTCATGGAGCTCTTAGCCGATCGGGAAAGGCCAGAGCAGGCTGCAATGCTCGGCGGAGCAGGCTGCAATGCTCGGCGGAGCGGCTGCAGAGGTCGCCTGAGCGGGGGACTGCTCCGGAGCTACGTAACGACGACGGGGACAGTTGCTCAGCTGGGCTGCACAGCCGGCAGCGAGAGCCGTTCAGTAGCTGGTCGGAGATGAAGCTCGCACCGGTCGGGGACACAGTCGGTCGGGTGGCTGCACCGACCGTCGGTCGGTTGTTACACAGCGGCGGAGGACGCACAGCCGGCGAGCTGCTATGGAGTCGCCGCGGGGGATGACGACGGGTCGGAGATGACTTAGTGGCCGGCCGGAGAGATTTTCCAGGAAGGAGATAGGAATAAGAATAAGGAAGAAGTATAAGAAAGAAGAAGAAATGAAGAAGGAGAAGAAGTGGGAATGGTGTTCGGCTGTGAGGGAAGAAAGAGGGAGGAGAGAGAGAAAGGGGGGTTCAATGTATTGGGGTTAGGGCCTGCTTGGAAAAATGTGTAGAAAGAGGCATTAAATAGGGGAGGTGATGTGGGGATGTCTGGTGATGATTGACCCAATCCAAATGGATGGTGAGGATTAATCATGAAGAAAAATAGTTTCTTCATGCATATGAGAGGGAGGAGGGATGTTGACTTGGTCAAAGGAGAGGGGGCTTCTCCATTTGACCTAGACCAATGAGGTTAGGACACTTATTTCAAAAATTGCAACTAAGCCCCTTAAATTTGGGTAATTGCACAATCACATAAAATGATGCTAAAATTTTGGAAAAAAACGTGGGTGATGGTTTGCATGGCGAGAGGGTGTTGGGGGTTTGGCACGGGTTAAATTTTTATGGCCATCGGAATTAATTAAGGATTAAAATAGGATTAGGCAAAGCTGGTATCCCCGATTTAATTAGAATTAAATTGTCCCGCACTTTTAAATTAAATGGGGGCACTTGGGGTCAAAATTTAGAAATGACACAAAGGTCAAAAATGATGGGGGCTTGGAGTCAGTCTTGGACCCTTTAGTTGGTCCGGCTCAACGGGTTAAGTTGGTATCCCAAAATTTGGAGTAACGACATAGGAGTCCGACACCGAATTAAATATGGATTTTAGGATACGGGAAGTTGTGAAATTAATTTAGGGCACAACGGATTTAATTTAGTGTTGCGGAAAAGTCCAGTGCCTAAATTGGTGAGTCAAGTCAGAAGTACAATAGTCCGATGGAATCTACGAGCTGATAATGGGCTCCGAATAATTGAACAAGGATAGGGTGCGCCAAGGTTTTTAATTAATTGGATTAAAATTCCATATACATATACTCTATTCTAAACCTCAATAATTTCTACAAAAAAATTCCTGGCCCACTCTAACTATCCACAGAATAAATTTAGGGGGGTTTACAGAAGTCGGCTGAATAATTTTTCTAGGTTTTTGGGTTTGCAATTAAGAAAAGTTTGTATTTATAACCATGAGGACTTTTGGGTTTGACCTAGGTAATGTTGACTTGGTCAACTTCTCATTGGGATGGGCCTTGGGCTACAATCCTTGGTGGTCTTGGCCTCACATGAGGATGTTGGGGCTTTAAATTACAATTATTTAATTGCAAGGGTTGGATTGAAATAGGAGGACGATGTTGCGCGTTTGCACATCCAGAAAATTATAGAAAAAATCCATGTGAAGAGAAAAATAGGTTTCTTCATGAATTGTCCATTGGTGGGGAAATCTTAATGCATTTTTGCATAAAAGCCCCCAACAATTAAGAAATTGCATAAAGACAGAAATTTAGATTTAATTAATTAAATTGAACCGCGCACGATATTCTAGAATTAATTAGGAGTACATGGGATTAAATCAGGCGGAACACAATTGTCAGGGCGTAGAGGGGACAGTGTAGAATATTAATAAAATTCGGTTTGCACAAAACGGTCAAGATTGTGTCCAATTTCGATTGGGACGCACAAGGGTACAAAATTAGAATTTATATCGAATTAAGAAATAACGTCCGTAACGTTTATTGTGCGGCTAAAATATAGCATCAGCGAGCAATATTATAAGTTGTACAAGGGTCAGAATAGTAGGCGGGCATGCCTAGGTTGAGGTTGTGAAGTTTGTTGGAAGGCAAGGGCTAGTGAGGTGCTCCAATTATAGAAGCAACGGTATTGTGCGCTACGCGATATAAATTAATGCATAATTAAATAAATGCCGCGTTCTAATTCAAATTGGTTCAAACTAGCCCTAATTTCACTATCTAAGCTAAGTAGCCCTAATTTTGGGTGAGGGGGTTTACAAGCGGAGTCATAAACGCATAGTAATTTGATAACAGGTTCACTAAGTTGACAATATAGCGGAAGCATAGAAACACAAGTTGAAGTAAAGTAATCTCTTTATTGATATGAACAAGTATTACAGGCGGCGTATAGCCGAGATTACAAGTCGTTCAAGCCTCTCTCTCTGAAACAGTAAAAGTGTGCCAAGTGGCTACAATTGTGGAATAATTGTACAAGCGATGGTCAGGCGATGCTCCAACATTATGTCTTGTATATGTGCTTCAGTCCCGGATGCACCGTTGCAAGGCTTCCGAGGGAACTCCTGGCCTTAGCACGCACGTTGGAGGCATCTGCACCGAACGAGGTTCTCCCGCACCCTGCATACAAACTGGTGGATTATCAGTACATTGAATGCACTGGTGGAGAAGCTACTCGCCCACTCGACAAATCCAAACACGTAATACAGGTTCCGTGCACAACTATTAAGTTGTCTTTCTAGTTACCTTAGGATCAGTTTCATGCAAGTATTGAATAGCCTAACGTGTCGGGCAGTGCGCCGTGCGATGTTAGAGGAAACACGGCGAGACTTACCAACTTACCATCTCCTTCCCTGTCCAAGGCAAACATTGAGGCAAACATTGTTAATTCAAGCACGGCAAGTATAAACGTTCAGGGGCATAGCATATGCAAACACGAGGGTCATTGAACGGGACAGTATTCGGTGTGCTCAGTTGTTCTTTGGTGCTACAAACCACTCGCCCGAACACGAGGGACCACACCTAAAGTTCTATCCGGATCGGATCGGCCCCAGTGCTCCGGTGACCGTCCGTAGAACTATACCTCGTTTCCGAGTTGTCCGCGACATGCACTTTCTTTTGGGTCTTTCAATTATCACGAGATACACGAGAACACGAGTGCACAAGAACACGAGAACACGAGTGCACTGGAACACGAGTACACGAGTACACGAGATACTTGGATCTTGTTTTCTGTACAGTGAATAACTTGCCAAGATCAATCAGGCACGGAACGACTACTTAGTAGTCTCTCGGGGGTTTGGATGAAAACAAGGTAACATTCAAGCAGACAGGCATGCATTGTATAAATACAATATTTACGTTGGCTCGGGCCCGAAGGTAAGCCGAGAAGCGAGATCGTTAGGGACTTTCCCGAGTAACACGTTCTAGGGCAGCATGCGAGGGTCTGAGCATATGTACATAAAAGCAGTATTTCATTTCCATGTTCTAGCATAAGCAATACAAGTTGGGATTATTCCCTTAGCTAAGTGCGTTAGATTTATTAGCATGCAGGGGGTGATTCACCTAGCGACTAGCATGAATATTCCAGATTTTATGTGTGATGGCTAAGCAAAGACAAGTTCACCGTAGCCACCCACCTTAGCGATGATTCGCCTCGGTAGAGCGATACGTCTGAGCGAGCCTCTGAAAGCCTAAGCCGAAATCCTGTAGGGACAAGTCTGGATATCCTTTGCTTCTCGTTCGAGGCAAAGTGGGTCGGAACAGTTGCACTTTTACCGTTTGAGACGGCAGTCCGCTTGAGCGGAACGGGGTGTTACATCCTACCCAACTTAGAAAAAGTCTCGTCCTCGAGACTTACTAAGAAGAAGCAGTGATCTAGGGTTGAGGCAATCCTAGACAAGTCATTGTACTTGTTCACTGGATATTCACTTGCACAAGCTTCGAAATCAGTATATCGCTTAGACTGGATCGTGCGCACTTTCGAAGGGCCCCTCTAGCGTGAACACGTCAACCAGCTTAGTGATAGCGAAGTCTCAGCACTCGAGTTTCACCTTTTTCTTAAGTCTTGGATGGTGCACTAGTTCAAGGCGTCCCTCGAATAGATACATTCAACCAAACTTAGGGTTAGTAAAAATCGGACAAGCTACTAGCGATACTCTCAAGGGTTCGCACAGGTTGGCACAAGGCCACTCGCAGCATACAACCAGACAAGCAATCATATCATTACATTCAAAACGCATTTTGAAAGTATTTAGACTTATTGTTGGAACATCTCATCGAGGCATTGAGAGAGAGCGTGCACATAACCCACGAACGAGCTTTCGAAACAGAGATATCGAATTGAAGGCCAAAGGCGTAGAAGCCAGGCTCTGATACCAACATGTCACGCCCCGATCTCCCGCAGGCTAATCGGCCGTTCCCGCTAGGCGGGAATCACCCTCGCCAGCGCTCCCGTGGAACGATCGCTTGACCCATCCGGGCGTGATGTCGCACGAGCGTGAGCCACGCCCGTGCAAGGCCATGGTTCATTGGCTGGCGGTAAGAGTTCTAAGCCACAGAGTCGCACAGATTGTCCGAGTGCAGCGGAGTCATAAACGCATAGCTATTTGATAATAGGTTCACTGAGTTGACAATATAGCGGAAGCATAGAAACACAAGTTGAAGTAAAGTAATCTCTTTATTGATATGAACAAGTATTACAGGCGGCGTATAGCCGAGATTACAAGTCGTTCAAGTCTCTCTCTCTGAAACAGTAAAAGCGTGCCAAGTGGCTACAATTATGGAATGATTGTACAGGCGATGGTCAGGCGACGCTCCAACATTATGTCTTGTATATGTGCTTCGGTCCCGGATGCACTGTTGTAAGGCTTCAGAGGGAACTCCTGGCCTTAGCACGCACGTTGGAGGCATCCGCACCGAACGAGGTTCTCCCGCACCCTGCATACAAACTGGTGGATTATCAGTACATTGAATGCACTGGTGGGGAAGCTACTCGCCCGCTCGATAAATCCAAACACGTAATACAGGTTCCGTGCACAACTATTAAGTTGTCTTTCTAGTTGCCTTGGGATCAGTTTCATGCAAGTATTGAATAGCCTAACGTGTCGGGCAGTGCGCCGTGCGATGTTAGAGGAAACACGGCAAGACTTACCAACTTACCATCTCCTTCCCTGTCCAAGGCAAACATTGAGGCAAACATTGTTAATTCAAGCACGGCAAGTATAAACGTTCAGGGGCATAGCATATGCAAACACGAGGGTCGTTGAACGGGACAGTATTCGGTGTGCTCAGTTGTTCTTTGGTGCGATGCAATGACTCGCACGCGGATAGCCGCTAAGCGAGGATGACTTATCTATATGAACATGAGTCGCTGGCAAAGCCATAAAGGACTAATCCCAGACGAGAGTGGAACGTAACGAGAGCACACGATGCGCTACGAACCATCTCGCCCGTACACGATGGATTGTACATGAAGTAGTCCAAGGCCAAGATGGAATGTAACAAAGTACACGATGCGCTACAAACCATCTTGTCCGTACACGATGGATTGTACATGAAGTAGTCCAAGGCCAAGATGGAATGCAACAAAGTACACGATGCGCTACAAACCATCTTGTCCGTACACGATAGACTACACACGTGATGTGATCCCGGGAAAGTGGAATGCAACGAAAGTACACGAGGTGCTACAAACCACTCGCCCGAAAACGAGGGACCACACGTGAAGTTCTATCCGGATCGGATCGGCCCCAGTGCCCCGGTGACCGTCCGTAGAACTATACCTCGTTTCCGAGTTGTCCGCGACATACACTTTCTTTTGGGTCTTTCAATTATCACGAGATACACGCGAACACGAGTGCACAAGAACACGAGAACACGAGTGCACAAGAATACGAGAACACGAGTGCACTGGAACACGAGTACACGAGATACTTGGATCTTGTTTTCTGTACAGTGAATAACTTGCCAAGATCAATCAGGCACGGAACGACTACTTAGTAGTCTCCCGGGGGTTTGGATGAAAATAAGGTAACATTCAAGCAGACAGGCATGCATTGTATAAATACAATATTTACGTTGGCTCGGGCCCGAAGGTAAGCCGAGAAACGAGATCGTTAGGGACTTTCCCGAGTAACACGTTCTAGGGCAGCATGCGAGGGTCTGAGCATATGTACATAAAAGCAATGTTTCATTTCCATGTTCTAGCATAAGCAATACAAGTTGGGATTATTCCCTTAGCTAGGTGCGTTGGATTTATTAGCATGCAGGGGGTGATTCACCTAGCGACTAGCATGAATATTCCAGATTTTATGTGTGATGGCTAAGCAAAGACAAGTTCACCGTAACCACCCACCTTAGCGATGATTTGCCTCGGTAGAGCGATACGTCTGAGCGAGCCTCTGAAAGCCTAAGCCGGAATCCTGTAGGGACAAGTCTGGATATCCTTTGCTTCTCGTTCGAGGCAAAGCGGGTCGGGACAGTTGTACTTTTGCCGTTTGAGACGGCAGTCCGCTTGAGCGGAACGGGGTGTTACACATACTGCCAAAGCCTCCTCGATTGATAGCAAGAAGGCTCGATCCTGCCCTCTGGGTTCTGCTCCCCTCTGCTGCTGACCTCTAAGTCTCGCTTGTGCCTGGGCCTGCGCATACTGCTGCGGCCTCTGCTGGAATGCCTGAGCCTGTGGAGGCAATGTAACACCCTGCACTGGTACTGGTGCCCTGTACTGCGGCACTGCTGGCCGAACTGCTGACTGGGCTGATGATGATCCAGTCTGGTTTCTCCTAGGACATGCTCCGACTATGTGGTCTGATGCCCCACGCTCCAAGCATAATACATATGCCCTACGACACTCTGATACTATTTGCCCAGGTTTTCCGTAATGGAAACAACTACGGGAAGAAGAAGTTGACTGCCTCTGCTGAGGGAACGTTTGGGAAGACTGTTGAGATGATGTTGTCCTCCTCGAGGATCCAATCGTCAAGGCTCGAACTGTTGGAGCTGGTGCTGATGACTGGGATGTTGATCCTCCTGAAACGTTGGGCCTCTTTTGGCTCCCAACTCGATCTGTAATCCTCTGCAATGTGTACTTATACCTTCTGGCTTCCCGCATCACTACATCAAAGGTCTGAAACTTATGCTGCTCTACTACCAAGATAATCTCTAAATAGAGTCCCTGCTGGAACCTTCTCACCGACTAAGTCGCTACCAAAGTGGGAACAAACCGACTAAGTCTCGCAAACTCTGTCGCATAACCTTCGACGGTCCTGCCCTCCTGCTTGAGGTTGTTAAACCTATGTTGAAGCTCGTAACGCACCACCGCGTCAAAATACCTCGCCTGAAATCTTTCAGTAAAAACTGTCCATGGAATCGGTGCTGTAAGAGAACCCTCAAATGCTGCCCACCAATCACGAGCCAAGTCTAACAACTATAGCCTCACTACTACTACACGCTCTCTAGCCGGAGTCCATGCTGCCTCTAAGATGGCCTCAGTATTCTGCATGCAAGCATCAGACAAAATTATGACTTTTGTACCATTGAAGTACGGAGGACTGAGACACTTGAAGCTGATCGCAGAATTATAGATCTGAGAACTACCTCGCTCCAATACTGTTTGAACCGACTGAGTGAGTACGTCACTCTGGTGCTGCTGGGTTATCATGAAATCCCGTATAACATCCATTAGGGCTAGGACAACACCCTATGGATGCTCGGACTGAACTAGGTGCACAGGTGCTGCTTGTTGATCCGGTACTGCCGGTCGATCTGCCTCAGGATCTACTCTAGACTCTGCCCCTGAATATTGAGGCAGATATCCAGGAATAAGTTGGGCTCCCGAATGATGAACCTCCTCGAGCTGTACTCGATCCATCTGGCCGATAGTAACAGAAACAGTGCCCCTGAAAGTTAAGGACAAAAGAGTCAATCGAAGAACATGATAGATCAACGAATAAGCAGATATCGGATCAAGAATCAGGAATGGAGAAAAATGACTAGGGATCAAGAAAAACAAATTAGGATTGAGACATCTAACAACAACACCCACATATTTGTAAAAACTAGATCAAATCTACTTAGACAGACATAATCGGCTCAAACGGACCTGTATGGGCCACCACTTGCATGCTACAATCAAGTGTTCTAGGGTCTCAGAACAACTGTCTCAATCATTCAAGCAAGTAACAACAACATAGAATATGTGAGATAAAGTCGTAATGTGTCCCAAATGTTCCATCGGAATGTTCTAGAAACCTAGCCATCAAAATATTAGGCTAGCATAATGTCAATAGTTACACAACCGAGATCTGTTGCAGTTTAATTATATTACAGTTATGTAAAAAGAAACAAATGTCCAGATAAGTCGGCTAATAAGTGCCAGTGGCTAAACGCCCAAAAGAGTAGAATGTCTAAGACGAGAAGTGATCAAGAACCCCATTCGTGCCCTTCAGCGACCATCCGTCTAGTGCGCATCATCGTAAGGGGGATAAGTTGAATCATCTGGTGTTGACTCTAAACCTAGCCATACAAAACTAGTAGGGTTAGACCCCGAATAGCAAGTACCACAAGAAAGCACGAATGAAGAAACAAAAACCAGATCAAGCATATAGTGCAAGAGCCAAGAATTATTGGCGCGTGTCCCAACTTTGGGATAACATGTCACTCATTCACTAAACACGGACAGAAAATGCCATGCCAACCAAGATAAGACACGTCCTATGCTTATGGTCAAGCTAGAATTCTGTGTCGTAGTTCGGTCCATATTTTATCATAGCATAATGACTCAACTCCCCAACCAAACAAGGACAGAAGTTGAACACCATACTATAACAGTCCATATCCTTAAGCTACTAGCAAAATTACAATCATAACCAAGTCAGGTTAGAACAGCCAAATAATATTACGGCTTGTTATGTGGAGTCTGAGGTTATCCCAGATATAATAATAATAAGCATCATCAGATCATGCCATGTAGAGCAGGGCTAACCGAGCCAATATTATATGTCGAGCAGGAAATCATGATCGCACCAGTTTTTCGTAGGCAACCGCGCTAATTGTCGCACCAGTTCCCCGTAGGGCCACCATGCTGATAAATCAGTAAGAGTTCCAACCTTCATATAGGAAAAATATTGGCTCGGTCTTAATTATAAAAAATTTGAATATTGTATTCCACTACATGCGGATGATATACAATATTCGTGGCTACCAAGCTTGCATGCCATAAAAATTATCACGATGCGGTCCATCACGCACGATCTCGGGATAACGTTCCCTCTTCATGTTTTAATTATCTGTTATGTTACCTAATTAACCCTAAAGTGATATAAAATTTCCTGCCATGGCCACAGGAATATTCTCCTTAATGATGTCGTACAGAGTACGAGCATATTTGATATGAATCCATTTAATATAAGAAGTCAAGTCAGGATCCACCCAAATATAGATGCAAAATTCAAACCAGCAATAACCTAGACACGCTATGGTTCTGACCCATTATCATTTTCGTGTCAAGAATTCAGAAATATAATATAATGCACCGAGTAGGAATCATCATGTCACATTCAGTGTACACGTTGGCCAATGTCCCACACTCAGTGTACAATGTAGCCTTTATAAACAAGCGAGCAGAATAAGTGTATCGGCACGAATACAATAACCAAGTCAGGATATCAAACCTATCAGTTGGTCACATGAATCATGTTTGATCGGGCCAGGAGTCACAATTAATTAAGAATCTCATACCTCATATGATCGAGTCATGGTCATGAATGCCTCATCAATTTCTCAAATTTTGGGATCATACATTATCAATCATGGTCAAGCTCAACTAATCTAGAATAGGCATCAAATGCACAACAGAACCCATGCATGCACAATCAATCACAAAAAGAAAGTCCTAGGTTGGCGCACTTTGCAAGTGCCAAATATAGGCTCGTTAGGAATAGTGGCGCACTATGCGCGAGCAAGCAACTATATGACGCACAAACCTATAACACTAGGTCCCAGAAGTTATGGCACAAAATTCTATAACATAGCGCACAAAATCGAAAATAGAACAGCAGAAAGATATGGTGCACTGATCAAGAATTACAAGAATAGGCGCATTCTACTCATACAAGCAAACTGGCGCACAAAGCAAGAGTTACGAGTAAGAGAAGTGGTGCACTATACAAGTACAAAATAACTACAAGACAAAACATAAGTCCCCAGGCGACGCAACAGTCGAGGACACGACAGTCGAGGTCCTCGAGAATCAAGACGTGCCAAAGTCAAGGCTCGCTTATTGAGGCTGAACCGAGCAAGGGTGCGCCAAGAGTTAACAAGTGCGTCGGGTTATTAATCCATCAAAAGTGTGCCAACCGTTGAGCGTCTAAAAAATGCTCCATGGGTTATGTGTATAAGAGCGACGCATTTTTGATAGTTAATGCACAATGTGTCAATTATGTGTCGGTTTGCTGATTTGGTTAAAAGTGCGCCAAGGAGAAAGTTGGTCAAAAGTGCGCTGAAAAGTAGATTGGCGTACTTTTGCTTGGTTCGTTCGATAATACATCAATTGTGCGCCAGAGGCTAAAATCTTCCAAAAGTGCGTCAAGAAGGATTTTTTCAAAAATTTATTCCCTTGACATACTTTCGCAAAAATTGGCAGTAATCTTAAAGTACGCACGAGCATGGAATGCGGGTCACATTCAACATGTGCCCATAGTGCAAATCCTCATATGTACTTTTTTTCACTGTTCTTCTTCTCCAACCGACCCACCATTGATGCACTCAGAGCTCAAGCTCGAGACTATGACAGTGCTCCCCTATGACAGTGCTACATTCCTTAAGCAACAAAAACTAGAAATCAAGAGAAAATCCAGGCTCAAAATCAGGGACAAAATCTTTTAAAAATACCTCATTTTTAGGGGATCATTCCCTAGAAAAATATACTCATGGAAACCCTCATAATAAAATCAAGATAAAATCATTAACTACCTCAAATCTGAAAACTCCAAGAACTAACTATAATCAGAACACTACTAGAAACTAATTACAACAAAAAATACTAAGAATAAAACTATAGCCGGTCATATTTTTTTATATTTGCAAGATATACTTGCCAATGAAGAAAACCTGGAGCAAAATAAGAGAAATAAACAAGTAAGTAGAGAGAATGAGAACAAGGATATATATATAGGCAAGAGGTTGATGGTGAACCGGCGGATCTCTCCAACAAATTCAAGCCACACACCCTACCTTCCACCACCACACCATCAATATTAGCCAATGTGCGCCAAGCTTCCATTCAACCGTGCACTTTAAGTATACCCAAAGTATGCCAAAAATGAAAACACCAAGCAAAAGTGCGCCAATGAGTATATTCCAAGTATACGGGATATGAGAGTGACACTTGCACACCCGAGGTTTACCAACTTATTTTTTGTCCTTGTTTTATCCTCTCTAACCTTCCCTTTATAATAGAGCTGGACCATACATATTAAGCTTGAGTTTATAATTAAAGAGATTGGCCCAATTTCTTTAAAAGGTTTTATAAAATATTTTTGCGTTAGAAAATCAAATTGGACTTTCCAAAAGTAATATTTTGATTAAGACTAATATTGAAGAAGTATAGGAGGGATTGGTATATCAGTCATTGGTAGATGCTTGAGTTGGATAGAGACTCAATAAGTTTACTAAAGAAGGAGTTTGAAACTCTATTCTAATTAATAAATAGTAATAGGACTGAAACCTTAAAGGATTTAGAATTTTGTAGAGAGAGGAAAAAAGTCGACCCCTTAGATGTTGTAGGATTACAACAGACTCACATGCAGTAAATGATAAAGACATATAACAACACAATCGACCTATGCTGTGATGAGTTTCCTAGTCTAACAAGTCCCTCAATATCATTTCTAAATCCCGAGGGCTATTAAGTTGGACCAGTATGGGCCACCACTAAAAACGTCACACCTCGCGCCCGGGATATCATGTACAGGTTGTGAACGCCCAGCCTACGCTGTCGTTGACTGCAGTAGTCAGCTATTCTAAACCTTAGTTTTCATCAAATTACATTTATCAATTATTTTCATCACAGTAATACTAACGAATCCATGATACTAACAATCGCCACAATTTTACTATTTTTATTATTACATGTCCTTTTACAATAAATTTTTTGGAACAAATCCGATGAAACTAAAGGCAACATCATATGTACAGTCATCCAAAATAAATAATACATTTGTACATTTGAATAAAACCTACTCTAAGTCTTCTGGATCCTTTTTCGAGCCAGGTGCGAACCTCCATGCCTAATTTGTCAAAATCTAGTCAGGATTAGAACAAAGTAATACATAACCCAAACCACTCACAATATGATGCAATAAATAAATAATATTTGATAAAAAAAAATAGATAAGTGACCAAAACGTACCTGAACATTCATGCACTACACTTCATGAATGACATACAATCTGATACTGACCATAGCATGTGGGGGCTAATGCGAGTAAGGCACTGATAAGTGCTAGCAGTCAATCAATGTGAGTAAGGTATTAATTAGTGCTATCAGTTAATCAATGGGAGCAATGCACTAATTAATGCTAGCAGTCAATTAATAATTGGACGTAAGGCACAAAAGTGTGCTAGCAGTCAATCGTTCATCCGGCTAATGGTAAACCATATGTTATGACTCGTGTCTCCTCCAGACTCAATCAATGTCAATCAATAAACATCAATCAATGACAATCAATAAGTAATGACCATGTGCACTCGATATGAAATACAAAAATCGTAAATGGAGAGAAAAATTGTAATTGCCTTAGGTCAAATGGTTGACGATGCTCCTAGTCCAGAAACCTAATCCATAAATACAAAATTCCCTTATAAGTTACTATCCCTTGTGACATTCCTATTTAGTCCCAAAAATATGAAACCCTTCTTTATCTTTAGTTTCTTTCCTTAATCCATTCTTAAAAACCTAAAGTCAACTCATACACTTATATCTTCAAAAACCCATTTGAATTATTACATAAACACTAACCATGGTCAGGCCTGAAACAATTTATTCTTGAGATCATTTTCTTCTTGGAAAACTAATTATTAAGGCGCACCTATTAAAGTACACTCAGTCCACTGACTGTGCCAAAACCCTTATTTCCTAATATTTCTGTAAAGCCGAATTCACCAAAATAAGCAGGAACAATATCACACTATATTATTCTCTAAAATAAATCCCCACGTTCTATTTCCTGATTTATAAATCAGTTAAAGGTTTCGGCCCACTGCCCGAATATATACTAAACCTATCTTTTCGCTAAATAAAACCCTAAGAATCAACATTTTGTTCCACTAACTCAAGCTTTGGAAATAGCTAAGCCTGTATATTCAATAGATATATTCACTCTCTTATAAAACCTATTCCCAACCAAAATAGAAACAAGTAGCAGAGAGAAAAAGAACACTTACCGAGGGAAGGGAACAGAGCTCACAAGGACTTGGGCCACGTGCAATTCATTTGTAAAGAAGATCCAAACAGAGAGAAATCTCTTCACCACAAAAAAATGAAAGAGAAATCAAGAAGCATGAGAGAGAGAGAACTAAATCAAAGAAAGTAAGCAAGAGTGAGAATGAGGAGGTTCACCGTGGCAAACGTGCGGCTCCTGCTGTCTTGGTTTTCAAATTTCAAGTCTCTTCAAATGCACAGAAGGGGAGATCAGAGAGAAACAAAAGGGAAGAAGTTTTCGAGAGGCTCACCGGCGTCGGGCGGAGGGACCTCGGCTCGGCAGTCCACTCGGCTGAAGGTGACTCACGGAACTCGATGCTCAGATCCAAGCGATGGAAACTCCGGCACTGATCCCGATCGGTGGATCGACGAGGGAAGGGCGGCCGCCGACTCGGATCGGTGAAGAGGCCGCGCGGAGAGATCACGGTGGAGAGAGCTCGCCAGCTCCGAGTTCGAGATCCGGCGGCTAGGCTCGGGAAGACGACGACGGGAGGAGCGCCAAGATGACGAGCCACCGAGTCCGAGATAGGGAGGCGGTGCTGCGGGTGCTGGCCGGAGTCGAGGTCGGGTGCTCCGGGGAGGAACTGCTGGAGGAAACGGCGAGCGGGGAGGCTCACTGGTCGGGGCTGCCGGAGTGCTGGCCGGTGAGGGACTCGCGGAGGGCGGCCTGGCGCTGGGGCGAGGAGGAAGGCGGGGTCAGCGGAGGCAGCTCTGCGGGAAGCTGAGTCGGCCGGCTGGAGGTTTTTCGGTCGGTGGTCGGGCTGCGGGGGAACGGAAGGAAGGAGGAGGGTTAGGGCTGGACAGGGTGGAGCTAGACGAAAGGTTCCGGTGGCGGAGGAGTGGTCGAGGGAGCCGGGCGGAGGGTGGCTGGGAGTGGAGGCGGTCACCGGAGAAGACGAAGGCAGGGGCGGAGGGAGGCAGAGAGGTTTTATAGGGCGGAGAGGAGGCCGAGGGTCAGCCGGTGCGG
This sequence comes from Iris macrosiphon, assembly GCA_036927795.1. Lineage (NCBI taxonomy): Eukaryota > Viridiplantae > Streptophyta > Magnoliopsida > Asparagales > Iridaceae > Iris > Iris macrosiphon. The sequence continues at coordinate 56,797,688 of JAYESA010000014.1, forward strand.
GAGGCAGAGCGATGGGTCGGGGCAGCGAAGCGGCGGCCGATGCGGGAGGTGATGAGGCGGCGGGTGCGGGAAGCCGGAGCGACGCTAGGGAGGCGAAGCGCCACGGCGGTTCAGCCGCCGAAGGAACCGAGGGGTCGGCGAAGATCAGGTTTGGGGGTGCACTGTTCACCCGGGTCGGGTCCTGACCCGGATCCGACCCGTTAAGGGGTTGGGCCGGTTCGGTCTATTTTGGGTTCGGTCTAATTAGTGGTTTATTTGAACCGGGTTCAGATTAATTCGGTTTATTTAATCAATAATTTTTAGGGCTCTAAAAATAATTTTGGGGTCCAATAAATTCCCGGAAAATTATCCTATGTATAGTTTTTCATTTTACACCATAAAATATTATTTTCATAATATTTTAATATTATTTAATATCATCTAAAAATTCTTTAATTACCAAAATACCCTGATTTTAATTCCAGAAAATTACAGTAAATTGGGGGAAAATTCTAAATTCTAAATTTTTTGAAAATCAGGGGGATTACAGCAACGGCCTTGGCGACCCAAGTCTTACGAGTCTTGTGAGGTCTTGTAGGCCGTAATAAGAAATTTGGCTTGTCCAACATCTCTTCGAACGCTTGTTGGTCGAAGCGAATCACCAGCATTCTCTGGGTTGACCCAACTTGTTTTTGTCGGACTGTGTCACGAACTTCTCGTTGGAGTAGAAATTCTTCCCTAGCAGAGTCACCATTTTTGTCGACATCGCAAAGAATAAGGAAAAGAAAAGTTGTGTGAACTTTTGTATTGATTGGAGTATAGCCAAAAGTACAAAGGAGACTCTAATGCATAAAGATCTGGGTACAAATTAATCTGGATAAGTGTGACAGTGGAGATATGATCTACGGTCGACCACTTTACTCCGTTGAGGGTCCAACATCGAAGAGGATGGCAAGGCTTCAGGGAACGTGTGTATGCGACTCAGTTGATATCCCTTCTTACTTCTGTCTTTTCTATTGTTTGTTTTGTTGTGGTGGTGGTTTCTTGTATGTGGGGCACACCCACTATTTATAGCCTTCAAAGGACTATATATGCGCATGCGTGCACGACTCTCATATGCACATGTCATGATGTGGATGACACATGGCCATTCAAGATCTGGGGTTGCTAATGCCCATAATCTGCGTGACATGTGTCATGTCCTGGTTATTTAAAGATCTTGGATGTTAATAATCACAAGATTTGATTGTGTGGGGCCCTTAAGAGGACACTGCCACATAATAACTTCGGCGGATAGACGTGCAGCCGCATGGGAACACCGCCACCTGGGATCTCTGGCGTATGGAAGGTTGGCGTATGCGAGTTTTTGCTGCATGGGACCTTCATTGTGACTGCATGTTTTTTGAAGTAGTCGGCGCATGATTATATTTTGGAGCAGGCCTGCGTGTGGCGCATGGCTGCATATTTGTAGTAGGGTTACACATGGTACATGGATGCATATTTAGGGCATGGCTCTGGCTGCATTAGGAGCATGATCACATTTGACGCATAGTGTAGATTTTTCTATGCTTCTATACCAACGTTCCCTGAGCATAGTGCGACTCAGGGGTCGGAGGCAGAAAGCAAAAGATCCACTGTCCCATCCATCTCTTCCCATGTGATGATAGTAGACATGGCAGGGGAAGATAATGATGGAACCAATGATCGACAACGTCTTGAGGAACTCTAAGCTATAATATAGACCATGAGTGCTTCGATGGAGACTTTGACCCAGACAGTAATGGAACTCAGGGCAAGCATGGTCCCACAATCACCAAGGGCCTCAGGGCAAGCAAGACATGATCCAGGAACCAACGTGGAGTCGGATGCAACCGATCCCTCTCCCCTCGTAGGTAGAAACAATACTCTTCCACGATCATCTCCTTCTCCGCAGTAAGATTATGCTCAGGAGGCAATTCGGGAAGTCTGGGAACTACGAGCTCTTTTTGACTCGATGAGCAGCCAGGACATACTGCATAAACTCGGGATACGATAACCATATCCTCTCGAGTAAAAAAATGTAGTGTACCTGCCCAAGTTTAAGCCATAATCCTTGATTTCGTTCGACTTGAAGACGTCTCCTCGTTAATACAGAATTACATTGATTCAATGACGGGACAGCTACCCAGGACGACACCCTCCTTACTAAGATATTCGTTGGAGCCTTGGCCGGGGTAGCTTACAAATGGTTTTTTAGCCTCCCGGGCAATTGCATATCGTCCTTCGAAGATCTCAAGCACCTCTTCCACTCCCGGTTCTATGACGGAGGAATGGACATAACTATGTCCTCCCTTATGGACATCAATCAAAGCGAGAAAGATTTCGTACATGACTATATAGAATGATACAGGCATGCGGCGCTAAAATTGCCCCCAAAAATTCTTGAGTCCACGCTGATGGACATGTGCAGGAAGAATCTCCTATCGACGGTGAGACTCTAGACAGGCTATGGTCAGTTTGAGGACTGGACGACATTCATCATAAGCGCTAACGCCGTTGAAAAGAATGTAAATAATGCTCGACAATTGGGAATATAGATCCACATTGCTGATGATAGGGGCAAGTGTCCTATCAACAACAACAGCAATAACGACTGTGACAATAAAGTAAAGCAAGCCCTTACTGTCAACGTGTCTAAGGGTTCGGCCGGACCCGCTCAGAAGCTGGCAGAAGCACCTAAACCGAAGGAGACCTACTCCTTCAATGACGATAATATCATGGAGATTTTAATATGTTGATGAAGGGCAACAAGCTCCGTCTACCCGACATCAGACGCCCTGACGAGACAAATAAATTCGATGTCCCCAAGTACTGCCACTACCATCTGTATATACACCATCCGACATGAGACTGTTACATGTTGAAGAGATATATCCAGTGGCTGATCGATTCCAAAGCCTACATCATAGACTTTGAGGATAAGATGGTCGCTGCAAACATGGTATCTCTCCAATTTGGCAACTTTTCAGCGACAAAGGCCCAAGATGGTATTTTTCTTATCCCAAAGCCAATGATGGAGGTCGTTAACCTTGTCACGCCCTAGTCCCAAAATATCGAGGGACTGGACGCGTGATAATGGCCAGCAGCACGCACCGATGGACAAACCCAATTTAATGGATCCATCGGAGCATACTTAAGCTGTATTACAACAGTCAGGGTTTACTATTCTCATCTACAGATAAAGATAGCAATATCAGCAAAAGAAATATTAAACAACAACCAGTCAAAGTAAATAAAATCGGGGATCAACCCGATATTAAGTCTGTTACAATTTTTCTTTAAACAGGAAAGTAAATAACATCACTGACTGAGTATGGAAGAACATATACTCAGAAAAATCTATGGCAATTACCTAGTCCTCGGTTCCTGATACTGCTCCAGTGCCTGCTCCTGAACCTGCTTCTGCTCCTGCTAAAGCACCTGTCCTATAAACCTTAAAGTGGATCTCCTCTACTAAACCTGGGGACATAATCCGGATCCAGGTCCTCAGGGGACATAACAAGGTACAAGAAAGCTCAAGCCAAAATAATGCAGTAAATGAAACAAAAAGGGTAAATAAATAAACCAGCTAAGTGATAATGCAAGTGAGAGTTATTAGTCATACTCAGGCTGAGACTACTACAGGATCAGTGTCAAGAAACCATAGCAGTATTTTCTCGAAGGGCCAGAACTGGTGCCAAAGCTCTGTGTCAGAGACTAGGACACATCTAGATAACAATATATATAATATAATCAGTCTTGATATGGTAATACTCTCTCCACCCAATGAAATCTCACGTCTCATGTCCATGACAAGCAGGATCAAAACTAATACAACAAGTCATATATTAGGTTCTAAGAAATAAATGTCCAAATCATAAAATCTGTATCCTATACAGAATCACCTTGAATATTCAGGAATATTCTATCTCATGATCTGTGTCAAGTGTCCTGGGTATAATGTACTTGATATGGCAAGTACGAGAATGTAAATGTCACGATATCCATCTCTAGTTGACATTGCACAACCCCGCGTACGGTGTTGGCACCCGACTATAATCGGACGCTAAGCAAGTCACACGGCCCTAGGGTTGAGCATGTACATCAGTCACAGAAAATAACTGAAGAGAACAATGAATCAATATACTACAATTCTGGCAAGGTACACTTGCCTGGGTTTCCGGCTCCAATTGTAGCTCTGGCTTCAGCTGAGATTTCAGGCAGTACTCCGGCTGCTGAAATAGACATCACCATCAGATCCAGAAAATATTAATCAGCTAGAAATGCCTGTCCTTGAGTCCAATTTGGACACAGGGGCAAAAATGACATTTTCGGGTTAAAGCGGGGTCCACATGTGGGCCGCTTTGCACCGAAAAATGTGTCAAAGTCAAAGGTCTCCAAAATAGTCTAACTTAGTGTCAACAGGTCAGGAACGATGATACGAACCCAACGGAACTTCCAGAATTGGATTCCGATGAGCCGATCTCAAAATTGCCCGTCAAGTGGAGCCTTTGGGGCCCACGACACACGATTTTGTCAACGTTCTCAGAATCGAACCAAACTTGGCCCACAGGACCAGCGTATTGCTACGAGTCTGATGGCGCAAGTTTTGTCTCAATCCGACGTGTGTACACTAAGTTACAGCGAGAACCAAAAAGGTCGAATAGGGGACGGTGTCCGCGGATACGCACTGATTCCGGTGTGCACGCATATCCGAATCAGCTTCTGCGAAATTCTGCACGTCCGTATCAACGACGCGCACGTATCGGTGAAGACCGCACGCGACCAAGTCGTCCCGTTTGGCGGGACATACTCGGTTCCGGGGTGAAACAGGACGTTGGTTTTCCTGTTTTTGGATCGCAGTTTGCGATCACCACAGGACACGATGCGCCGAGCGTGTTGCACGGGCACCGAGGGGGTCATATAGGCTACGCGATGCAACTGACAGAATCAAAATAAGAGCTACGAGGAGTGAGATACGAATACCTGAACAGGGCTCGAAAACAGCGTATTCTTCGTGTCCGACACGTGTCCGACACGTGTCCACGGTGACCTAGGGTTAGGGTTAGGCTCTGTTGGCCGGAGCTGTGGCGGTCGACTTCGCCGGAGGGAGGCTGGTGGCGGCACTGGCGAGGGCGGTCGAGGTCCGGAGGCGGCCGGGGACGGCGGCGCAGGCTCGGGCTCCGGGGAAGTTCAAGGCGGCCTGGCGGAGGGGATGAAGGAGATGGGGCTCGGGGACGGCTGGGCGGAGCTGCTGTCGACGGTGGCCGGGGCGATGTCGGGGAGGCTGGCGGCTGCGGTGGGCACGGCGAGGTCGGAGGACGGAGGCGGAGAGCAGCGAGGTGGCCGGAGGGTGAGGGGTTTAAATAGGAGGTCGAGGGAGAGGGAGAGACGACGGCTACGGGAGAGGAAGAGGGGGAGGCGTCCGACGGGAGAAGCCGGAGCGGCGCTGGCGTTACGCGGCGGACGGCGGCGGCGGGGAGGTCAGGGGTCGGCTGTGCGTTTGGGAGAGGAGGATGTAAACCCCCTGATTTTTCAAAATATTTAAATTTGGATTTTTCACAATTTTCTGGAATTTTCTGAGATTTTTCTCTAATTTAAAAACAGAGTTTTAATTATTAAACAATTTTTAATTGATAATAAATAGTATTAAAATATTATGAAAATAATATTTTTGGGTGTAAAATGAAAAACTGGACTTAGGGCAATTTTTCTGGAATTTATCGGGCCCCGGACCTATTTTAAAACACCTAAAAACTATTTATTGGAATTATTTATTTATTTATTAATTATTTAATGATTTAAAATAATAATAATTATTATTATTAATTAAACCCAGCCCAGCCCGCGGCCCGCTGGACCCGGCCCACCGGGCCCAGCCCCGAACCCGAACCCAGCCCAGCCCCAACCGGGTCGGGTCGGGTCTGTCAGCCACCCGACCCGCCCGTGCCCGAACTCGCACCCCCAGTCAGCCCCGTCCCCGTCCGTGCCCGCGTCTCGCGGCGGAGCCGTCGCCTCCGGCCGCTCCGCCCGAACCACCACGCCACGACCCCGGCCACTCCGCCTTGCCCGGCGCCAGCTCCCCTCTCTCCTCCCTATAAAGGTCCCCTCCGACCGCCCTAGCCGACCCTGTCGACACACCTCGCCACCGACAACCCCTCCGCCACCACGACCACGACGCCGCCCGCCCACGCCGACGACCACCCGGCCTCCCTCTCTTCCCTCCTCCCCGACAGCAGGACGCAGCTGCAGCGCCTCCGGCCGGCTCCGCCCGACCCCCGCCTGCTCCGGCGCGCCGCCGTCCAGCCTCCCCGCCGCCAGCGCCGCCCCGGCCCGCCTCCGGCCTGCCGACCCCTCCGCCTCAGCTCCGGCAGTGCCTCCCCCTAACCCTAACCCTAGTTTTCCCCTTTGTATCCGACACGTGTCCGACACGTGTCGGACACAATTCGAACCCCGGTTTTCGGGCCCCGTTCAGGTGCGTGTATCTTCATGCTCGTAGCTCTATTTTTGATTCCGTAAATTGCGTTGCGAAGCCTGTATGACCCTGTCGGTGCCCGGACAAACCGCTCGGGGCATCGCGTCCTGTGGTGATCGCACACCGCGATCCAAAAACAGAAAAAATCAGACCCTGTTTCTCCCCGGAATTGTGTACGCCCCGCCAAACGGGACGACTTGGTCGTGTGCGGTCTTCACAGATACGTGCGCGTCATCGATACGGACGTGTGGGATTTTGCAGAAGTCAATTCGGGTGTGCGTGCACACCGGGATCAACGCGTATCCGCGGACATCGCCCCGTATCCGACTTTTCTACAAATCAACCTAACTTTGTGTACACACGTCGGATTGAAACAAAACTTGCGCCATCGGACTCGTAGCGATACGCTGGTCCTGTGGGTCAAGTTTGGTTCGATTCTGAGAACGTTGACGAAATCGCGTGTCGTGGGCCCCATAGGCTCCGCTCGACGGGCGATTTTGTAATCGGCTCATCGGAATCCAATTCTGGAAGTTCCGTTGGGTTCGTATCATCATTCCTGACCTGTTGACACTAAGTTTGGTAAATTTGGAGACCTTTGACCCTGACAAGTTTTTCGGTGCAAAGCGGGCCCGCATATGGACCCCATTTTGATCCAAAATTATCGTTTTTGCCCTTGTCTCCAAATTGGACTCAAGGACAGGCGTTTCTAGCTGATTGATATTTTCTGGATCTGATGGTGATATTTGTTTCAGCAACCGGAGTACCGCCTGCAATTCCAACTGAAGTCAGAGCCGCAAACAGAGCCGGAAACACAGGCAAGTGTACCTCGCCAAAACTTGCAGTCTTGATAAATATTCCCTGGCTTATTTATACATCAGCAGGCAAGTGTACCTTGCCAAACCCTGCAGCTTACTATTTATTTTCTGGACTTAATTATGCATCAGTGGGCAAGTAAAGCTTGTCAATTCTCAGTAGTTCCTGTGATAATATTTTGCTGGATTTCTTGTGTAAAATTATGTAAACTTGTTTTAGCTGCTTAACCTAGGAAACGTGTGACGTACCTAGTGTCCGATCATAGTCCGGTGCCAACACCGTACGCGGTGTTGGGTACGTCATTTAGAGATGGATATTCGATACCCTTACTCTTGGTACTTGTCCTATCAAGTACACCTGAACCCAGGACACTATTCATGAGACAGAATCCTCTTGAGATATTCACGATGATTCTGTATAGGATACAGGTTATGACTTGGACAGTTTGTTCCTAGATACTATATGACTGCTGCATTAGTTATGATCTTGCGTGTCATGGACATGAGACGTGTGATTACATTGGGTGGGGAGAGACACACAGGCTACAGGCTGTTTTTATATATATATACTATTAGTGTGAGGTCGTAGACTCTCCAGCAGAGCTAGATTCTTTACGTGTTATTACTGCTACCGGCTCCCCGACACAGAGCTTGTAGCGGTCTCAGCCTGAGTTCTAGTGATGCTCTCAACTTGCATTTATCACTTAGCTGGTTACATAGTTTACCCTGCTGTTTTATTTAATTCTGCTGCACTGCTTATATTTTGGCTTGTATTATTTGTACCTTGTTATGTCCCCTGAGGACCTGGAATGGACTATGTCCCCAGGTATAGCTGAAGAGATCCATCCAGAGATACCCCATACCAGAGCACTTTCAGGAGCTGTACCAGGACCTGAAGACGAGCTCGCACCAGAGGACTTCTCCTGAGCATTGGCCGTATATAGTCATTTATTTCTCTTTCCAGTTCCTTTATTTCCTGTCTATTGGCATTGATGTATCAGACATATTCTCGGATTGTTTCCCGAGACATTTATTAGAGATTTGATAGTTATTTCTTTTTGCATTACTCTGGCATTTAATCTGTGATTATCTGTTGTGGATGAGATTAGAATAATCTGTGACCTGTATCATTGGTTCTATTTACTGTTAGACTACAGTTTAAGCATGCCCTGATGGATCCATTAAATTGGGTTGTCCATCGGTGCGTGCTGCTGGCCATTGCGCACGTCTCCAGTCCCTCGGTATTTTGGGACTGGGGTGTGACATGGTTTTTGTGGTGGCCCATGCAGGTCTACGACTAAATTTTTCGGTTTCAACTCAGGGACCGAACAGACCTGCAATAAGATAGGATAAGTTTTTAGGATCTCATCCACTTGCTTGAATTATTTTTGATATCTGTATCTATTCAAATTAAATTATTGACTTGCATCCTGCCTTGATTCCTGTGCGCCTCTTATCGTTTATTTTGGATGCAGGGATATGGACCCACAAGCCAGCAAAGAGGCTTATGCAGAAATACCCCAAACCGTTGTGGTTACCCAAGAAGACGATGTGATACCAGTCGGTGAAGGCCAATCATCACAAGGCAGTCAAGCAAGTCAGCCTGCCTCAAGAATCCACCAAGATGACGTTCCACCCTCGACGCAGCCTACTCCACCGATGCCTTCCTTCCCATTGGGACCGCCTATGGACGAACAGCAGATGTTCCGCATGTTCTACATAATGATGCAAGCCTATCAGAGGGTGCAACAAGAAGCTCAACAAAACCAATCGGAGAACCCCATCGACAGAACTAGCTCGGAGCCACGGAGGCCAAACAGTTCAAATGCAACCGCCTTCGACTAGGACGTCCTTACTGCAGCAAGACCCGTGGAGTGCACCACAAGGATCGAGTCCAGCCAAAAGCGGCCGTATGCGTCAGCACCAGACCAATCACAACAAGAAAGAGCTGCAAAGCGACCACAGATAAATCCACCACCGAGAGCAGCATCAGGAGCCTCCTTCCTTCCTACTTGTCACTACTGTGGCAAGGTAGGCCACCTTGCTAAGGAATGCCGACGTAGACTGGGACAATGTCTATCTTGTGGATCCCAGGAACATTTGGTAAGGGATTGCCCAGAACGTCGAGAGAAAGCAGTGGTAATTCACCCACCAGCCACATCAACACCAGCCGGAACACCACAGGAAGGAACTCCAAAGAAGCCTCATATGCAGCAGCCACCCGAAGCATCTCCGCAAGTACTGCCTACCTGCCAACATTGTCACAAGCAAGGCCACATTGAGAGCGGGTGCAGACGTAAGTTGGGATTATGCTTGATTTGCGGAACCAATGAACACTTGGCCAAGGATTGCCCCCAGCATCGAGAGAAAGCATTGACGAATCTTCAACCCGCCACATCAGCACCAGCTGGAGAACCACAGGCAGGAATCGCAAGGGAGTCTCACGTACACCAGCCACCAGAAGCATCTCCATCGGCAATACCTGTCTGTCCATATTGTCATCGACGAGGCCACACTGAGGACGAGTGCAGACGAAAGAAGAGATTGTGCGTAGCTTGCGGATCCAGTCAGCATTTATTAAAAGAATGCCCTGATCGTCGAGACAGAGCACCAACAGGTAACCAGCAAGCGTTACCAGCACCACGGTCAGCCTCTCCAGCATTGCAAGCTTCACCAATACCGAGGCCACCCTTGGTAACCCAGGCAACACTCTTCCAGCAGGCTCAACAGCAGCAGAGGAATCAACTGCAAGGACACGGACAAGCTCCAGTGAAGACCGTGGAGAACGTGTAGACTCGTGAAATAGCTGATGCGAGTAAGTGATTTGTAGTTATCCTTTTTTAGTCTTGTTTTAGCTCGTGCCCGTTGGTTCGTGACCTCAATCCCAACCTAGTAATTTGTAACTTGTTAATAACAACCTGGTTTTCATAAAAGTTGTAGTTTTCTTGCTGTAACTAGATTTTTCTGGAAAGTGTATAACTTTTTAGGGAAATGGTATTTTCCCAAGTATCTTGTGATGTATTTTCAAACGATGCTTGCGACCGCGTCATCTCTGTTGACCGGTTATTCTTTGATTGCGAGGACGCAATCCTCTTAAGGGGGGTAGATTGTAAACCCCCTGATTTTTCAAAATATTTAAATTTGGATTTTTCACAATTTTCTGGAATTTTCTGGGAATTTTCTGTAATTTAAAAACAGGGTTTTAATTATTAAAAGATTTTTAATTAATAATAAATAGTATTAAAATATTATGAAATAATATTTTTGGGTGTAAAATGAAAACTGGACTTAGGGCAATTTTTCTGGAATTTATCGGGCCCCGGACCTATTTTAAAACACATAAAAACTATTTATTGAAATTATTTATTTATTTATTAATTATTTAATGATTTAAAATAATAATAATTATTATTATTAATTAAACCCAGCCCAGCCCGCGGCCCGCTGGACCCGGCCCACCGGGCCCAGCCCCGAACCCGAACCCAGCCCAGCCCCAACTGGGTCGGGTCGGGTCTGTCAGCCACCCGACCCGCCCGTGCCCGAACCCGCACCCCCAGTCAACCGCGTCCCCGCCCGTGCCCGCGTCTCACAGCGGAGCCGTCGCTTCCGGCCGCTCCGCTCCGGTCTGCCCGGACCACCATGCCACGACCCCGGCCCCTCCGCCTTGCCCGACGCCAGCTCCCCTCTCTCCTCCCTATAAAGGTCCCCTCCGACCGCCCTAGCCGACCCCGTTGACACACCTCGCCACCGACAACCCCTCCACCACCATGACCACGACGCCGCCCGCCCTCGCCGACGACCACCCGGCCTCCCTCTTTTCCTTCCTCCCCGACAGCAGGACGCAGCTGCAGCGCCTTCGGCCGGCTCCGCCCGACCCCCGCCTGCTCCGGCGCACCGCCGTCCAGCCTCCCCGCCGCCAGCCTGCCGACCCCTCTGCCTCAGCTCCGTCAGTGCCTCCCCCTAACCCTAACCCTAGTTTTCCCCTTTGTATCGGACACGTGTCGGACACAATTCGAACCCTGGTTTTCGGGCCCCGTTCAGGTGCATGTATCTTCATTCTTGTAGCTCTATTTTCGATTCCGTAAATTGTGTTGCGAAGCCGGTATGACCCTCTCGGTGTCCGGACAAACCGCTCGGGGCATCGCGTCCTGTGGTGATCGTACACCGCGATCCAAAAATAGGAAAAACCAGACCCTATTTTTCCCCGGAACTGAGTACGCCCCGCCAAACGGGACGACTTGGTCGCGTGCGGTCTTCACAGATACGTGCGCGTCGTCGATACGGACGTGTGGGATTTCGCAGAAGTCAATTCGGGTGTGCGTGCACACCGGGATCAACGCGTATCCGCTGACATCGCCCCGTATCCGACTTTTCTGCAATTTAACCTAACTTTGTGTACACACGTCGGATTGAAACGAAACTTGCGCCATCGGACTCGTAGCGATACGCTGGTCCTGTGGGTCAAGTTTGGTTCGATTCTGAGAAATCGCGTGTCGTGGGCCCCACAGGCCCCGCTCGACGGGCAATTTTGTAATCGGCTCATCGGAATCCAATTCTGGAAGTTCCGTTGGGTTCGTATCATCGTTCCTGACCTGTTGACACTAAGTTTGGTAAATTTGGAGACCTTTGGCTCTGACACATTTTTTGGTGCAAAGCGGGCCTGCATGTGGACCCCGTTTTGACCCGAAATTGCCGTTTTTGTCCTTGTCTCCAAATTGGACTCAAGGACAGGCGTTTCTAGCTGATTAATATTTTCTGGATCTGATGGTGATGTTTGTTTCAGTAACCGGAGTACCGTCTGCAAATCCAACTGAAGTCAGAGCCGCAAACAGAGCCGAAAACACAGGCAAGTGTACCTCGCCAAAACTTGCAGTCTTGATAAATATTCCCTGGCTTATTTATACATCAGCAGGCAAGTGTACCTTGCCAAACCCTGCAGCTTGCTATTTATTTTTGGGACTTAATTATGCATCAGTGGGCAAGTAAAGCTTGTCAATTCTCAGTAGTTCCTGTGATAATATTTTAATGGATTTCTTATGTAAAATCATGTAAATTTGTTTTAGCTGCTTAACCTAGGAAACGTGTGACGTACCTAGTATCCGATCATAGTCGGGTGCCAACACCGTACGCGGTGTTGGGTACGTCATTTAGAGATAGATATTCGATACCCTTACTCTTGGTACTTGTCCTATCAAGTACACCTGAACCCAGGACACTTGACACTATTCATGAGACATAATCCTCTTGAGATATTAACGATGATTCTGTATAGGATACAGGTTATGACTTGGACAGTTTGTTCCTAGATACTATATGACTGCTGCATTAGTTATGATCTTGCGTGTCATGGACATGAGACGTGTGATTACATTGGGTGGGGAGAGACACACAGGCTACAGGCTATTTTCATATATATATACTATTAGTGTGAGGTCGTAGACTCTCCAGTAGAGCTAGACCCTTTACGTGTTATTACTGCTACCGGCTCCCCGACACAGAGCTTGTAGCGGTCTCAGCCTGAGTTCTAGTGATGCTCTCAACTTGCATTTATCACTTAGCTGGTTACATAGTTTACCCTGCTGTTTCATTTAATTCTGCTGCACTGCTTATATTTTGGTTTGTATTATCTGTACCTTGTTATGTCCCCTGAGGACCTGGAATGGACTATGTCCCCAGGTATAGCTGAAGAGATCCATCCAGAGATACCCCGTACCAGAGCACTTCCAGGAGCTGTACCAGGACCTGAAGACGAGCTCGCACCAGAGGACTTCTCCTGAGCATTGGCCGTATGTAGTCATTTATTTCTCTTTCCAGTTCCTTTATTTCCTGTCTATTGGCATTGATGTATCAGACATATTCTCGGATTGTTTCCCAAGACATTTATTAGAGATTTGATAGTTATTTCTTTTTGCATTACTCTGGCATTTAATCTGTGATTATCTGTTGTGGATGAGATTAGAATAATCTATGACCTGTATCATTGGTTCTATTTACTGTTAGACTACAGCTTAAGCATGCCCTGATGGATCCATTAAATTGGGTTATCCATTGGTGCGTGCTGCTGGCCATTGCGCACGTCTCCAGTCCCTCGGCATTTTGGGACTGGGGCGTGACAGAGGAGCTAGCGGGACGGGTTGGTGGCGGGTCGGATCGGGTCTAACGGATCCGGCCCGATCCAATAATTGAATGCGGGTTCGGGTTGGGCTAATGGGTCGGGTCTGAGTTAGACCCGGATCCAACCCGCTAAGAATTGGTTTAATTAAACCGGTTCAGAGATTGGTTTGGTTTGGTTTATTTCAAATAAACCCGGTTTATTTTGGTTTAATTAATTAATTAGTTTTTAAGGTATTTAAAAAATACTTTCGGGGTCCAATAAATTCCCTAAAAATTATCCTATGTCTAGTTTTTCATTTTACACCATAAAATATTATTTATATAATATTTTAATATAAATTAATAATAATTAAAAATCATTTAATAATTAAAATACCTGAATTTAATTACAAAAAATTCCCAAAAAATTCCAGAAAATTGTGAAAAATTCAAATTTAAAAATTCTTGAAAATCAGGGGGATTACAATCTACCCCCCTTAAGAGGATTGCGTCCTCGCAATCAAAGAATAACCGGTCTACCGAGATGACACGGTTGCAAACATTGTTCGAAGCACATCAAAATCAAGGAGAATCAAGGTTTGAGAGTAACACCTAGGAAATATTATTTCCCTAAGCATTAAAAGTTATACAATTTTCCAAATGTGGGAAATCTAAGAAATTACAGTTTTAGAAAACTAGGTTATCTTTCAAAAACATATCAGTTTATCATTTATAAAATATTCTAAATTATTGGCAAGTTCAAAATTATCAGGTTAAGTCTAGGGTCACGAACCAGCAGGCACGAACTACAGAAATGCTAGAAATGGAACTACAAAACTTACTCGTATTAGCTACGCCATGGTTCTGTGCGTCTCCCACAGTCATCGCGAAAACTTGGCCGCGTCCTTGAGGTGGAGTCTTCTGCTGCTGCTGGACTTGCTGGAAGAGTACGGCCTGGGGTATCAAAGGTGGCTTTGGCTGATACCTTCCTGGAGGTGGTGTTATAACTCCTTCAACTTCTGTTTACGGTGCTCCCAATGCTGGATAGGCTGGCCTCGATGCTGGTAGTGCTTGTTGGTTAATCATTGGTGCTCTTTCTCGATGCTCAGGGCATTCCTTTAATAAATACTGACTAGATCCGCAAGCTAAGCATAATTTCTTTTTGCGTCTGCACTCATTCTCTATATGGCCTCGCTTGCGACAATATGGACAGACAGGTAGTACTTGCGGAGGTGCTTCTGGTGGCTGGTGCATGTGAGACTTTCTTGCAAGTTTTTTCTGTGGTGCTCCGGCTGGTGCTGATGTGGCTGGTTGATGAACCGTCAATGCTTTCTCTCGATGCTGAGAACAGTCTTTGGCTAAGTGTTGATTGGTTCTGCAAATCAAGCATAACCCTAACTTGCATCTGCACTCCTTCTCAATATGGCCTACCTTGCCACAATAGTAACAAATAGGAAGGAATGAGGCTCTGGGTACTGCTCTCGGTGGTGGATTCATCTGTGGTCATTTTGTAACTCTTTCCTGCTGTGCTTGGTCTGGTGCATGAGGCCGCTTCTGGCTGGACTCTATCCTGGTGATGCTCTCCATGGCCCGTGCTGCAGTAACAACGTCCGTTGCAACGGAGCTGATTAACTTTCGTAGCTCTGAGCTAAGTCTGCAAACGAACTCCTCCGTTTGGCTTTGCTGAGCCTTCTGATAAGCTTGCATCATCGGGTAGTATATTTGAAACAGCTGTTGCACGTCCATAGCTTGCCCTTGTGGGACGGTAGGTATTGGTGGAGCAAACTACGTCAAGGGTGAAACATCATCTTCCTGGGTGACCACAGCACCTTGTGGTATTTCTGCAGGAGTCTCGTCGTTTGCTCATGAATCCATATCTCTGCACCCAAAATAAACAATAAGAGGCGTACAGGGATCAAAACAGGATGCAAGTCAAGAATTAATTCGAAATCCGATACAGATATCAAGAACGTTTCAAGCAATTGGATGAGATCCTAAAAACTTATCCTATTCTTTTGCAGGCCTGTTCGGTCCCTAAGTTAAAACCGAACAATTTAGTCGTTGACCTGCATGGGCCACCACAAAAACCATGTCACACTCCACTCCCAAAATATCGAGGGATTGGACGCGTGATAATGGCCAGCAGCACGCACCGATGGACAAACCCAATTTAATGGATCCATCGGAGCATACTTAAGCTGTATTACAACAGTCAGGGTTTACTATTCTCATCCACAGATAAAGATAGAAATATCAGTGAAAGAAATATTAAACAACAACCAGTCAAAGTAAATAAAATCGGGGATCAACCCGATATTAAGTCTGTTACAATTTTTCTTTAAACAGGAAAGTAAATAACATCACTGACTGAGTATGGAAGAACATATACTCAAAAAAATCTATGGCAATCACCTAGTCCTCGGTTCCTGGTACTGCTCCAGTGCCTGCTCCTGAACCTGCTTCTGCTCCTGCTAAAGCACCTGTCCTATAAACCTCAAAGTGGATCTCCTCTGCTAAACCTGGGGACATAATCTGGATCCAGGTCCTCAAGGGACATAGCAAGGTACAAGAAAGCTCAAGCCAAAATAATACAGTAAATGAAACAAAAAGGGTAAATAAATAAACCAGCTAAGTGATAATGCAAGTGAGAGTTATTAGTCATACTCAGGCTGAGACTACTACAGGATCAGTGTCAAGAAACCATAGCAGTATTTTCTCGAAGGGCCAGAACTGGTACCAAAGCTCTGTGTCAGAGACTAGGACACATCCAGATGACAATATATATAATATAATCAGCCTTGATATGGTAATACTCTCCCCACCCAATGAAATCTCACGTCTCATGTCCATGACACGCAGGATCAAAACTAATACAACAAGTCATATATTAGGTTCTAAGAAATTAATATCCAAATCATAAAATCTGTATCCTATACAGAATGACCTTGAATATTCAGGAATATTCCGTCTCATGATCTGTGTCAAGTGTCCTGGGTATAATGTACTTGATATGGCAAGTACGAGAATGTAAATGTCACGATATCCATCTCTAGTTGACATTGCACAACCTCACATACGGTGTTGGCACCCGACTATAATCGGACGCTAAGCAAGTCACATGGCCCTAGGGTTGAGCATGTACAGCATTCACAAAAAATAACTCAAGAGAAAAATGAATCAATATACTACAATTCTGGCAAGGTACACTTGTCTGGGTTTCCGGCTCCAATTGTAGCTCTGGCTTCAGCTGGGATTTCAGGCAGTACTCCGGCTGCTGAAATAGACATCACCATCAGATCCAAAAAATATTAATCAACTAGAAACGCCTGTCCTTGAGTCCAATTTGGACACAGGGGCAAAAATGACATTTTCGGGTTAAAGCGGGGTCCACATGTGGGCCGCTTTGCACCGAAAAATGTGTCAGGGTCAAAGGTCTCTAAAATAGTCCAACTTAGTATTAACAGGTCAGGAACGATGATACGAACCCAATGGAACTTCCAGAATTGGATTTCGATGAGCCGATCTCAAAATTGCCCGTCAAGTGGAGCTTGTGGGGCCCACGACACACAATTTTGTCAATATTCTCAGAATCGAACCAAACTTGGCCCACAGGACCAGCGTATTGCTACAAGTCCGATGGCGTAAGTTTTGTCTCGATCCGATGTGTGTACACTAAGTTACAACGAGAACCAGAAAGGTCGGATACGTGACGGTGTCCGCGGATACGCACTGATTTCGGTGTGCACGCACATCTGAATCAGCTTCTGCGAAATCCCGCACGTCCGTATCAACGACGCGCACGTATTGGTGAAGACCGCACGCGACCAAGTCGTCCCGTTTGGCGGGGCGTACTCGGTTCCGGGGTAAAATAGGGCATTGGTTTTCCTGTTTTTGGATCGCAGTTTGCGATCACCACAGGATACGATGCGCCGAGCGTGTTGCACGGGCACCGAGGGGGTCATGTAGGCTACGTGATGCAACTGACGGAATCAAAATCAGAGCTACGAGGAGTGAGATACGAGTACCTGAACAGGGCTCAAAAACATCGTATTCTTCGTGTCCGACACGTGTCCGACATGTGTCCAAGGCGACCTAGGGTTAGGGTTAGGCTCTGTTGGCCGGAGCTGTGGCGGTCGGCTTCGCAGGAGGGAGGCTGGTGGCGGCACTGGCGAGGGCGGTCGAGGTTCGGAGGCGGCCGGGGACGGCGGCGCAGGCTCGGGCTCCGGGGAAGTTCGGGGCGGCCTGGCGGAGGGGATGAAGGAGATGGGGCTCGGGGACGGCTGGGCGGAGCTGCTGTCGACGGCGGCCGGGGCGATGTCGGGGAGGCTGGCGGCTGCGGTGGGCACGGCGAGGTCGGAGGACGGAGGCGGAGAGCAGCGAGGTGGCCGGAGGGTGAGGGGTTTAAATAGGAGGTCGAGGGAGAGGGAGAGGCGACGGCTACGGGAGAGGAAGAGGGAGAGGCGGCCGGCGGGGGAAGCCGGAGCGGCGCTGGCGTTACGCGGCGGACGGTGGCGGCGGGGAGGTCAGGGGTCGGCTGTGCGTTTGGGAGAGGAGGAGCTAGCGGGTCGGGTTGGTGGCAGGTCGGGTCGGGTCTAACGGATCCGGCCCGATCCAATAATTGAATGCGGGTTCGGGTCGGGCTAATGAGTCGGGTCTGGGTTAGACCCGGATCTGACCCGCTAAGAATTGGTTTAATTAAACCGGTTCAGAGATTGGTTTGGTTTGATTTATTTCAAATAAACCCGGTTTATTTTGATTTAATTAATTAATTAATTAGTTTTTAAGGCATTTAAAAAATACTTCCGGGGTCCAATAAATTCTCTGAAAATTATCTTATGTCTATTTTTTCATTTTACACCATAAAATATTATTTACATAATATTTTAATATAAATTAATAACAATTAAAAATCATTTAATAATTAAAACACCTGAATTTAATTACAGAAAATTTCCAAAAAATTCCAGAAAATTGTGAAAAATCCAAATTTAAAAATTCTTGAAAATCAGGGGGATTACAAACCTCCCTCCATCTTGTAACCAAGCAGTCGGGCTGGTGCCTCTTACCACATCTCGAGACAAGGTCATGTGGGTCCACCCCGATACTGTTCAAGACTTGACGCTGTCGACATTGCAAAGAATATGGGAAAGAAAAGTTGTGCGAACTTTTGTATTGATTGGAGTAGAACAAAAAGTATAAAGGAGGTTCTAATGTATAGAGATCTGAGTACAAATTAATTTAGGTAAGTGTGATAGTGGAGATCTGATCTGCAGTCGATCACTTTACTCCGTTGACGGTCCGACGTCGAAAAGGATGTCAAGTCTTCATGGAACGTGAGTATGCGACTCAGTTGATGTCCCTTCTGTAAGCCCCTGATTTTTTTTAAAAATATTAAAATTAGGATTTTTCACAATTTTCTGGAATTTTCTGGGAATTTTCTGAAATTAAAATCAGGATTTTCAAATATTAAATAATTTTTAATTGTTAATAAACAATATTAAAATATCATGAAAATAATATTTTTGAGTATAAAATAAAAAACTGGACTTAGGGTAATTTTTCTGGAATTTATTGGACCCCGGACCTATTTTTAAATCACCTAAAACTATTTATTTATTTATTTGTTAATTATTATTATTATTATTATTATTATTATTACTATTATTATTATTATTATTATTATTACTATAATTTTTCTTTTATTTTTCGGCCCATCCGGCTCAGCCCGGCCTGCGGCCCAACCCGCGGCCCAAACCCTAACGGGTCGGGTCGGGTCCGCCTGAACCCGACCCGCCCGACCCGTGACCCAGCCCCCCCCCCCCCGCGTGACCCGCTCCGGCCCCCGCGTCCACCAGCTCCCCGTTGCGCTTCCGGCGCCGTCGCCCGCGGCCGCCGCGCCACGCGCCCTCGCCCCCGCGCTGGCCGCCGCCTCCCTCGGCCCACGCCACCGCCCGCTCCCCCTTTATAAACCCCTCCGCCTCCAGGTCCAGCCAGACCCTCCCCTCGCCGGCCGCCCGACTCCGGCCACCGCCCTCCTCGCCGCGCCGCCGTGCCGCTGCAGCCCCGCCGCAGCTCCCTCCTCCGCCTTCGCCCTCCGGTGCCCCGACAGCACCCGCAGCTCCGGCGCCAGCAGCAGCCGCAGCGGGCAGCCGTCTCCGGCCAGCACCGCCTCCGGCCAGCCGCCTCCGGCCAGCCGCCTCCGCCTCACCCGCCGTGCAGCGGCGCCGCCCTGGCCGGCCCCTCCCTGCCGCGAGCCGCCCTGGCCAACCCGAGCTCCGGCCGTGTCCAGCAAACCCTAACCCTAATTCTCGATTCTTCGTGTCGGCGTGTCAGACACGACACGGACACGAAATTTCTGATTTCTCGAGCCCGGTTCAGGTACTCGTATCTTGCACCCTGTATCTCCGTTTTTGATTCCGTAAATTGTGTTCCGAAGCCTGTATGACCCTCTCGGTGCCCGGACAAACCGCTCGGGGCATCGCGTCCTGTGGTGATCGCACACCGCGATCCAAAAATAGGAAAAACCAGACCCTGTTTCACCCCGGAACTGAGTGCGCCCCGCCAAACGGGATGACTTGGTCGCGTGCGATCTTCACAGATACGTGCGCATCGTCGATACGGACGTGTGAGATTTCGCGGAAGCTGATTCGGGTGTGCGTGCACACCGGAATCAACGCGTATCCGCGGACATCGCCCCGTATCCGACTTTTCTATAATTCGCCCTAACTTCTTGTACACTCGTCGGATCGAGACGAAACTTATGCCATCGGACTCGTAGCGATACGCTGGTCCTGTGGGTCAAGTTTGGTTCGATTCTGAGAACGTTGACGAAATCGCGTGTCGTGGGCCCCACAGGCCCCGCTCGACGGGCAATTTTATGATCGGCTCATCGGAATCCAAATCTGGAAGTTCTGTTGGGTTCGTATCAACGTTCCTGACCTGTTGACACTAAGTTTGGTGAATTTGGAGACCGTTGACCCAAACACGTTTTTCAGTGCAAAGTGGGCCCACCGGTAGACCCCGTTTTGACCCAAAACTTTCGTTTTTGCCCTTGTCTCCAAATTGGACCCAAGGACAGGCGTTTCTAGCTATTTGATGTCTTCTGAGCATGATGGTAATATCTATTTCAGCATCTGGACTCATCTCTGGAATATTTTCCCGAAGTACAATTAATCGGATCCAAACAACAGGCAAGTACCTGCACTTCAAGTTAAATCTTTATATTGTGATAATTAATTCCCTGCTTTACTAGTACCCTTGATGATTACACCTAGTTTTAGGAATACTGGATTTTATGTCTTGAATATTGGAGTTCATGTCTTGTTTATCATGTCGGGTGGGAGAATACTAGAAGGCTTGTAGTTTACCCTTTCCCCTGCTATGTTTAATAGCTGTTGGTACGCGACTGTACCTCAGTCGGATCTCGATTTTCCCTGTTTAATAGCCGTTTATGACGGCCAGATTAGCCTTATAAACTCCTACATGCCAACTATGTATTCTAAAACAAACACAAGTTCACACAGATAGTTTCTGGTCTTGTTATATTTCTTGCTGACTGTTGTAGTTTCATTCCTGTCTCATTTATTTCTGTTTTCTCATATTCCTGTTTACAGCTTTAACTCTGAGATATTGATGTTCTTTTATGCAGTTTTTCAACATGATACTCAATTTATTTGTCATAAATATTTAGTTTAATCTTGTTGTGCACTGTGTACTTTGCTCCTTTTCTGACTGGATCTGTTGATTTAGGCGATGATGAGGACCTTGCCCCTACCTATTATGGCCACTATGAGTTAGCAGGTGACCCATATGAGGAGCCAGTTCCCCCCCAGGAGACTACTCCTGCAGAGTAGTTAGCTTTAGTTATTTGTTTTCCTTTCATCTTAGTAATCGGGTTTGTCCCCGATTTAATTTCTGGTTTTGTAATAACTCTGGATCTGATTGTCACTTTCTGGTTATAAAAATCTCAGCATTTTCTTTCATTTCCTTGTCTGTTTAATTACTGTGAATGAGATAGTGTTAATTTAACTGTGGAGATGCCCTAGACAGCGTACTACCGCCGACACTGCGGCGTAGGCTGGACGTACCCACGCACTCGTGCCCAAATTTCTGGGTGCGGGTCGTGACACCTTCTTCCTTCTATCTTCTTCTCTTCCTTTTTTGTCGTGGTGGTGGTGGTAGTTTTTGTATGTGGGGGACGTCCACTATTTATAGCCTTTAGAGGACTATATATGTGTATGCGTGCGCGACTCTCATAGGCGTAGGTCATGATGTGGCTGATACATGGCCATTCGAGATACAGGATTGCTAATTTGGAGTAGCATTGCGCATGGCGCCTGGTTGCATATTTAGTGCATGACTCTGGCTGCATTTAGAGCATGGTTACATTTGGCGCATAGTGTGGATTTTTTATGCTTCTACAAGACCCCCTTTAAAGTTTTCAAACTTAATTTAATTTAAGTTTGGAACACATTCAACAAAAGCATAGATGATAAAGACGCATAGAAGATCTGGCGCATTAGCGTTGTTGGTGCATCGACGTTTCTAGCACATGATATTGTTTGCGCATTGATCTTGTTGGAGCATGAGCTTGTTTTCCCTCGATGCTTGAACTGTTTAGAATCATGGCGCATGTCATGGGGTTGACCCGTTCTCTCATTTTTCTGAGGTGTGGGTTCATTCATTAATTATGAGATTCATCCCACGGTATTGGTGCCTAATTACTTGGGTGCTTTAATGGCCATCTTCGCCTACAAATAGGAGCCGTTAGAGAGAGAGAGATAGAGAGTCATTTCTCCTTTCCCGAGATATATTTTCCACGGTCAGGCTCGGGGAGTCCGGTTGAGCACTTCGTCGATCCTCTGCCTTTGATGGTCGACCATTTCGCTGCGATGGCCCCTTTGGATGGTAAAGAGAAAACTCCTATCTTCTCTTTCTTTGAACTCCCAGACACTAACACACAGTCTGTTTCACATGAGTAAATAACCACCAAGAACATGCATAGACAAATTTAAAGCTTGACGTGCATGATCGTCGCTGAAAGGCTTCGACATGATGATGGCTAGAATTATTCATTAGGCACATAAATATTGCTATCTCGAGATGTTCATCGGAAGCATACGCTGGAAGGCTATTCGCGACCATTCTCCACATGGATGCGGTCTTCTCTTCTTCTTTTTTTTGGGGGGGGGCGTGTCTTATAACATGCATTGTGACCGAGATGCGCATATGTATCAAACACTTAATCCTATGCGCATGATGTCCCTGTGCATGGGTAACTTGCTTCTAATTTGGCAGTCTTCTTCTATTACTGCCTTCATTATAAGTGTTCTGACTGGTGTGTGTTCTTGTCAAGCAGGAGTCGCCTTGGATGGAGCATGGAAGGATATCATAAGTTTCGTAATTCATGATGAACAAACGGATTACTCGTAAGATTGTTCGTGGTCTTCCAACCTAGCTCTGTAGTTATTCCCCGTATATGGACGACATGGTTATAGGGTTGGGATTAACATCCCAACCAGAATTTCTATGCGCATCCTTTCACACGACAGAGTTGGGTCTGTAGGCTCATCTCTGTGTTGCAAGCTCCCTTGCAGTCCATCGATATGGATTTTTTTTTATGTATTGTGGTTTACACTGAGGAGTTTGCTGAAGTGATGACCCATAATGCGTTAAGCTATCGACTTTACACGCGTTGGTACCCAAAATAGCACATAGGGGTCTCCTTCTTTTCCAGTGTACTCATGATCTTGAATATCAATGAAAATATAAAAATGTAATGGACTTCCATCGTATGTACTCATGATCTTGAATATCAATAAAAAAAATTCCTTTTCCTTTTAAAACTTTTTTGTTTTTGTATGTATCGTGGTTACGAATATTATACTAGAGGTATTATGGACCTAATATAGTATCATAATTTAATAATTTATAATAAACATACCCTATTAGAGGTAATATTAACATAATAGATTAGAGCAGTCTTATGAAAAAAATCTTGAAGGAGATACCATTTGCAATGGTTGGGACTTTTCAGTGTAAACCGGTAGGCAAGAAAGTTTGCTTGTAGCTGAGTACTATCATGGTGATGTATTTTATAGAGACAAAAGGAAACAAGTCAGAGGTAGTATGAATATGACTGTTTTCTTTTACTAGAGAATATGGACAGCTCATAGTTCAGAGGTGGTATGGACGTGAATTACTTGCCTGAGAGAATTTTTGAGAACCCATTATCCATTGCGTATTTGTCACGACCCGCACCCAGTGTAGGGATGTAAGTAGTGAACAACGTCCAGCCTACGCCGCGGCATCGACGGTAGAATGTTGTTTGGGTTAACTATCTATCAATATAAATATGCCACCAACAATATGAATATATTCAATCACAGATCTAAGATGAAAATAAGCACGAATATGATAAAAGAATAGAAGATTCACAAATATAACTCATGAGATAAAATAATATCCAATGAGTCAGAAAAAACTAATAACAAAGCTGGAGACAAATCCAGTACAAAAGAAAACTAGCAACTAAGCTATGAGTCCTGGGTCGTCTGTCTCAGTCGGGCTGAGACCCTCCTGAGCTAAGGTCTCTGGATCTAAGCCAACCACGTCCTGAGGCCCTATCACGCTCCAGTCCTAAAATACGTAGGACTAGAAATACGTAAGCATGCCAGCTGTATGTATATGGTAACTCTAATATATGGATACCATAATACACACATACGCTATAATATGAATAATAACTCACATGTGGTATATATATTGTCACAAGTCATAGGGCATAACTAGATCTTATCTACATAATCAAATAACCAATCAACTATATAACTGAATCAAGTATAAAATGCTTGATAAGAACTAGTAGTTGGATGGAGACAAATCCACTACCAACTAGAATATAAGAGAAACCACATAAGAACATCTAATAAACAATGAGACTCGAAGAGAAGACCTCCTCGAAAGAGATAAGTAGCAAGTCCTGATCCGTGCTCCTGCGAATAGTCAAGATCGTCTACACCTGGAAAGGGACCAGGTCCTCAAAGGAACGTAACAAGATACAAAGAAGCATGCCAATTGAATATAGTAAACATGCATAATAGATAGAAAATATATAAGTACGTTGTACAAAACAATCTATATGAATGCATAATGAGGACAACTTTTTGACGTATGGGCATGTGTAGGCTACTCTATCTAATCTCACAACTCACACACACGTCTAGAACATCAGAAATTGATATACCGCGAGGGTAGCGACTAGCGCGATTCAAAAAATTGGCATACCGCGAGGATAGAGACCAGCACGACACACTACCGTAGTGCGTGCTAGATACTACGATTTACCAGAGTGGTTATAGCCCATACGCCTACTGATTGTCCTCCCCTCCCATGATACTATGTGTCAAGTGTGTGTCAACATATATATAGTATATAATTATGACTGAAAAAAAATATATGCAATGAATATATAAAAATATAATAAGCATGCAAAGTACTATAAGCAATTTGGCAAGGTATCTTAACTGGCAAGAAAGCTGCAAAGTGTAAGCGTCAAGATGTCAGACACAATGGATCAGAAACTATAGTATCAGAATAAACGTCTCCGGATGCTGAAATAAATATCAACATTCCCAGAATAAGCGAGATAGCTAGAAAATACTACCCTTTCGTCCAATTTGGACACAAAGGCAAAATGGTAATTTTGGGTCAAAGTGGGTCCACATGTGGGCCACTATGCACCGAAAAGCGTGCTAGAGGTAAAAGTCTCTAAATGGGACAAATTATAGGTCAAAAAAAATTCTAAATGTCGATACGAACTCAAATGTATATCCAATTTTGTATTCCGGTGAGCCGTCACAAATTCGTCCTAAAAGTCAACCGTAGGGCCCACAAATAGGTGACTTGGTCAACTATCTCAGAATTACGTAAAACTAGGATCACAGGACCAACGTGATACCATGACTCCAACGGCGCAAGTTTCGTCTCATTCCGACGAGCGTACACCAAATGGCGGGATATTTTTGTAAAAGTTGCTATACGGGGATTTTTCACGGATATATGTTGATTCCGACGCGCACACACGTCCAAATCAGTTTTCGCGAAAGCCCACACGTCCAGATATACCATACGCGCCTTTCGGTGCAATTGGTATGTGATGAGGCAGTCCAGTTTGGCATGGCGCGGTCCGTATTACAATTTCCAATATTTTAAAAATAAGTTTTTGGTCAATTTGGAGGTTGAATAATTTTACACATATAATAAATTAACAAAAACTAAAAGAACAAAAAAATTCTCGATTATATGGAGATGAAAACCCTTTTATTTGTTTTCAAAAATAATAAACAGGTTGACGACAAATTGGGTGTGAACATGGAATTTTGGATTCAAAATTGTGAACTATTTTGGTCAGTTTTTCGGTCATTTTTTGGTCGATTTTTCGACCGATCCGGGACACGAAAACTCGTACCGCTTGAATAAAAATCCTAGAGGGTTAGGTTGTGAATATACACGAACAAACCGCACGCAAAAAAGATCACAGATGAAGAAGATATGGTATCTTGAAGATGGGTGCTCAAAGTGGTATTTCTGTACGCGCGCGATGCGCGGTGGCCGGCGGCGTGCGGTCCGGACGGCTGCGACGGCGCTGGCCGGAGGTCACCGCGCCGGGCTGGGGTAGGGTTTAGTTTTTTTTTTTTTTTGAGTTAGGGTTTGTTGTAATCGTATATGTAGAATGTATATATATATATATATATATATATATATATATATATATATATATATATATATATATATATATATAGGGAGAGGGGAGACACTCCGCGCGGGTCTGGGGTGTTTGCTAGGAAATGTTAAGTGGGGTAGTTAGGTTTTTATAGTTAATGTTTTTTTTTTGTTTTTCTTTTCTTTTCCTTTGTTTTCTTTTCCTTTTTATTTCTTTTCTTTTTACTTTATTATTCTTTATTTCTATTATAATTATTATAATTATTATTACAAATATTATTATTATTATCACTAACATTATTATTATTATTATTATTACTACCATTATTATTATTTAATAACTATATATTTATTTATATATATATAAGGCTAAAAATCCAAAAATAATATTTGCACACCAAATAAATTCTAGAAAATTACTTTTTAAAGCCTTAATAAAATGCTACACTCCAAATATTTTATAAAATATTTTGTAATTAATAATTATATATTTATCTAGTTATAATAAATTAAATAAATGTATTATCGAATTAACTAAGTAAATAAATAAATGGTTATCCACAAAATAGGTAATTATAAATAAAATGCACATATATAAAAAGAAAAAATATCTAACTTGGTACGGAAAATTATGGGATGCTAATTGTAGGAAATTGAAATTGGAAAATAACCACAAATAAATTATATATATAAATTTTTAAATATTTAATAATTAATCTAGGGTCGTTACACTAATGTCATAGTAATGCCACGGGATCGAATTTTCATGCAACAAAAAGATCCTACAAGTAGTGTCTCCTGTGTAGGCTACTTCCTATGAAGGGCGATACATATTTTTGGGCCATCCTATATTATTAATGTCTAAACCACGGTGAAGTATCCTAATAAATTATTGGGTTTTATTTGTTAAGAAAATAATCTAAAATAAATACATGAAATACAAATACACCAAAAATAGCTATTTTTGGGTGAGGGGGTTTACAATCTACCCAACTTAAAAGAATTTCTCGAAATTTAAAATAAGGCATGATTCTGTATTTATCCTCAAAATTTAAATCGATGATTCAAACTTCAATATTCAAAAATTAAATTATGTGCTCAAATTATAAATATTTGGTCCGCAATATCAAGATTTTAAAATTCATTAAATCCTCATTATCTTAATCATTCCTCTAAATAATTTTCAAAATTTAAAATGACTTATATCTCTCAATCTAATCCTACTTGATCACAATCAATTTTTTTTTTTACCTCAAGTTGTTGATGCAATTTACCCAACTTAAAATTTACCGATCTATCACATAAGGCTATACTTTAAGAAAAAATTTCTCAAATTATTTAATCATGTTATTCAATCCTCAAAAAAATTTTACACCAAATATATCACATGTGATGTGCCCTTCATTACGAAAAATAGTCACCAAGTAATGTGATTGGCCTATAGGGTATATCTAGTACTATCCGTGTATCAAACTTATACTAAACACGAGCGTTCATCTTTCCAAAATAGGGGAAGACGGAGAACAATAATAAAGAATTCAAGAAAGAGGTGATAGAATACAAGTACGGGATTCAGAGTGATTAAAGAATTTAAAAGGGAGTTGTCAAGGCAGTTGTGGTTTAAAATCCTATTTTGGTAAATTCTTATTCGCATGCTCATGTCAGCACAGTTATGTACCTGGTATGATATACTCTGACTTGTCTAGAGGGCAAGTATATTCGTCTACTAGTCAACTATATATCTCAATCCACGTAAAGTAGTCATGCGAAGAGCGAACCAAGCGCACTAAAGTTGATCAGACCATAATACACTGATTCTAAATAGACAATTGTATTAGTGTGTGCACCCAATAATACATATGTCATGAACAAGCTCGATAAAAGAATAAGCTTGCAAAACTAGGCTATAATAGCAGCATAAGTCGAGGTAGTTCAGAAAATATAAGTATGCTAGATTATGATGAAAGAAGGTACAAAAATAATTCAAGTTCACCAAGAAGATCGGTGTTGTGCCTCTACAGTTGCTATACTAACTTCTTATCTAAGTCTCTGGTCGACCAAATGGGGGTATGGGCCTCTAAGTTCTATAGTCTGGATAAACACTATCTTTTTATGCAAGTCTATAGTTGATGTCTTTCAATTACAATTCATTAATGGGTTAAAAGGACTATATGATACTAGGTCATGAGGCATACTACCCAACTTACAAGAATTTAACTAATAGTGTTATTGAACATTAGAGTGGATATACCTAGCACAAGTCATCTTCCTAACCCCTATTAAGCATGAGAGAAAAGATAGGATTGATATTGTAAAAGAATCAAGCAAGATGCAATACGAACAATTAAATAAGAATGCGAAATGAAATCAATGGTGGTGATTAAATAAGTGGATGAGATCCTATACTATAATCCTATACGCAGGCTTGCTCGGTACAGTAACGTAACCGAGATAATATGCTCGACCTGCATGGGCCACCATAAAAATATGTCATACCCCAGTCCCAAAATACGTAGGACTAGGAATACGTAAGCATGCCAGCCGTATGTATATGGCAACTCCAATATATGGATATCATAATACACACATACGTTATAATATGAATAATAACTCACATATGGTATATATATTGTCACAAGTCACAAGGCATAAATAGATCTCATCCACAAAATTAAATAACTAATCAACTATATAACTGAATCAAGTATAAAATGCTTGATAAGAACTAGTAGTTGGGTGGAGACAAATCCACTACCAACTAGAATATAAGAGAAATCACATAAGAACATCTAATAAACAATGAGACTCAAAGAGAAGACCTCCTCGAAAGAGATAAGTAGTAAGTCCTGATCCTTGCTCCTACGAATAGTTAAGATCGTCTACACCTGAAAAGGGACCAGGTCCTCAGAGGGACGTAACAAGATACATAAAAGCATGCCAATTGAATACAGTAAGCATGCATAATAGATAGAAAATATATAAGTACGCTGTACAAGATAATCTATATAAATGCATAATGAGGACAACTTTTCGACGTTTGGAAATGGGTAGGCTACTCTATCTAATCTCACAACTCACACACACGTCTAGAACATCAGAAATTGACATACCGCGAGGGTAGCAACCAGCGCGACTCCAAAAATTGACATACCGCGAGGGTAGTGACCAGTGCGATACACTACCGTAGTGTGTGATAGATACTACGGTTTACTAGAGTGGTTATAGCCCATACGCCTACTGATTGTCCTCCCCTCCCATGATACTATGTGTCAAGTGTGTGTCAACATATATATAGTATATAATTATGACTAAAAAAAACACACATACAATGCATATATAAAAATATAATAAGCATGCAAGTACTATAAGCAATTTGGCAAGGTATCTTGCCTGACAAGAAAGTTGTAAACTGTAAGCGTCAAGACGTTAAGCACAATGAATCAGAAACTATGGCATCAGAATAAATGTCTCCGGATGCTAAATTAAACATCACCAACGTTCCCAGAATAAGCGAGATAGCTAAAAAACAGTATGCTTTCATCCAATTTGGACACAGGGGCAAAACGATAATTTTGGGTCATAGCGGGTCCACCTGTGGGCCACTATGCACCAAAAAGCGTGCCAGAGATAAAGGTCTCTAAATGTGACAAATTGTAGGTTAAAATTTTCTAAATGTCGATACGAACTCAACGTTATGTCAAATTTTAGATTCTGGTGAGCCGATCACAAATTTGTCCTAAAAGTCAACCGTGGGGCCCGCAAATAGGTGACTTGGTCAACTGTCTCAGAATCGCGTGAAACTTGGGTCACAGGACCAGCGTGATACCACGACTCCAATGGCGCAAGTTTTGTCGCATTCCGATGAGCGTACACTAAATGACGGGATAATTTTGCAAAAGTCTTGATACGGGGACTTTTTACGGATACATGTTGATTTCGACGCACACACACGTCCAAATCACTTTCTGTGAAAGTCCACACGTCCAGATATACCATACGCGTCTTTCGGTGCAATTGGTACACGACGAGGCGGTCCCGTTTGGCGGAGCACGCTCCGTATCACAATTTTCAATATTTTAAAAATAAATTTTTGGTCAATTTGGAGGTTGAATAATTTTACACATAGAACAAATTAACAAAAACTAAAAGAGCAAAAAAATTCTTGATTATATGGAGAAGAAAAACTCTTTTATTTGTTTTCGAAAATAATAAACAGGTTGATGGCAAATTGGGTGTGAACATGGGATTTTGGATTCGAAATTGTGAACTGTTTTGGTCAGTTTTTCGATCATTTTTTGGTCAATTTTTCGACCGATCCGAGACACGAAAACTCGTGCCGCTTGAATGAAAATCATAGAGGGTTCGGTTGTGAATGTACACGAACAAACCGCACGCAAAAAGGATCACAGATGAAGAAGATACGGTACCTTGAAGATGGGTTCTCATAGTGGTATTTCTGTACGCTCGCGGTGTGCGGCGACCGATGGTGGGCGCTCCGGACTGCTGCGGCACCGGCGCCGGCGGCCGGAGGTCACCGCGGGGACGGCGGCCGGAGGTCGGTGTGCCGGGCTGGGGTAGGGTTTAGGTTTTTTTTTTTTTTTGAGTTAGGGTTTGTTGTAATCGTATATATATATATATATATATATATATATATATATATATATATATATATATATAGGGAGAGGGGAGACACTCCACGAGAGTCTGGGGTTTTGGGGTGTTTGCTGGGAAAGGTTAAGTGGGGTAGTTAGGTTTTTATAGTTAAGTTTTTTTTATTTGTTTTTCTTTTCCTTTCTTTTCTTTTCCTTTTTATTTCTTTTCTTTTTACTTTATTATTCTTTATTTCTATTATCAATATTATTATTATTATTATTATTATTATTTTTATTATTATTATTACAAATATTATTATTACCAATATTATTATTATTATCACTAATATTATTATTATTATTATTACTACTACCATTATTATCATCTTTTCTTCTTCTTCTTCTTCTTCTTCTTCTTCTTCTCATTATTATTATTATTACAAATATTATTATTATTTAATAACTATATATTTATTTATTTATATAGATGAGGCTAAAAATTCAAAAATAATATTTGCACCAAATAAATTCTAGAAAATTAATTTTTAAAGCCTTAATAAAATGCTACACTCCAAATATTTTATAAAATATTGTGTAATTAATAATTATATATTTATCTAGTTATAATAAATTAAATAAATGTATTATCTAATTAACTAAGTAAATAAATAAATGGTTATCCATAAAATAGGTAATTGTAAATAATGTGCATATCTATAAAAAAGGAAAAATGTCTAACTAGGCACGGGAAATTATAGGATGCTAAATGTAGGAAGTTGGGATTGAATAACCACAAATAAATTATATATATAAAATTTTAAATATTTAATACTTAATCTAGGGTCATTACACTAATGTCATACTAATGACACGTGATCGAATTTCCATGCCACGAAAAGATCCTACAGGTAGTGTCTCCTGTGTAGGCTACTTCCTAAGAAGGGCGATACATATTTTGGGGCCATCCTATATTATTAATGTCCAAACCACGGTGAAGTGTCCTAATAAATTATTGGGTTTTATTTGTTAAAAAAATAATCTAAAATAAATACACGAAATACAAATACACCAAAAATACCTATTTTTGGGTGAGGGGGTTTACAGGCCCGTAGTGAGTGGGATACCACTCCTCAGTGTCATCTAGAAAAAATATATCCAGTCAGGAAAGGATAAAAGTACATCTCTAACAACAGTTCTAATAAATGATATAAACTATGTAACAGTAATATATGTGAATATACAAGATGTAATATACAGGTAAAAAAGATATGCAATAAAGAAAATACTGGAAATAAATACAAGAATGAGCAATATAGAAATGAACAAGAAATACTAATGACTAAGTGAGTGAGTACCAGCTTTAACATGTGATCGGCTTGGGAACTTGCACAAGGATTATGGCTTGGTTAATCATACGTGCGGTGTATGACTAACACTCACAAGGAACAAGACATGCACAAGGAGGGTATAATCACATATCTACACTAAATAGTTGTCACTCTCACATTTTTATTCAAGGGTAGTTTGGTAATTGACATGGGTAATTTTAATTTTAGGATTATTTATATTTAAATATTGTGCATGCATGATTAATTATTTATTATATTAATTATTGTTTGTTAGTTGCAGATTTATTTTAGACTTGTGTAGTGGCCTAACCTATTTTATTAGTTGCATGAAATCAACAATTTAGATTGGTTTAGTTTGAGCCAATGAATTAGGCCCGTGGATTAGGAGGTTGGATTAATTAGTGAAACTATTAGACTAGAACCTTTTCTCCCTAATTAATTTCTTTATGAGAGGCCCCAAGGGATAATTAAGATATTTTACATTGCTTGGAGGGGGGTTATATGGCCGACCATGCTTGGAGGAGAGAGAAACTAATTTATTTTACCAATTTCCTAATTCTTTAGATCTACATTCTTCCCTCTTCCAATTTCCTTCACTCTCTCACCATTTCTCCACCAATTCTTCACAAATTACTTTTCTAAATCTTTATTGAGGCTTCTACATCAAGAATCTACAAGAAGGAAACAAGGAGCAAGGAGGAGGAGGCCAGATCTACAAGGAAAGGAGCTACTTTATATTTGGGAACTTTTTATTGGGAATCTATCTTCCAATAGGTACATTTCAGTTTCCCCCTTCTAATAGACTCTATATCTGATATTTAACCATAAAAAATCAACCCACATACATAGGCTACCCAGGAATTAGTTTTAGGTTCATCGGAGACCTACGGTGAAAGTTATGTCTAATTTGGTGTCAATTTTGGAGAAATTCCGAGATTGGCACATGTAGTGGTTGTCATTGGGTCTAATTGTAACGACCCACACCCGGTTTAGGGGCACGAGAGCGTGGGTACGTCCAGCCTACGTCACAGCATCGGCGGTAGAACGCTGTCTAGGTCAAGTGCTATCTAAACAATCTCACGCTAGTATCCAACTCCATAAGGAGACGTGGACATCATAAAATTAATCTAGAAATACTCAATCACAACTACAGTACAATAGGAAATGAAGAAAAAAAGAACACAAGTCTAATGACAACATAAACATACCTGCAATCAGTAACATCCAATTCCCCAAGTGTGTCGGAAACCAGTCTACTAAGGTCACAGTCTGGAAAAATATTTTCCAGTCAGGAAGGAGCAAAGTACATCTCTAAATAGCAGTTCTATATAAATGACATAAACTATGTAGCAGTTCTAGATGGAAACATACCAGATGCATGTATAGGTACGAGAAATGTACAATAAGAGAAATACTGGAAATACTGTAAGTGAATGCAGGAAAAGAACAATATGTCAATGAGCAGGAAACCTATGACTAAGTGTGTGAGTACTAGCTTTAACATGTGATCGACTTGGGAACTTGATCAGGCTGGTTACATGTGATTAGCTATGGTTCATATAATGTTAGGCTAACCGTTGGTTAGCTATGATGCATGTAGAGGTCAGGCTAATCACACGTAACAGCTATGGAGCATGTAAATGGTCAGGCCGCACCCGACGTGAGATGTGGGGTGAGCTATGGTGCATATAAAGTTGGGTATGATCACATATCTACACTAAAGTACTCCCCAAACCCCCGACTGGTATAGTAGATCCAATCATGGTACGCTATGGCACGGGATGCCCTAGGAAGGTAGCAAATCTTCCCGGGAATCAGTGTCTGTACATGCACAAGATATCAAGGAAACAAGTCTTGTACAAGCTACACCATGAATAAGGAATAACATCTCATGACGAGATCCGTGTATACCAATCCGTGTAACCATCGTGTCAAGATCATGGATATTTACACTAGATACAGTGAACATAGGAGATATCATAAATTAGAAACTAATCAGAGAATGTACTCGCCTTGGGTCCTTAGCTGGTAATTATTGATGTCCTGTTCCAGAGTATCCCCTGGGTAAACCAACAGTCCTATAAACATAACACAAGCAAAACCACATTTGCATCAGATGCTACACTAACACAGTCAAAAATACTGGTCTCAGGGCCATGTCAGGCAGGGCACTAGTCAACTAGGGTCATCTAGTATATTCACCAATTAAACGTAGTATTATTAATGATCAAATATAATACATATATTGTTATTCCAAAGTATATACAAGTGGAAATATATTTTATTTATGAAAAAAATATACATCACCCATTATTCAAGAATATATACATTTATACATTTATATACACTA
This sequence comes from Iris macrosiphon, assembly GCA_036927795.1. Lineage (NCBI taxonomy): Eukaryota > Viridiplantae > Streptophyta > Magnoliopsida > Asparagales > Iridaceae > Iris > Iris macrosiphon. The sequence goes on from JAYESA010000014.1 coordinate 56,832,079, forward strand.
AAAATATACTCATACCCTATATGTACACAAGTATATATATATACCAAATATACGTTTTTTATACCAAAATACGTTTTTATTAAACATATACCCATACAAAATATATACACATATATATATTTAATACGTATTTATACTAAAATACATTTTAATATACATATATAGGAAAATAGAGAAATACGCAAGATATATATATATATATATATGTATATACATAAAATATATATACACTAAATAGAAATACACTATATACATTAACATATATATACTAAGAAATATTTATGCTAAAATACATTTTAGTACTTGTATACACATACACAAATACGCAAATACACAAATACATTAAATATCTACATACATACTTATAAAATTAATTATTAATAAAATAAATAATTTACATATCTTTGATTAACATTACTAATCTATTTATATTAAACTAATTATTATATAACTAATTACATTACTAAACTAAAAGAATTTTATGCCAAAACTGCTCTTCAACATACCTGGCTGGAAGACACCAGCACTAGAATATCTCCTAGAACATGCCTTGTTAGCTATCTTCTCAAAATCGCGAAATGTATACTTCCTTCCACTCATGAAGAAAGTGACTTGTCATCAGCAGCCCACTCAGCAAGCCGAAGGGGTTGCACTCTAGTAGTAAACTTAAGGCCCATTTACTCCTTCGTCAATACAACACCAGCAGGCACGGAAGCACTTATAGGGGAAATGATCTTGCATATACCATATTTGGTTGCTTCAAGAGCAATCTTTTGAAGATAAATTAATGGATCTTCAAACTCCTCCTGTTTCTTCATTTAGAGACAACCAATGTCTCTCTATAGTATACTTTTGAATGACATTTTTCACACGGTTCCCAAGTATTCAGCCATCCAGACCACCATCTGCAAGGCTTGATCATTGCCAGCCAGTGTGTACCGATCAAGAAGGCCTGCCATTATCTTGTGAATGGTGTAATACAGCGCCCAACAAACAACCTTCTTCTTATAGTTAAAAAAATAGAACTATTGTAGTATGTGGAATGGGGCCTCCAGAACCTAGCTCCATGATTCACCTTTAGAGCCTGCCCAGCTAAAATTATATATCCAGTGCCGATCATGAGTATATTTAGGTATTGCAATGCCCACGTAAGAGCATATACTTCCTTACCCCCTTGGTCGAGGTGTGCCTGTGCTTCCTTGGCTTCTTATTATTGTAGCTCTGGTTGTGTGCGGTGAGGTTCCTGGATCTAAAGAATTTGGAGGAGAAGAAATAAAGAGAGGGAGGTTGAATCGATTTAGGGCTCGGGGAAGATGCACTGCGGGGAGAGGTGCACCGCCGTGGGGGAGAACGCCGGCTGCTGGAATTGATGGCGGGGTGGTGATAGCAGCGGGCTTGTCGGTGGATGCGGGGACAGCGGCGGAGTAGCGGGATGTCGGAGGCAGTGGGTGGAGGAAGAGCACAGCCGCTGTGCTGTGGAGCCACCGCGGGGTCGACGTCGTGAAGTCGGAGGCCGGAGTTGTTCAGCGGGCTCGGCCGGATTTCAGTCAGCGCCGGAGTTGGCAGCGGCCGCCGGGGTCGGGGAGAAGTCGACGGAGCAGGGAGCTCCGGGCTGTAGGCCGGCGGGTCGCTGGCCGGGCCGGAGAGGAGAAAGAATCGGTGGCCGGTTGGAGCAGCCAGGAGATGGGTGATGATGGTTTCCCTCCCTCTTCTTTCCTATTTCAAAAGTAAAAGAGAAGAGGAAGAAGAAGGAAGAAGAAAAATGAAAAATGAAGAAAAGAGGAAGAAGAGGAAATGGGCGGAAGGCTTCTGGAAATGAGAGAAATGAGTAGCTGTTACTTATAGGAGTAGGATTTTAGGGTTATCAAAATTGATGGACATGATTTAATATAATCAAATGAAGGGATGATGATCTACTCTCTTCTAGAAATATTTGTATACACAATTGTATTGACTATCGGTCCACCAAATGTTAGGATAATTTATGGCTTTCCACTCGTTCCTATTCTCTTTCATTTATTAAATAATAAAGGCAAATAATTGCTACACTATTATTTACTTAAGTAATTTATTTAACTAAATCATCATAGTTATAATTAATTATAAAAGGTATAATAATCATAGTTCGTGTGATTAACCTAATCATTTTAAATAATTTATCTTATTAAAAAATAATACGATTTTCAAAACATACTTTTGAACTAGCATTGAAACTCAAAACTAATAAAAACATATTTTATATAAATTCCATGAATAAAATTTTAAAGAAATCATTTTCCTAAAAACAATAGTAGAAAGTAAAAGGAAAAAACCCCAAGAGTTTTGGAGATTTTGGGAACAGGAGTAACAAATCTACCCACCTTAGAAAATTTCGTCCTCGAAATTTAAAATCCTCATAGTAGTGTTTATTCATTATATTATGATCCATCAATAGTTAAATTCACCAACCCACATAATCCTAAATAATCCACTTTGTCATTTCACAAATTCAAAAATTTAAAATTATTGTATTCCTGAAAAGTCCTCAAAATTTATCATCGAACTCCATTCGTATCATAATCTCCTACGAATCTGATGTTAGTAATTGAAACCCGAATTGATATCTACTCCTCTAACTTAATCCAACAATGCACATTTAAAATTTCCATCAAAATAAAAACACAAATCCATGAATCCAAAAACTCGTCCAAAAAGTTTGTGTTTAAACACTAACCCATTTATCATCTTACTCCTTAAAATTGAGCAAAATCACCAGATACAAAGTTTTTTTTTTTTTTCCATCCCATCCTTTGATCGACAAATGCTGTCCTTGCACGTTTATAAAAATTAAAATTTTATCCCAAAATTCGAATTCAACACTAATCCATTAGTGATCTAAATCCTCGATCCCCCTTTTTTTTTTTCCTCACAATACTCAATTAATATAATACTCACAAAGTCCTCAATTAATGTTTTCAATTAAATCTTTATCCTCCCGTCCAATAAAATATAATAATAATCTTCTAAATTTCCTCAAAATTTTAATGATAAATATATCGTAATCAATAATCATCAATCCTACCATATTAAATTCTTAACCTCTCATTTAAATTAATGTTTATCCTCGAAGTCTAATGATAATTCAATCACATCTCAATCTTGATAAAATCAATACTTTATCAACTCTGCCATATTAATCCTTAATTCTTTATGCTTATCTTCCAAAATTTTAGCATCTCGTGTCTCTTGTCAAGTCATAACCTTGTCATAGATCTTTGCTATGGTCCAAACCCCAATGATCATGGTTTAAGAAGATTCTACCTACAGTCATGCAATCTAAGAAAAATATATAGGTCATGTGTCCTGTCATGGTATTGCAGTCTCTGTCAGGGTGTACTACTAGCTACATTCTAACAAGTAAATCACGAATACAAACTACAGCACTAGGGAAATCAATCAATCAAGAGACGAGAACATTAGGAAAGAGAAGAACCTGCTAACATATTTCTTACAGTATCCCTTATCTCTATCAAACACTTAACTCTAGCACATTTACTAACAAATTCCTATTCATGTACACTGGTACCCATATCAACTAATCATTAATCCACAAGATCCACGAATATATCCGTATTGCACACACCTGTCTATTAATACCAGAATCTAATACCAATAACCTCTAACACGGTTATAGGTCAATTGGTGCATGTAAAGTTTGATACCTCTATCTCTTTAGGTACCCCTGTTCTACTTCAGTACATCCACTGCTAGTTCTCGTTCCTACTACAATTGTCCATACTATTTGTTCTTATCACTCAAGTGCACACCAAGTATAACACACCATACTAAGTACTGCTCTTTCCAATACAACTTTAGATGGACACCCCAGTCAGTCTGCGGTGTCATCTCAACCATGCCCAAGTCACCAGATTCTTACACGTGTATATCATCTACTCATATATTAATATTCATATTTCTCATCTACCATAAATTTAATTCTCAAAAATAATCATCAAGGTTTAACTTCTCGATCAACTTAAAAATAAATGCATATGCCTCCTCAAAGTCAGATACTCAACACCGAATAAAAAATTTTAATCACTTCTAAAATCTTTGTAGCCTTGGCCATTTTTATTGAATCAATATTTGAAATCCTAAAAAATTTATGACATAATCTCAACTCCTCAATTATTCTAAAAATAAAATTTTATTTCCACCTTTTAATTTATAATTCCACAAATGTACATATCAGTGCTCACGGTCTCTGATACTCAAGGTGCACTCAATGCATCTAGTGTCTATAATTGTGTAATAAATTGTACTGCCTGAATTCCTTGTGCTATTACCTCCAATGATCAAAGTTATCATCCCTGTATTTTCTTTCATGATTTCAATTTATGTCAACTGGTATATCATCCGATTATCATCGTGCAGATTGCTTACTGTTTTGAGCGTCGTTCTCGACTAATCCTCGATATAGAATCATTAGCACTCTTGGTATTATATCACTAGCTTCATTAATGGATCATCTCATCAAGCTCATTATAACTCATGATTACATGTATCTACTATAACACTCATGTTTCTTTACTCTCATGGGTATGTGTATGGTTCCTCATATCGATTGTTGTATATGTATTTCCTTTTAACCTTTCATAGCCTGTTACGCTAATCTGTGATACGCTTCACCATTTTCATTACCAATTTCGATATTTCCCTACTTATGACACCTCATTATTACTCCTCATGAATATATATTTATTTACCTTTAACACACCTGATATCGATCATCAAATTGAACGTCATGCTCCATTAGTCCTGAACACAATTTCTGGATACTTAATTGTTTACATAGATCACTCAATTACATAACCATAATTATCCAGGACGGGTATACTGGCTCTGATATTAACTCTTGGAACCTTCACTGATACTCTTACTCCTCTTTCTATAATACCAATACTAATTATAACACCTATCATAGAACCATTGCTACAAAGCACTATGCTATGGGTTATCTCTAGATAAATGCCTACTGCTCACATGTCCAACTAGGAAGCACTTACAACTCACAAGCAACACTCAGTCAATACTAATACTCAAGACACAGACATAATTACAAGTCACTAATTATCATACTTAACAAGGAACCCTCAAAGAATAGGAGCCCAAAAGGAACTGGGTCAAGGACAGAAGGTATCTTTACTGCTAGTAAAGAAAAGAAGCGATGGAACAAAGTCCTGGAATAACATAAATAGATAAGTCTTGAGATGATACTTTAAGAACCAATTTAAGATATAACCTGATAATCATACACGTCTGTCAGAAATCATGACACACAGAATCCTCGCCACGCCAGTAAGCATAGATGCGAGGAACGACAGGTTCCATAACTAAGGTATGCAACCCTATAATCATGTCATCTAGAATACTCGCCACGCCAACCGGTATGGCTACGAGAAACTCTAAATCTCATAACTAAAGTATGTACGTCCAAGTTAGGTTCCTACGTTCTCGTCACGACAGCTGATATGGCTACGATAAATTCTAGGTTCCATAACCAAAGTAGACGTTTTACCTTCCTCACTGTCCTCATCAATATATGTCATCAGATGATACCATAAATTCTAGTCCGTAAAAATTCATCTCAATTTGAAATCAACTCAACAACGATACCAAGAATTTAAGTTAACAATTGGTCAACAAGAATCAAACTCAACAATGATGCCAAGAATTTAATTTAATAACTGCTCAACCGGAATCAAGTTCAGTAACAACAAGCGAGAGCGGACGGAAACAAGGAAAAAGATTTAAATTGGAAATTATAATAAGATTCTCAAGGGGTCGTCCCAGGAATCTCTCAAGAATTTGTGATTGAGTATCCTCTCTCATCCTAGTATCCTATGTCCTATATTCTATAGCAGGTACGTAGTAGTACAACTATGACGTCGCACTACTACGACATCGCACAACTTGCGAAGTCAGACCTGCATGGGCCACCACTAAAACGTGTAACGACCCGCACCCGGTTTAGGGGCACGAGAGCGTGGGTACGTCCAGCCTACGCCGCAGCATCGGCGGTAGAACGCTGTCTAGGTCAAGTGCTATCTAAACAATCTCACGCTAGTATCCAACTCCATAAGGAGACGTGGACATCATAAAATTAATCTAGAAATACTCAATCACAACTACAGCACGATAGGAAATGAAGAAAAAAAGAACACAAGTCTAATAACAACATAAACATACCTGCAATCAGTAACATCCAATTCCCCAAGTGTGTCGGAAACCAGTCTACTAAGGTCACAGTCTGGAAAAATATTTTCCAGTCAGGAAGGAGCAAAGTACATCTCTAAATAGCAGTTCTATATAAATGACATAAACTATGTAGCAGTTCTAGATGGAAACATACCGGATGCATGTATAGGTACGAGAAATGTACAATAAGAGAAATACTGGAAATACTGTAAGTGAATGCAGGAAAAGAACAATATGTCAATGAGCAGGAAACCTATGACTAAGTGTGTGAGTACTAGCTTTAACATGTGATCGACTTGGGAACTTGATCAGGCTGGTTACATGTGATTAGCTATGGTTCATATAATGTCAGGCTAATCGTTGGTTAGCTATGATGCATGTAGAGGTCAGGCTAATCACACGTAACAGCTATGGAGCATGTAAATGGTCAGGCCACACCCGACGTGAGATGTGGGGTGAGCTATGGTGCATATAAAGTTGGGTATGATCACATATCTACACTAAAGTACTCCCCAAACCCCCGACTGGTATAGTAGATCCAATCATGGTACGCTATGGCACGGGATGCCCTAGGAAGGTAGCAAATCTCCCCGGGAATCAGTGTCTGTACATACACAAGATATCAAGGAAACAAGTCTTGTACAAGCTACACCATGAATAAGGAATAACATCTCATGACGAGATCCGTGTATACCAATCCGTGTAACCATCGTGTCAAGATCATGGATATTTACACTAGATACAGTGAACATAGGAGATATCATAAATTAGAAACTAATCAGAGAATGTACTCGCCTTGGGTCCTTAGTTGGTAATTATTGATGTCCTGTTCCAGAGTATCCCCTGGGTAAACCAACAGTCCTATAAATATAACACAAGCAAAACCACATTTGCATCAGATGCTACACTAACACAGTCAAAAATACTGGTCTCAGGGCCATGTCAGGCAGGGCACTAGTCAACTAGGGTCATCTAGTATATTCACCAATTAAACGTAGTATTATTAATGATCAAATATAATACATATATTGTTATTCCAAAGTATATACAAGTGGAAATATATTTTATTTATGAAAAAAATATACATCACCCATTATTCAAGAATATATACATTTATACATTTATATACACTAAAAATATACTCATACCCTATATGTACACAAGTATATATATATACCAAATATACGTTTTTTATACCAAAATACGTTTTTATTAAACATATACCCATACAAAATATATACACATATATATATTTAATACGTATTTATACTAAAATACATTTTAATATACATATATAGGAAAATAGAGAAATACGCAAGATATATATATATATATATATGTATATACATAAAATATATATACACTAAATAGAAATACACTATATACATTAACATATATATACTAAGAAATATTTATGCTAAAATACATTTTAGTACTTGTATACACATACACAAATACGCAAATACACAAATACATTAAATATCTACATACATACTTATAAAATTAATTATTAATAAAATAAATAATTTACATATCTTTGATTAACATTACTAATCTATTTATATTAAACTAATTATTATATAACTAATTACATTACTAAACTAAAAGAATTTCATGCCAAAACTGCTCTTCAACATACCTGGCTGGAAGACACCAGCACTAGAATATCTCCTAGAACATGCCTTGTTAGCTATCTTCTCAAAATCGCGAAATGTATACTTCCTTCCACTCATGAAGAAAGTGACTTGTCATCAGCAGCCCACTCAGCAAGCCGAAGGGGTTGCACTCTAGTAGTAAACTTAAGGCCCATTTACTCCTTCGTCAATACAACACCAGCAGGCACGGAAGCACTTATAGGGGAAATGATCTTGCATATACCATATTTGGTTGCTTCAAGAGCAATCTTTTGAAGATAAATTAATGGATCTTCAAACTCCTCTTGTTTCTTCATTTAGAGACAACCAATGTCTCTCTATAGTATACTTTTGAATGACATTTTTCACACGGTTCCCAAGTATTCAGCCATCCAAACCACCATCTGCAAGGCTTGATCCTTGCCAGCCAGTGTGTACCGATCAAGAAGGCCTGCCATTATCTTGTGAATGGTGTAATACAACGCCCAACAAACAACCTTCTTCTTATAGTTAAAAAAATAGAACTATTGTAGCATGTGGAATGGGGCCTCCAGAACCTAGCTCCATGATTCACCTTTAGAGCCTGCCCAGCTAAAATTATATATCCAGTGCCGATCATGAGTATATTTAGGTATTGCAATGCCCACGTAAGAGCATATACTTCCTTACCCCCTTGGTCGAGGTGTGCCTGTGCTTCCTTGGCTTCTTATTATTGTAGCTCTGGTTGTGTGCGGTGAGGTTCCTGGATCTAAAGAATTTGGAGGAGAAGAAATAAAGAGAGGGAGGTTGAATCGATTTAGGGCTCGGGGAAGATGCACTGCGGGGAGAGGTGCACCGCCGCGGGGGAGAACGCCGGCTGCTGGAATTGATGGCGGGGTGGTGATAGCAGCGGGCTTGTCGCTGGATGCGGGGACAGCGGCGGAGCAGCGGGATGTCGGAGGCAGTGGGTGGAGGAAGAGCACAGCCGCTGTGCTGTGGAGCCACCGCGGGGTCGACGTCGTGAAGTCGGAGGCCGGAGTTGTTCAGCGGGCTCGGCCGAATTTCAGTCAGCGCTGGAGTTGGCAGCGGCCGCCGGGGTCGGGGAGAAGTCGACGGAGCAGGGAGCTCCGGGCTGTAGGCCGGCGGGTCGCTGGCCGGGCCGGAGAGGAGAAAGAATCGGTGGCCGGTTGGAGCAGCCAGGAGATGGGTGATGATGGTTTCCCTCCCTCTTCTTTCCTATTTCAAAAGTAAAAGAGAAGAGGAAGAAGAAGGAAGAAGAAAAATGAAAAATGAAGAAAAGAGGAAGAAGAGGAAATGGGCGGAAGGCTTCTGGAAATGAGAGAAATGAGTAGCTGTTACTTATAGGAGTAGGATTTTAGGGTTATCAAAATTGATGGACATGATTTAATATAATCAAATGAAGGGATGATGATCTACTCTCTTCTAGAAATATTTGTATACACAATTGTATTGACTATCGGTCCACCAAATGTTAGGATAATTTATGGCTTTCCACTCGTTCCTATTCTCTTTCATTTATTAAATAATAAAGGCAAATAATTGCTACACTATTATTTACTTAAGTAATTTATTTAACTAAATCATCATAGTTATAATTAATTATAAAAGGTATAATAATCATAGTTCGTGTGATTAACCTAATCGTTTTAAATAATTTATCTTATTCAAAAATAATACGATTTTCAAAACATACTTTTGAACTAGCATTGAAACTCAAAACTAATAAAAACATATTTTATATAAATTCCATGAATAAAATTTTAAAGAAATCATTTTCCTAAAAACAATAGTAGAAAGTAAAAGGAAAAAACCCCAAGAGTTTTGGAGATTTTGGGAAACAGGAGTGGGTCGTGACATATTTTTTGTGGGTCGTGACATTTTTTTTGGTGGCCCATGCAGGTCTAGATAGATATCGTTGTGGAATTAAAACTGGCCCATGCAGGTCTAGATAGATAAAACCGGACACAGGGTAATTTTTTGCGGATTTATTGGACTCCAAAAATCCGTTTAAAGCCCTAAAAATCGATGTAGAATTAAAACTGAATTAAACCCGTGCCAACGTCCGACATCCCCATGAGAGCCGAAGCCAAGCCCAAGGAGCGTTGACCCAGCCCAAATCCTAGGTGAAACCCTAGCCCAATTTATGTATGTATAAATACATAATTTTCTGGTTTTTCTCCACAAAATAAAACTAAGAAGAAAAGAAAATAATTACCAAAAAAACCCAAATTCCTATTTCCCTAAATCAAATCCCTAACCCTAACCCTAACCATCAGCCGCCCCCTTTTCCCCCGACCTCCCACCGGCCTGACTCCGGCGGCGCACCGCCGCGTCCGCCCTGACCTACGGTGCTGAGCCCCCGACCGCCCCCTGCACAGACTCCGGCGCCGAGCAGTCCACCGACTCCACCGTGCACCCCGCGGGCAGACCCGGCCTACTGCCGGTGACTCCAGCGTAGCGTTCCGGCCGAGCAGCTCTGGTCCCTCTCCGACTGGGCTGCTCCGGCCCCGCCCTGACAGTGCAGCATAGCCCCGACCCCGGCGGTGAACACCTGCGCCGCCCGACCGTGCAGCGGCTCTCCGGCCCGCTCCGACCGGACGGAGCAGATCCACCCGCTTGCGACGCGGACACAACAGCTTCCCCGCTGACACGAACATAGCAGAACCCTAGACTCGAGCCAGGACACAGCGGACACAACTCAGCTCGTGTCGAGACGACCCGGACATATAAAATTCAGACTTATCGGAGCCCTGTTCAGGTATTGTTTTCTCTCACCTCGTAACTCCATTTTTGATTCCGTCAGTTTCTACGCGTAGACTGTATAACCCTCTCGGTGCCCGTGCAACCCGCTCGGTGCATCGCGTCCTGTGGCGATCGCGAACCGTGATCCAAAAACAGGAAAAACAACGCCGAGACTCACCCCGGAACAGGGTACGCCCCGCCAAACGGGATGACTTGGTCGCGTGCGGTCTTCAAAGATACGTGCACATCGTTGATACGGACGTGTGAGATTTTGCAGAAGTTGATTCGGGTGCGCGTGCACACCGGAATCAACGCGTATCCGCGGACACCGTCCCGTATCTGTCAGTTCTGGAATACGTCATAACTTTGTGTACACACGATAGATCGAGACAAAACTTGCGCCATCGGACTTGTAGCAATACACTGGTCCTGTAACCCAAGTTTGGTTCGATTCTGAGAAGGTTGACAAAATCGCGTATCGTGGGCCTCACAGGCTCCACTTGACGGGCGATTTTGTGATCGATCCATCGGAATCTAATTCTGGAAGTTCTGTTGGGTTCGTATCGTCATTCCTGACTTGTAGACACTGAGTTTGCAGAATTTGGAGACCTTTGACCCTGACACGCTTTTCGGTGCAAAGTGGCCCACATGTGGACCCCGCTTTGGCCCAAAAATGACCTTTTTGCGCCTGTGTAGAAATTGGACTTAAGGATAGGCATTTCTAGCTATTTGATATTTTCTAAATCTAATGGTGATGTTTATTTCAGCAACCGGAGTAGTAGCAGCAGATCACACTGAGACCAGAGCTACAGTTGGAGCCAGGACCCCAGGCAAGTGTACCTTGCCAAATCCTGCAGCTTGCTACTTATTTTCTTGACTTAGTTATACATCAGTGGGCAAGTATACCTTGCCAACTTTATAGTTCTTGTTGCATATTTTCTTGCTTTATTTATATTGCTGTGCATGCTTGACCTAGGACCGTGCGACTTTACTTAGCGTCCGATTCAAAGTCGGGTGCCAACACCGTACGCGGCATTGTGTATTGTCATCTAGACATGGATACCGAGACCCCATCTTTCTCGTACTTGTCCTATCAAGTACATTATAACCCAGGACACTTGACATTATTCATGGACAGGATCTTCCTGAGATATTCGTGGTGATTCTGTATAGGATACATGACTTGACATTGACATTATGTTCCTAGATACTATATGACTTGTTGCATTAGATATGATCTTACGTGACATGGACATGGGGCCACATGGACATGAGACGTATGATTACATTGGGTGGGGAGAGACACACAGGCTACAGGTTGATTATATATATTATGACGGCGTCTCAGTCTCACTCTGAGCTAGACAGCTGCCGGTGTCTCAGTCTCTCGCCGAGCTAGACAACCACATGATATCACTGCTATCGGCTCCCCGACACAGAGCTTGTAGCGGTTTCAGCCTGAGTTCTAGTGCTGCTCTCATCTTGCATATCACTTAGCTATTACTTAGTGTATCCCTATTGTTCCATTTATTGCTGGAGAGACACACATGCTACAGGTTGACTATATTATGCCGGCATCTCAGTCTCTTGCCGAGCTAGACAACTACATGATATCACTGCTACTGGCTCCCCTACACAGAGCTTGTAGTAGTCTCAGCCTAAGTACTGGTGATGTTCTCACCTTCATTTCACACAGATGTTTACATACTTGCCCTATTATTCTATTTATTTTCTACACTGTATTTATTTTGGCTTGAGCTTTCTTGTACCTTGCTATGTTCCCTGAGGATCTGGATCCGGATTATGTCCCCAGGATTAGCAGACGAGTTCTATCCCGAGGTATACGAGACCGCAGTAGGAGCAGATATATGAGTTGATACAGGAGCTGAACCGATACCCGAGGACGAGATCTTGCCAGAGGACTTCTCCTGAGTATTGTCTGGTGATACTCATTTATTTCTATTTCCAGTACCTTTATTTCCAGTCTATTGCATTGCTGTATCAGACTTGTTCTCGGATTGTTCTCTGAGACACTGTTATTGAGATTGTTATTTATTTCTATTTATATTATTCTGGCATTTAATCTGTGATTATCTGTTGTGGATGAGATTAGTTTAGACTGTGACTTGTAACATTTGATCTATTTACTGTCAGACTACAGCTTAAGCATGCCCTGATGGATCCATTAAATTGGTTTGTCCATCGGTGTGTGCTGCTGGCCATTGCCACGTGTCTAGTCCCTCGGTATTTTGGGACTGGGGCGTGATATAGTTTTTGTGGTGTCCCATGCAGGTCAACGACTAAATTGTTCAGTTTCAACTTAGGGACCGAACAGGCCTGCAATAAGGATAGGATAAGTTTTAGGATCCTATCAACTTGCTTGAAATGTTTTTGATATCCGTATCGGATTCGAATCAATTTCTTGAATTGCATCCTGCCTTGATTCCTGTACGCCTCTTATTGTTTATTTTTGGTTGCAGAGTTATGGATTCACAAGCAAACGACGAGACTCCTGCAATATCACCATGAGATGCTGTGGTAACCAACGAAGCTGAAGTAACACCAGTTGATGAAGGTCAATCCTTATAACAACGCAGTCAAGTGAATCAGTATACCCCGAGAGTTCAGCAAGATAACATTCTACCATCGACGCAATTTACTCCACCAATGCCCGTAATTCCACCAGGGCAGGCCATGGACGGGCAACAGATGTTTCAAATGATCTATGCAATAATGCAAGCTCAACAAGAGGCTTTGAGTCGCAGCCTAGTAACCGTACTAGAGCAGGTAGATCTACCAACACGACGACCAACGACGGGTTCTATTTCCGACTTCCGCCAGCTGAAGCCCCGTACCTTCTCAGGCAAGGAAGAGCCCACAAAAGTTCATGAATGGCTCACCAACACACAACATCAATTAGAAGCAGCTGAGATTCCACGAGAATGTTGGATGACTGCCGTCAGAATGCAGTTGACGGATAATGCACATCACTGGTGGCTATCTGAGGAGACACGGCTCGGACCAGATCGAGTCACTTGGAAAGAGTTCTCCAGACTCTTTCAGGAGATGTACATACCAGCCATCGCTCGATCAGAACTTTGCGACAAGTTTAATCGCCTCACTCAAGACAGTATGACAGTGGAAGACTACAACGCAGAATTCATTCGGTTGAGTCGCTTTGTCCCAACCCTGATCCCGACAAAAGAAGAGAAGGCTGAAAAGATTTTCGACGGACTAAACGTTGAGCTCCAGAAACTAATTGGATCCGCTGCACCTACATCTTACCCGGACGTCCTTGCTGCAGCTCGACGCATGGAGCACGTCATTAGGAGAGAGACCAGTCTGAAGCGATCATCCATATCAGCACCCGTCGGAGCACCACAGGAAGAAGCTACAAAGAGACCTCACCTGCACCAGCCATCAGAAACATCTTCACAAGCACTACCTATCTGTCAATATTGTCGCAAGCGAGGCCATATTGAGGATGAGTGCAGACGAAAAAGGAAAGTATGTTTAGCTTGCGGATCCAGCCAGCATCCATTGAGGGAATGCCCTGAGCGTCGAGAAAGAGCACCAATGGTTAACCAACAAGCATTACCAATACCGAGGCCAACCTATCCAGCATTGGGAGCACCGCAAACGGGAGTTGAAGAAGTCCTACCACCAGCACCAGGAAGGTATCAGCCGAGGCCACCTTTGATACCACAAGCAGCACTCTTCCAGCAGGCTCAGCAGCAGTAGAGGAATCGGTGAAAAGGACGTGGACAAGCCCTGGCGATGACCTTGGAAGACGCACAGACCCATGGAGTAGCTAATGCGTGTAATTCTCCTTAGTTATCTGTTATAGATTATTTTATCTCGTGCCTATTGGTTCGTGACCTTAGCCTTAACCTATGTAATTTTGAACTTGCTTATAATTGATAACTGTAGAGATTATAGAGTCTTTTGTTATTGTGCTTATTTTGGGTGGTTTTGTGAACTTGAATTAAGTTGTACCTCCTTCCATCATCATCTAGCGTACTTATATTTGTACTACCTTGACTTATGCTGCTGTTACAGCCTAGTTTTGCAAGCTCATTTTTATCGAGATTGTTCATGACATATGTATTATTGGGTCGACACACTAATACAATTGTCTATTCAGAATTAGTGTATTACGGTCTGATCAACCTTAGTGCATTTTGGTTCGCTCTTCGCACTACTTCACGTGGATTGAGATATATAATTGACTAGTATACTTGCCCTCTAGATATGTCTGCGCATATCGTATCAGTTACATAACTGTACTAATACGAGCATGCGAACAAAGGATTACCAGAATAGGATTTCAATCCATAATTGTCTTGACAACTCCCATTTGAATTCGTTAAATGCCTTGACCCTGATACTTCTATTCTAATACCTCACCCTTGAACTCTTTATTATTGATCTTCGTCTTCCCTTATTTCGGAAAGACGAAACCTCGTGCTTCGTATAAGTTTGATATATAGACAGTACTAGATATACCCCACAGGACGGTCGCATTATTGATAACCTTTTTATATATGATTAAGGGCATATCATAGGTGATATGTTTGGTGTTAAAGACTTGAGGATTCAATAAACATGATTAAATAAGTTAGGGCATAGCTTTATTAGATGTATAGCCTTAGATGATAGATGGGTAAATTCTAAGTTGGGTAGAGACTGCAATGTTCACTTGAGAGAAATCCTTTAGACTGTAATCAAGTAAGATCGGATAGAGAGAACCCTACCATATTTTAATTTCGAGGACGAAATTTTTATAAGTTGGGTAGATTGTAAGCCCCTTGATTTTCAGAATTTGTTAATTTGGATTTTTTGTAATTTTCCGGGATTTCTCTGTAATTTAAAACCTAGGCCTTTGATAATTAAATGATTTTTAATTACTGATAAATAATATTAAAATATTATGGAAATAATATTTTATGGTGTAAAATGGAAAACCGAACACAGGATAATTTTCTGCGGATTTATTGGACTCCGGAAACCCGTTTAAAGCCCTAGAAACCGATGTAGAATTAAAACTGAATTAAACCCGTGCCAACGCCCGACATCCCCATGAGAGCCGAAGCCAAGCCCAAGGAGCGTTGACCCAGCCCAAATCCTAGGTGAAACCCTAGCCCAATTTATGTATGTATAAATACATAATTTTCTGGTTTTTCTCCACAAAACAAAACTAAGAAGAAAAGAAAATAATTACCAAAAAAACCAAAATCCCTATTTCCCTAAATCAAATCCCTAACCCTAACCCTAGCCATCAGCCGCCCCCTTTTCCCCTGACCTCCCTTCGGCCCGACTCCGGCGGCGCACCGTCGCGTCCGCCCCGACCTACGGTGCAGAGCCCCCGACCGCCCCCTACACAGATTCCGGCGCCGAGCAGTCCACCGACTCCACCGTGCACCCCGCGGGCAGACCCGGCCTACTGCCGGTGACTTCAGCGCAGCGTTTCGGCCGAGCAGCTCCGGTCCCTCTCCGACTAGGCCGCTCTGGCCCTGCCCTGACGGTGCAGCACAGCCCCGACCCCGGCGGTGAACCCCTGCGCCGCCAGACAGTGCAGCGGCTCTCCGGCCCGCTCCGACCGGACGGAGCAGATCCACCCGCCTTTAACGCGGACACAGCAGCGTCCCTGCTGACCCGAACACAGCAGAACCCTAGACTCGAGCCAGGATACAGCGGACACAGCGGACACAACTCAGCTCGTGTCGAGACGACCCGGACACGTGAAATTCAGACTTCTCGGAGCCCTGTTCAGGTATTGTTTTCTCTTACCTCGCAACTCCATTTTTGATTCTGTCAGTTTCTACGCGTAGACTGTATAACCCTCTCGGTGTCCGTACAACCCGCTCGGTGCATCGCGTCCTGTGGCGATCGCGAACCGCGATCCAAAAACAGGAAAAACAACGCCCTGACTCACCCCGGAACTGGGTACGCCCCGCCAAACGGGACAACTTGGTCACGTACGGTCTTCATAGATACGTGCGCGTCATTGATACGGACGTGTGGGATTTCACAGAAGTTGATTTGGGTGCGCGTGCACACCGGAATCAATGCGTATCCGCGGACACCGTCCCGTATCCGTCAGTTCTGGAACACGTCGTAACTTTGTGTACACCCGTTGGATCGAGACAAAACTTACGCCATCGGACTCGTAGCAATATGCTGGTCCTGTGACCCAAGTTTGGTTCGATTCTGAGAACGTTGACAAAATCGCATATCGTGGACCCCACAGGCTCCACTTGACGGGCAATTTTGTGATCGGCTCATCGTAATCCAATTCTGGAAGTTCCGTTGGGTTCGTATCATCATTCCTGACTTATAGACACTAAGTTTGCAAAATTTGGAGACCTTTGACCCTGACACGCTTTTCGGTGCAAAGTAGCCCACATGTGGACCTCGCTTTGGCCCGGAAATGACCTTTTTGTCCCTGTGTCCAAATTGGACTTAAGGACAGGCATCTCTAGCTATTTGATATTTTTTGAATCTAATGGTGATGTTTATTTCAGCAACCGGAGTAGTAGCAGCAGATCACACTGAGACCAGAGCTACAGTTGGAGTCAGGACCCCAGGCAAGTGTACCTTGCCAAATCCTGCAGCTTGCTACTTATTTCCTTGACTTAGTTATACATCAGTGGGCAAGTATACCTTGCCAACTTTACAGTTCTTGTTGCATATTTTCTTGCTTTATTTATATTGCTGTGCATGCTTGACCTAGGATCGTGCGACTTTACTTAGCGTCCGATTCATAGTCGGGTGCCAACATCGTACGCGGCGTTGTGTATTGTCATCTAGACATGGATACCGAGACCCCATCTTTCTCGTACATGTCCTATCAAGTACATTATAACCCAGGACACTTGACATTATTCATGGACAGGATCTTCCTGAGATATTCGTGGTGATTCTGTATAGGATACAGGACTTGACATTGACATTATGTTCCTAGATACTATATGACTTGTTGTATTAGATATGATCTTACGTGACATGGACATGGGGCCACATGGACATGAGACGTATGATTACATTGGGTGGGGAGAGACACACAGGCTACAGGTTGATTATATATATTATGACGGTGTCTCAGTCTCACTCTGAGCTAGACAGCTGCCGGTGTCTCAGTCTCTCGCCGAGCTAGACAACCACATGATATCACTGCTATCGGCTCCCCGACACAGAGCTTGTAGTGGTTTCAGCCTGAGTTCTAGTGCTGCTCTCATCTTGCATATCACTTAGCTGGTTACTTAGTGTATCCCTATTATTCCATTTATTGCTGGAGAGACACACATGCTACAGGTTGACTATATTATGCCGGCGTCTCAGTCTCTCGCTGAGCTAGACAACTACATGATATCACTGCTACCGGCTCCCCTACACAGAGCTTGTAGTAGTCTCAGCCTAAGTACTGGTGATGTTCTCACCTGCATTTCACACAGATGTTTACATACTTGCCCTATTATTCTATTTATTTTCTGCACTGTATTTATTTTGGCTTGAGCTTTATTGTACCTTGCTATGTCCCCTGAGGACCTGGATCCGGATTATATCCCCAGGATTAGCAGACGAGTTCTATCCCGAGGTATACGGGACCACAGCAGGAGCAGATACATGAGCTGTACCGACACCCGAGGACGAGATCGTGCCAGAGGACTTCTCCTGAGTATTGTCTGGTGATACTCATTTATTTCTATTTCCAGTTCCTTTATTTCCAGTCTATTGCATTGCTGTATCAGACTTGTTCTCGGATTGTTCTCCGAGACACTGTTATTGAGATTGTTATTTATTTCTATTTGCATTATTCTGGCATTTAATCTATGATTATCTGTTGTGGATGAGATTAGTTTAGACTGTGACTTGTAACATTTGATCTATTTACTGTCAGTCTACAGCTTAAGCATGCCCTGATGGATCCATTAAATTGGTTTGTCCATCGGTGCGTGCTGCTGGCCATTGCCACGTGTCCAGTCCCTCGGTATTTTGGGACTGGGGCATGACACTTGGAGTTGGCAGCGGTTATCTTTGCTATCAAATTATGGAAATACTACTTGTATGGAGGGAGAGTGGAGATCTTCACATACCATAAGAGCTTAAAGTATGTATTTACACAAAAAGAGCTCAACATAAGGCAACGATGATGGTTGGAGCTGATGAAAGACTTTGACATATCCTTGTAGTACCATCTAGGGAAGGCCAACGTAGTCGCGGATGCTTTGAGCAGGTATCCCATGGCTATGTTCTTGACTAGAGACATACATTTATTGGTAGATCTTGATAGTTTGGGCATTGAGGTACTAGTTCCTGGAGTCGCAGCACATATATGGGGACTTCAGGTGCAGTCGGAGCTGATGGACCGGGTTAGAGCCGGACAGAATGAGAATGAGTCTCTGAGGAGCATCAGAGCACAGGTCCAGGTCAGGTTGGCAGAGGACTTTATCGTCGCAGATGATGGATCATTGCGACATGGTACCAGGTTGTGCATACTGAGAGGATCATTGCACAAGAAGATTCTGCAAGAGGTGCATCATTCTCAATACTCTATGCATCCAGGTGCGAATAAGATATATAAAGACATGAGGGAGCATGTATGGTGGTATGGCATAAAGTGGGAGGTAGCTAGCTTCGTGTCCAGATGCTTAGTTTGCCAGTAGGTTAAGGTAGAAAGACGGAGGCCAGGTGGATTGCTTCAGCCTTTACCCATTCCGGAGTGGAAATGGGAGCATGTGACTATGGATTTTGTATCAGAACTTTCGCGTTCTCCAGGGGGAAAAGATGCGATTTGGGTCATCGTGGACAGGTTGACCAAATCAGCCTACTTTCTGCCGTTTAAAGTGGGTACAACTAGGAGAAGCTTGCAGATATGTATGTACGCCAGATTGTCAAATTGTATGGTGTTCCAGTGAGTATAGTCTCAGATCGGGATAGTCGCTTCACGTCCTATTTCTGGAGGAGTTTGCAGGCTAGCTTGGGCACTCAGCTTAAGTTCAGTACGACTTATCACCCTCAGACGGATGGACAGTCAGCGAGGACTATTTAGACTCTCGAGGAAATGCTATACCCCTGTGTTTTGGATCATGGAGGTTCTTTGGAGGATCACCTTCATTTGGTTGAGTTTTCATACAACAACAACTACCAAGCAAGGATTGAAATATCACTATTCGAGGCATTGTATGGACGGAGGTGCCGTACTCCGTTGTCCTTGGATGATGTTGGTGATAGAGCTTTATTGGGACCAGAGATGGTAGTGGATGCAGCAGAGAAGGTGAAGCTTATCAGGGACAGACTTTAAGTGGCGTAGGACAGGCAGCGGCATTGGGTCGATAGCCACCGGAGACCTTTGGAGTTTGAGGTATAGCTTTAGTTTTGTTTTGCTTGTGTTTGATTGATTGTTTTATTAGAGTGCTAAGGTTGTGTTTTGTGCTAGGTTGGTGGTCTGGTTTTCTTGAGGATTTCTCCGACACGTGGCACGATTGGATTCGGTGGAGCGGAAAGCTTAGTCCGCGATTTATCGGACCTTTCAGTATTCTTGAGAGGGTCGGTCCAGTTGCATATATACTAGACTTACCACCTACATTTGAGGGATGGCACAACGTCTTTCATGTGTTGTAGCTGAGACGGTATATGGCAGATCCCAGTCAGGTGTTGGATCACTCAAAAATAGATCTAGGCCCTACTCTTAGCTATCTAGAGCAGCCAATGGAGATTCTGGATCAGAGAGAGAAGGTCCTGAGAAACTAGACGATTCCTTCGATACATATCGCATGGAGGCATCACTCGCCAGAAGAGAGTACCTGGGAGCGAGACCGAGATGCGCGAGCGATATCCATATCTGTTCGAGGCGTGAGGTATAATTCTTTCTTGCATTGTATTGTTTGCTTTTGGTAGATAGTTTCTTCCTTAATTTCAAGGAAGAAAATTTTCTAAGGTGGTTAGGATTATCACCATCATATTTTCATTCAAGGGTAGCTTGGTAATTGACATGGGTAATTTTAATTTTAGAATTATTTATATGTAAATATTGTACATGCATGATTAATTATTTGTTGTATTAATTATTGTTTGTTAGTTGTAGATTTATTTTAAACTTGTGTAGTGGACCTAACCTATTTTATTAGTTGCATGAAACCAATATTTTAGATTGGTTTAGTTTGAGCCCATGAATTAGGCCCACGGATTAGGAGGTTGGATTAATTAGTGAAACCATTAGACTAGAACCTTCCCTCCCTAATTAATTTCTTCATGAGAGGCCCCAAGGGGTAATTGAGATATTTCACATTGCTTGAAGGGGGGTTATATGGCCGGCCATGCTTGGAAGAGAGAGAAACCAATTCATTTTACCAATTTTTTAATTCTTTAGATCTACATTCTTCCCTCTTCCAATTTTCTTCATTCCCTCACCATTTCTCCACCAATTCTTCATAAATTCCTTCTCTAATTCTTTATTGAGGCTTCTACATCAAGGATCTATAAGAAGGAAGCAAGGAGCAAGGAGGAGGAGGCCAAGATCTACAAGGAGAGGAACTACTTTGCATTTGGGAACTTTTTATTGGAAATTCATCTCCTAATAGGTATATTTCAGTTTTCTCCCTTCTAATAGACTCTAGATTTGAGATTTAACCATGAGAAACTAACACACATACATAATCTACCCATAAGAATTAGTTTTAGGTTCATCGGAGACCTACGGTAGAAGTTATGTCCAATTTGATATAAATTTTGGGAGAATTCCGAGATTAGCACATGTAGTGGTTGTCATTGGGTCTAATAGATCTAATTGATATATGATTGCTTATTTGTAACTAGTGTCATATCTATAATTGGATACGTGTAGGCCGTATCTCGTCAATTTGACGAAATGGGTTAATTTTGGGGGTTTTTCTCCGAGACGGGGCCTTGTGCATATTATATTATGACACAGACACGTAGATACTCTAATTATAATACGTATTATTCATAATTAGTGTATTAGACTTGTTTGTGTCCTCCGGGATGCATTTGGTTGTGTGTTGGAGCCGTATCGCAAGCGTATCATTGAATTAGTGTGATACGGGAGCGGTGCACTCCACATATTTGATGTTTTGTCTTTCTTGCTATACGTACATGTGTGTATATATATATATATATATATATATATATATATATATATATATATATATATATATATATATATATATATATATATGATAATTAAGTGATATATATACGTATAAGTTAGTGTATTTGAGTTTGGGTATATATGTGTATCTATATGTGTGTATAATAGAGTATATATATATATATATATATATATATATATATATATATATATATATATATATATATATATATATATATATAAGTTTACTTGTGTAAATATGTATATGTATATATATATATATGTGTTGGTATATATATATGTGTGGATATATATATATATATATATATATATATATATATATATATATATATATATATATATATATATATATATAGTTATCTATGGGTGTGTGAGTGTTTATATGTGTATGTATATATGTATATATGTATCTATGCGTTTGATTATATGTGTGTAAGTATTTATATATATATACATGTGTTTGTATGTATATATATACATAGAGGTATAGCTATGTTTATATAAATATAGAGAGATTGATACATATATGTAGATTGATATATACATAGAGGCATAGATGTACATTTAAGTATATATGTAAGTGTACGTGTATTTTTTTTTTATGTGTCGGTGTAAGGGCACTCGGGAAGGCAACAAGCAAATGGAAACTGAGAGCAGATACTCCACAACAGCAGTCTCAGCATGGAGGAGTCCACAACTGCAGTCTCAGCATAGAAGGGGGCTCGAGGAGCAACTGCTTTCAGCAGAAGAGCTCTGTGCTGCTGTGCACTCAGGCAGCAAGCAGTCGAGGCTCAACAGCTCTTGCACTGAGTAGATGTGCAGCCAGTGCACAGGGATCCTCTTGCAGTTAGCCAACTGCTCGAGCTCGAGGTGCAGCAGGCTTCAACAAGGGGCAAGGCTCAGTGCACCAACAACAAGTCACTACACGTAGGCAGCAAGGACTGCACAGCAGCATACAGTCCACTGTACAGGCCTCTGCACAACATGAACAACAGTAGCATCAATGTGTTCAGCAAGGTATCAGTCACTGTGCCATTCTCAGTTTCAGTCGTGGGTTGGGTATTCAAGGTTTTGGTTCATTAGTTTTCAGTAGGATTAGTTTAGTTAGTGTTTCAGTGTAGTGTTAGTTTAGTTGTTAGTTTGATTTATTAATTTAGCTAGTAGTAGTTAGTATATATATATATATGTTAGTATAGATACGTATATATGTTAGTATACTAGTATATAGTTAGCTAAATATATATACTTGTATTAGTTGTTATTGTTAGTAGTTAGATATATTATAGTAGTTAGTTATATATGTATTAGTTATATGCTAGTGTTTGGGTTACCTTGGGATACCAAGGTATTGGGCCGATACCCAAGGTATTAACTTTGGGTATCGAGATAGGTGCGATACGTATTAGTACAAGGCCAAGGTATCGTATTTTCCTTGTTTTGATCTAGTATTATAATATATGACATGTACATATATCTAAAATACTATTTTTATATACAAAAACTTGTGTATCTTAGGATACGGCTTTTTGAATGCCATTTGTATCATAGCTTAGCTAGTATAGCTTAGCTTCATAATGTATCACTACTAGTAACTTAGTATTAGACTCTTGCAACCTAGATTTTATTGTTTTGACCTAAAATGGCTCATTGACCTAGAATTGCATCAAATTAACTTATTTTCATCCTTGAACCTTGTATTGATGCAACATACCATATATAGGTTGTGTGACACCAGCTTGGGCATCGAGAGACACACCTTGCTCAAGACTTCAGGCAAGTACATTTTTCTGATAGTTTTTAACTCATAATATTGTATATATGCATGTTCTAGAATTGTATACTTGATTCTGACACAGTGATTTTGTAAACACCCGTATTTTTTTAAAATTAAAATATAATTTTTTGGGATTTTTCTGTGATTTTTAAATAATTAAAATAAATGTTCTTCAAGGATAAATATTTTTGAATATTAAATTAAATATTAAAATATTATATTTTTGAGTTTAAAATAAATAATTGGACATAGTATAATTTTTCTGAAATTTATTGGACTCAAAAACTATTTTTAAATAGCTGAAAATATCGTTTTTAAATAAACCAGAATAAACCAACCTGAACCCACCTGAAACGAACCAAACCAAGCCTAGAATAAACCAACCCAACCCAAACCGTAATGGGTCAGATCTGGACTCGTACCTACAACCCGACCCGCTAACCCGACCTGTAAACACCCAAAATTTTTGAGAATAATTTTCTAATGAGTTATTCCGAATCTTTGGTTTTTCTGGAAATTAAAACAAAGGTGATTGTGATTTAAAGAATTTTAAGTGTGGCTAAATGGTGTTAAATTATTCTGGAAATAATAGAATAAGATGCACAATAGAAAACCGGACCTACGGTATTTTTCGGTGAATTATTTGGACCCCGGAAACGAGTTTTAAGCTTAAAGAGCTATTGGGTTGATTGAACCGAACCGATCCAAACCAACCCGACCCGAAACCCAGAGGAAGCCCAACCTGAACCCTAATGGCTGGATTACTGTAGCCTATTTAAAACCTTAACCTAGGTTTCCATGAACCCCCACCGCCGAGACTCCCACAGCCCCATCGTTGCTCTCGACGCCGAGACTCCCACCGCCCCTTCGTTGCGCTCGACGCCGAGACTGCCACAGTCCATCGACGAACCTAGGCCCCAGCGCCACCGCTTCACAGCGACTCCGCCACCGCCCAGAGGCACGCCGACGTCGGCCTGCCGTTTTATCGCCGCTCGATCACCCATCCAGCCGAGACCCCGCTGAACCTCCGTGCGAAGTCGACAGCAGCCCTAAGACGCTGCCAACTTTGCCGTAGCCATCAAGATCTCCTCTCTGTCAGTCGACGAGGACGCGAGCGACGGACACGGGCAGGAGCTCGATCCGGACACGGTGACCAGGACTCGGCTCGCGTCAATTTGGATTTCGGACACTCAGAATTCAGAACTCACGAAGCCCTGTTCAGGTACCGGTTTCTCCCTCATCGTAACACCGTTTTTAATTCCATCAGTTGCTATGTGTAGACTGTATAACCCTCTTGGTGCCCGTGTAACTCGCTCGGTGCATCGCGTCCTGTGGTGATCGTGCACCGCGATCCAAAAACAGGAAAAACAATACCCCGTTTCACCCCAGAATTGAGTGCGCCCCGCCAAACGGGATGACTTGGTCGCATATGGTCTTTACCAAACGTGTGCGTCGTTGATACGGTCGTGTGGGATTTCGCAGAAGTCGATTCGGAGGTGCGTGCACCCCGGAATCAACGCGTATCCGCCGCCGACCTTTCTGGAACACGCTGTAACTTCGTGTACACACGTCGGATCGAGACAAAACTTGCGCCATCGGACTCGTAGTAATACGCTGGTCCTGTGACCCAAGTTTGGTCCGATTCTGAGAACATTGACAAAATCGCGTATCGTGGGGCCCATAGGCTCCACTTGACGGGCGATTTTGTGATCGGCTCATCGAAATCCAATTCTGGAAGTTCCGTTGGGTTCGTATCATCGTTCCTGACTTGTAGACACTGAGTTTGAGGAATTTGGAGACCTTTGACCCTGACCCGCTTTTCGGTGCAAAGTGGCCCACATGTGGACCCTGCTTTGGCCCGAAAATGACCTTTTTGCCCCTGTGTCCAAATTGGACGTAAGGACAAGCGTTTCTAGCAGTTTGATACCTTCTGAGACTGTTGGTGATATTTATTACAGCTTTTGGAGTAGCACCTACCGGACCCACTGATACAGGGACAGTTGTTGATACCCAGACATCAGGCAAGTGTATCTTGCCAAACTTTGCAGTCTTTATATATATTTTTCCTTGCTCTATTATATTTCTGTGCATACTTAACCTAGGATCGTATGAAGTACTTAGCGTCCGATATCAGTCGGGTGCCAACACTGTACGCAGTGTTGGGTACTGTCATCTAGAGATGGATATACGTGACACTTTATATTCTCGTACTTGTCTTACCAAGTATATTATGACCCAGGATACATGACACTATTCATGAGACAGGATTTTCCCAAGATATTCGTGGTAATTCTGTATAGGATACGGGACATGGACATTATATTCTTAGATATTGTATGACTTGTTGCATTAGCTATGATCCCGCTTGACATGGACATGAGACGTTGTGGTCATGATATGCGTGGTTACATGGGGTGGGGAGAGACACACAGGCTATAGCCTATTCCATATATATATACATCCACTATTATTTAGAGGTCGTAGACTCTCGGAGCAGAGCTAGACCCACTACCGGTTATTACCACTACCGGCTCCCCGACACAGAGCTTGTAGTGGCCCAGTCTGAGTACTCGTGCTGCTCTCACTTGCATTTTCACTTAGATGGCTACTTACTTTCTCTACTTATTCTATATATTTTCTGTACTGCATTTATTTTGGCTTGAGCTTTCTTGTACCTTGCTATGTCCCCTGAGGACCTGGATCCGGATTATGTCCCCAGGATTTGAGGACGAGATCTACCCCGAGATATACGGGACCGGAGCAGGAGCTGATCCAGGAGTTGTACCGCCATCCGAGGATGAGGTATTAGCCGAGGACTTCTTCTGAGCATTCATGTTTCATGCTCAGTATTTATTATTTATTTCAGTCATTTACTTTCTATTCTGTTGAACCAATGTATTAGATATTTATCGGGTTATTTCCTCGAAGTACTTGGTTGAGACTTGCTGATGATTTACATTCCTTATTATTCTGTGGATCATATTTTATATCTGGTGTGGATGAGATTAGTTGTGCCATGTTGTCGTAGACTTGTTATTTTACAGCTTAAGTATGCCCTGATGGATCCATTAAATTGGGTTTGTCCATCGGTGCGTACTGCTGGCCATTGACGCGCGTCCGATCCCTCGGTATTTTGGGACTGGGGCGTGACATGGTTTTTGTGGTGGCCCATGCAGGTCTACGACAAAATTGTTCGGTTTCAACTTAGGGACCGAACCAGCCTGCCCTAATAATAGGATAAGTTATAGGATCTCATCCATTATTTAACCCATTGTTGAACTCTATATCGAACTCGAAATTGTTACTTGAACTGCATCCTGTATTGATTCCTCTGTGCGTTCTTATAGTTTATCTTTTGGTTGCAGAGAAATGGATCCCAGGAACGGAGACGAGATTCTATTGGATACGCCACACGACGCTGTGGTTACTTATACAGACGTAGTGACCCCAGGGGATGGAAGACAAGCATCGTAGAACGATCAAACCGGTCAGCCTAATCCAAGGTTTCGGAGAGATGACATCCCACCTCCACCACAGTTCACTCCCCAGATGCCCGTTTTCCCGCCCGGACAAGCCATGGATGGGCAACAGATGTTCCAGATGATGTATGCCATGATGCAGGTCCAGCAGCAGATTCAGCAAGAGGCCCATCGCCAGGAGGCAGAGTATCTGAGGACCAGCCTGGTATCCGCATTGGAGCAGGCAAATCCACCAACGAGGCAAACATCGACGGGATCTATCACCGATTTCTGTCATCTCAAGCCTCGTACATTTTCTGGCAAAGAGGGGCCAACAGAAGTTCATAAATGGCTCACAAACATACAGCATCAGTTGGAAGCCGCTGAACTTCCAAGAGAGAAGTGGATGACTGCAGTCAGAATGCAGTTAACTGATAATGCGCATCACTGGTGGTTAGCGAAAGAAAGGAGGCTCGGACAGGACCAAGTCACTTGGAAAGAGTTCTCCAGGCTCTTCCAAGAGATGTAAATTCTGACAGTTGCACGATCAGAGCTCAGAGACAAGTTCAATCGTCTCATCCAAGGCAGTATGACAGTGGAGGAATACAATACAGAGTTTATACGCCTAGGTCGCTTTGCTCCGACATTGATCTCGACAGAGAAAGAAAAAGCTGAAAAGTTTTTTGATGGACTGAAGTTCGAGCTTCAGAGATTAATTGGCTCAGTCGCACCTACGTCTTATACTGAGGTCCTTGCAGCAGCACGACGCATGGAGCGCGTCACTAGAAGGGAATCGAATCTGAAGAGGCCAAATCCATCCGCACTATCCAAGACAGCACCAGGAGATTCTGCGAAACAATTCCAGAGGAGTATACCGGAGAGACCAGCAAATAGGGACAGACCTCTTCCTACTTGTCACCACTGCGGTAAAGTAGGACACATTGAGAAGGAATGCAGACGTAAGTTGGGACTATGTCTGAGCTGCGGATCCAACCAGCACTTTTCTAGGGACTGTTCTGAACGCAAAGACGGAGCACAGAGACTAGCTTTACCTGCACTACGACCAGCTACAGGAGCAATAGGAGCACAGCAGACAGGAGCTGGAGGAGTCAGACCACCAGCTACAGGAGGCTACCAGCAGAGACCACCACTGGCACCGCAGGCAGCCCTATTTCAGCAACAGCAGCAGCAGAAAGGACCAGCTCAAGGTCGAGGCTAGGCATTCACCCTAGCTGTTGAACAGGAGGCTACAGCAGGCGAAGTCATCGCAGGTACTATTTTAGTAGCTTCATTACCAGCTGTAGCATTATTTGATTCTGGAGCATTGCATTTATTTATAGCAGCTAGCTTTGTTGCCACCCATAGAGTAGTTACTGCACCCCTCCCGAAGATGAAGAGGATTCTTACGGGAGGTAGAATTATTCCGGTTAGTGACGTCTGTAGATCATGTTCAGTAGTAGTTTGTGGCCGAGAAATGCGAGCCCAATTTCTGATATTTTCAATGCCTGACTATGATATCGTACTTGGTATGGACTGGTTAAGTCAGTATCATGCGACCCTTGATTGTCGGCTTGGAAGGGTTATATTTAGACCGCCTGGACATTCAGAATTTGAGTTTCTTCGAGGAGCAGTAGAGCAAGGAGTTCAGCCTACTCTTAGGGTATTATTTGTAGAAGAGGAGACAGGTTACCCAAGAGTCATCTCAGAATTTGTGGATATATTTCCCGATGAACTTCCAGGTTTACCGCCTGATCGGGAAATAGAATTCACAATAGACCTAACTCCAGGAGAAGAGCCTATCACTTCATCAGTATATCGGCTGGCACCTAAGGAGTTAGTGGAATTGAAAGAGCAGGTGGATGATCTTCTGGAGAAGGGTTTCATCCGGCCCAGTGTTTCACCTTGCGGAGCACCCATATTATTTGTGCCAAAGAAGGATGGAACAGTGCGATTGTGCATTGATTACAGGGCACTAAATGCTGTGACCATCAAGAACAGGTATCCCTTGCCATGCATTGATGATCTATTCGATCAATTGAGTGGTGCAAGGGTATTCTTGAAGATTGACCTTCGATCCGGCTATCATCAGATCAAAGTAAGGAAGGAAGACATACCGAAGACAGCTTTCAGGACCAAGTATGGACATTATGAGTTCTTGGTGATGCCGTTTGGTTTAACCAACGCCCCAGCAGTGTTTATGAGCTTAATGAACAAAGTCTTCCATCAGTTCTTGGATAAATTCGTGGTGGTATTCATTGACGACATCCTCATATATTCCAAGAGCCACGAAGAGCACGAGGAGCATCTCAGAATTGTGTTGGAGACCTTGAGACAGGAGAAGTTATACGCCAAACTCAGTAAGTGTGAGTTCTGTATGGACAAAGTACCTTTCCTGGGACATATCATATCAGGAGAAGGACTTTCAGTGGATCCAGAGAAAGTTGCGGCGATAGAGACTTGGCCTACACCCACGTCAGTTGCAGAAGTGAGAAGTTCTCTCGGACTTGTGGGATATTACCGAAGGTTTGTAGAAAATTTCTCGAGGATTGCAGAATCGATGACGAAGCTGACACGTAAGGATCAGGAGTTTATATGGACAGAAGACTGCCAAAAGGCCTTCGAAGAACTGAAGAGAAGATTAACAACAGCCCCTGTCTTGACTCTTCCTTCAGGGTCAGGAGGTTTTGTTGTTTACAGCGATGCATCAGGCAGTGGACTAGGATGTGTTTTGATGCAACATGGCAAAGTCATTGCTTATGCGTCGAGACAGTTAAAAGTCCACGAGAAGAACTACCCAACACATGATCTGGAACTAGCAGTAGTTATATTTGCATTAAAGATTTGGAGGCACTACCTTTATGGGGAGAAAGTAGACATCTTTACAGATCACAAGAGTCTGAAATATGTATATACTCAGAAAGAGCTTAACATGAGACAGAGGCGCTGGCTGGAATTGATGGTAGATTTTGACATAGATCTGCAGTATCATCCGGGAAAGGCGAATGTTGTTGCAGATGCGCTCAGCAGGAAGCCTACAGCTTATTTCTTGACGATGCAGCCCGAGTTATTGAGAGATCTATAGGAGCTTCAAATAGAAGTTATCTTACCAGGACAGAGTGGCTTGATGGCTAACCTTGAGATTCAGTCATCACTCATGGAGAAGATTAAGGAGGCATTGCCCACCGATGCTAGATTCAGAAGGTTGAAAGAGAGGACAGAAGCGGGTATGCAGACAGGACTCCGCATTCACGAAGACGGGACATTGAGGTTTGGAAATCGTCTGTATGTTCCAAATAGAGAATTGAGACAGGAGTTAATGACGGAAGCACATAGCTCTATATACTCTGTTCACCCAAGAGGAACCAAGATGTACCGAGACTTGAGACAGTATTACTGGTGGCACGGAATGAAAAGAGAGATTGCAAGATTTGTGGCCAAATGCTTAGTATGTCAGCAAGTAAAGGCCGAGCATCAGAGGACTGCAGGCATGTTACAGCCGCTTCCGATACCAGAATGGAAGTGGGAGCACATCACGATGGATTTTGTCACAGGATTTTCGAAGAGCCCAACGGAAGAGATGCAGTATGGGTTATAGTGGATCGACTCACTAAATCGGCACACTTCTTGCCATTTAGAGTTGGACAGTCCACAGAGGTACTAGCTGACATGTATATGCGACAAATTGTCAAACTACATGGAGTGCCTGTTAGTATTATATCGGATCGAGATTCGAGATTTACCTCTCATTTCTGGAGGAGCATGCAAGAGAGTCTGGGCACCAGACTCAAATTCAGCACGGCATACCACCCACAGACAGATGGCCAATCGGAGCCCACCATTCAGATATTGGAGGACATGTTACGATCATGTATGCTAGACTTTGGAGGATCTTGGGAAGATCATTTACATTTAGTGGAGTTCTCCTACAACAACAGTTATCAGGCCAGCATCCAGATGGCACCATTTGAAGCTTTATACGGAAGGAAGTGCAGATCGCCTATATGTTGGAGTGACGTTGGTGAACGTTAAATACTGGGTCCAGAAGTGGTAACGCAGACAGTGGAAAAGGTGAAGCAGATTCAGAATCATCTACGAGCAGCTCAGGACCGACAGAAGCATTGGGCGGATACGCACAGGCGTCCCCTAGAGTTCAAAGAAGGAGATCACGTGTTCTTGAGAATTTTGCCCACTCGTGGTACTATCAGATTCGGAAGCAAAGGCAAGTTGAGCCCAAAGTATATTGGGTTATTTGATATTCTAGAGCGCGTGGGTGAGGTGGCTTATCGTCTGGCATTACCTCCATCCTTAGAAGGAGTGCATGACGTATTCCACGTCTCACAACTGCGAAGGTACGTGACCGACCCAAGTTACGTAGTCGATCATTTAGAGATCGTAGTAGGCCCGAGCTTGAGATATGAAGAACAACCAGTTGGCATCCTCGACGTCAGTGAGAAGACATTGCGGTGATAGACAATCAGACTGATCCGTGTAGCTTGGAAACATCATTCCCCTGGCGAATCGACTTGGGAACGAGAAGATAATATGTGCCAGCGTTACCCCCACCTGTTCGAAGATGCAGTTGAAAATTTAGCAACCTTGTAATTTCATAATTCTTTAATAGCTATTCTTTGATTGCGAGGACGCAATCCTTTTAAGGAGAGAAGATTGTAAACACCCAAAATTTTTGAGAATAATTTTCTAATGAGTTATTCCTAATCTTTGGTTTTTCTGGAAATTAAAACAAAGATGATTGTGATTTAAAGAATTTTAAGTGTGGCTAAATGGTGTTAAATTATTCTGGAAATAATAGAATAAGATGCACAATAGAAAACCGGACCTACGGTATTTTTCGGTGAATTATTTGGACCCCGGAAACGAGTTTTAAGCTTAAAGAGCTATTGGGTTGATTGAACCGAACCGATCCAAACCAACCCGACCCGAAACCCAGAGGAAGCCCAACCTGAACCCTATTGGCCGGATTACTGTAGCCTATTTAAAACCTTAACCTAGGTTTCCATGAACCCCCGCCGCCGAGACTCCCACAGCCCCATCGTTGCTCTCGACGCCGAGACTCCCACCGCCCCTTCGTTGCCCTCGACGCCGAGACTCCCACAGCCCATCGACGAACCTAGGCCCCAGCGCCACCGCTTCACAGTGACTCCGCCACCGTCCAGAGGCACGCCGACGTCGGCCTGCCGTTTCATCGCCGCTCGATCACCCATCCAGCCGAGACCCCGCTGAACCTCCGTGCGAAGTCGACAGCAGCCCCAAGCCGCTGCCAACTTCGCCGTAGCCATCAAGATCTCCTCTCTGTCGGTCGACTAGGATGCGAGCCACGGACACGGGCAGGAGCTCGATCCGGACACGGTGACCAGGACTCGGCTCGCGTCAATTTGGATTTCGGACACTCAGAATTCAGAACTCACGAAGCCCTGTTCAGGTACCGGTTTCTCCCTCATCGTAACACCATTTTCAATTCCGTCAGTTGCTATGTGTAGACTGTATAACCCTCTCGGTGCCCGTGCAACTCGCTCGGTGCATCGCGTCCTGTGGTGATCGTGCATCGCGATCCAAAAACAGGAAAAACAATACCCTATTTCACCCCGGAATTGAGTGCGCCCCGCCAAACGGGACGACTTGGTCGCACGTGGTCTTTACCAAACGTGCGCGTCGTTGATACGATCGTGTGGGATTTCGCAGAAGTCGATTCGGAGGTGCGTGCACCCCGGAATCAACGCGTATCCGCCGCCGACACCCCGTATCCGACCTTTCTAGAATACGCTGTAACTTTGTGTACACACGTCGGATCGAGACGAAACTTACGCTATCGGACTCGTAGTAATACGCTGGTCCTGTGACCCAAGTTTGGTCCGATTCTGAGAACATTGACAAAATCGCGTATCGTGGGGCCCATAGGCTCCACTTGACGGGCGATTTTGTGATCGGCTCATCGGAATCCAATTCTGGAAGTTCTGTTGGGTTCGTATCATCGTTCCTGACTTGTAGACATTGAGTTTGAGGAATTTAGAGACCTTTGACCCTGACCCGCTTTTCGGTGCAAAGTGGCCCACATGTGGACCCTGCTTTGGCCCGAAAATGACCTTTTTGCCCCTGTGTCCAAATTGGATGTAAGGACAGGCATTTCTAGCAGTTTGATACCTTCTGAGACTGTTGGTGATGTTTATTACAGCTTTTGGAGTAGCACCTACCGGACCCACTGATACAGGGACAGTTGTTGATACCCAGACATCAGGCAAGTGTACCTTGCCAAACTTTGCAGTCTTTATATATATTTTTCCTTGCTCTATTATATTTCTGTGCATACTTAACCTAGGACCGTGTGAAGTACTTAGCGTCCGATTATCAGTCGGGTGCCAACACTGTACGCAGTGTTGGGTACTGTCATCTAGAGATGGACATACGTGACACTTTATATTCTCGTACTTGTCTTACCAAGTACATTATGACCCAGGACACATGACACTATTCATGAGACAGGATTTTCTCGAGATATTCGTGGTGATTCTGTATAGGATACAGGACATGGACATTATATTCTTAGATATTGTATGACTTGTTGCATTAGCTATGATCCCGCTTGACATGGACATGAGAGGTTGTGGTCATGATATGCGTCGTTACATGGGATGGAGAGAGACACACAGGCTACAGGCTGTTCCATATATATATACATCCACTATTATTGAGAGTTCGTAGACTCTCAGAGCAGAGCTAGACCCACTACCGGTTATTACCACTACTGGCTCCCCGACACAGAGCTTGTAGTGGCCCAGCCTGAGTACTCGTGCTGCTCTCACTTGCATTTTTACTTAGATGGTTACTTACTTTCCCTGCTTATTCTATCTATTTTTTGTACTGCATTTATTTTGGCTTGAGATTTCTTGTACCTTGCTATGTCCCCTGAGGACCTGGATCCGGATTATGTCCCCAGGATTTGAGGACGAGATCTACTCCGAGATATACGGGACCGGAGCAGGAGCTGATCCAGGAGTTGTACCGCCATCCGAGGACGAGGTGTTAGCCGAGGACTTCTCCTGAGCATCCATGTTTCATGCTCAGTATTGATTATTTATTTCAGTCATTTACTTTCTATTCTGTTGAACCAATATATTAGATATTTATCGGGTTATTTCCCCGAAGTACTTGGTTGAGACTTGCTGATGATTTACATTCCTTATTATTCTGTGGATCATATTTTATATCTGGTGTGGATGAGATTAGTTGTGCCATGTTGTCGTAGACTTGTTATTTTATAGCTTAAGTATGCCCTGATGAATCCATTAAATTGGGTTTGTCCATCGGTGCGTACTGCTGGCCATTGACGCGCGTCCGGTCCCTCGGTATTTTGGGACTGGGGCGTGACACGACCTGATATCCTAGCTATAGTAACATTAGGAATCCGATCGTCTCCCTCGACCCGAACAAAACCCCAACCGTCGGCCGTTTCACAGCCGCCGCGACCGCCCAACCGCCGTGACGCTTTCGCTCGTCTCCCCAACGGCCGCCCGACCTCTCCATCTCCCCGTAACTGCCGGCCACCCTTCCCCTATTTAAAACGATCACCCCCACCGCCGATCACAGCCCCATCATCCCCCACGGCCACCGCCACCACCCGACTCCGGCACCCCGACGACCCCGAGCTCCCCGTTGCGACCCAACCAACTCCGGCGACGACCTCCCTGACGAAGACGACGTTTCCAACGACCCACCAAGCAGCCACAACAGCTGCCACCGACCGACCGAGCACCGTCGCGCCGACCCCATTCATGCGCAGTACAGTCGATTCCGACCCCCTGTTCCGGTGAGCTTTTCTTCCTCCTCACTGTGTTAATTTTCGATCGGACTATTGTGACATGTTTGCTGTGTGACCCTCTCGAACCCGTGCAATTTGATTGGGGTATCGTGTCCTGTGTCGGTCGCAAACTGCGACGTAAAAACACGAAAAGTATCCCAATTTTGGACTTTAAAAACTGTCCCGAACTAACAAGTTCACGGCCGTTTTATGTTTAACCTGTTTAATAATTCTAAAATTAACTTGAACAGTAAATTAGAAAATATAATCAAGTTTTAAACCCTATAATTAGTTTATTTTAATGTGCTGTAGTTTGTGTTTTATTCGCGGGTGAAGTTGACCAAAATTTTCGTTTTCAAAATCCAAAATTTCTGAAACTGGGTGCGTTCCGCTAAACGAGGCGACTTGATGTGCGAATTATACCAAAAGGAGCGTATCGTCAACGCGGACGTGTAAGATTTCTCGAAAGTTGATTTGATGTGCATGCACACCGGAATAAACGCGTATCAGTCAAAATTTCTCGAAAGTTGATTTGAATTAATTTAAAATAGAGTTTAAATTTATCTCAATAATTTATAATCTTAAATATAATTAAATATAATACAAATAATTTATAAATCTTATTAATATCTATTAACACTAAATTAGCATCTATCTAATATTAAGACTATATATATCCAAATAAATCCTAAATAATTTTAAAAATCTAAATAAATTTCTTAAAATTCTAAATAAATTACAGAAAAATATAATTAAATATTTTAAACTAAAATAAATATTTGGTAGGAATAACTTGCAAGTATGGTCGTATAGTAAATCATAGAAGTCCTAGAAATTTATGTTTCCTATGTTTTGATTACCTAAAATTCTAAAAAAATCTCCAAAAATCTAAAATAGCCTAAAAATGATTCTAAATAAATATTTATATAAGTAAATATATCAAGAAATTTATTTTCTAATTAACTAAGAGAATACTCTAAAAAAATTCAATATTTAAAATAATCTATAATAAATATAATAATATAAAATACACACAAAATACCTATTTTGGGTGAGGGGGTTTACAATCTACCCAACTTACAAAAATTTCGTACTCGAAATTGACACTAACCCATATTCAAAATAATTACTATAGCTATTACACTACATAGATATCTAGTAGTGCTTCCTAAAAGTCATGGTCTGTCATTCTAACACTTCTCATTTATTGTCCATACACTATCCTATTATCCTTTAACTCGTCTACACTACCCAACTTACAAAAGTTCTACTAGTAGTCACAGTCTCTTGAGGCTATTGTCTAGGTTGTAAGACGAATATATTTATTGGGTCGAGAATCTTGGGGTACTTGTCTTGAATCTCACAACCATGATTTTTCTTTGTAATCGTCAAGTATCGTAGTCTAATACTACCATGCCACCTGACCAATATGTCTGCAAATACTTTGACTACTTTACTACAACGGTCTAGCAGCAGCTGTCGCTACTTTGCCAACGATTTGTCATAGTTGTCAGTTCGTAACAAGTGCCTTCAATTCTTTCCTAGGTATATTCTAAGTTTTTGGGTAACAGTTAAGGTCTTGACTAACTTATAAAACTATTAAAAGTATAAACTAGTTCAAACAGTCTAACAAATTTCTATTAGCCTAAGGGATGCTATATATGGTTTTTAAAATAATAAGAGGATACAGATATTGCTATAGGTCATATACATAAGGGTTATTATTAAGAGCTCATCCTTTAGTTATTAATCATCTACTAAACCATTTACGTTTTAACTAACAAAACTAAGGATTGGGTCGAAGTAAACCAACAATTCATGATGGCATGAAAAGACGTAACTACGGTAGGGAGAATTAAGCACGAGATAAGGAATGGATATAGGAGAGAAGATGAGCCACCCAAGAGGGCGAGATGGTGATAGGAAGAGAATACTACTACTGCTACACATGACATCTATTAGCATTGTGTGTATGCCATATGGGTAGAATATCAATATATCTCATAAATGCTAAATCACCATATATATAATCCTACGTCTACTAGGCACCTAAGATCTCATGTCATAAAGGGGGTCATGAGTATGAAACGACCATATAACTAAAGGTCGTACCTGTATCTACGACTTCCTGTGCCCGTGCTCCTTATTTGTCATCATGAGTGCTTGGCCTATGGGTATATCTGGTACTATCCGTGTATCAACTTATACTAAGCACGAATGTTCATCTTTCCGAAATAAGGGAAGACGGAAAACAACAATAAAGAGTTCAAGGAGGAGGTGATAGGATACAAGTATGGAATCAAAAGGGATTAGAGAATTAGAGAGGAAGTTGCCAAGGCAGTTGTGGATTGAAATCTTATTTTGGTATATTCTTATTCATATGTTCACATCAGAACAGTTATGTACCTGACATGATATGCTCTGACCAGTCTAGAGGGCAAGTATATTCGTCTAGCAAGTTGAGTCAACTATATCTCAATCCACATAAAGTAGTGATACAAAGAGTGAACCAAGTGCACTACGGTTGATCAGACCATAATACACCGATTCTGATTTAAACAATATATTAGTGTGGGCCCCCAATAATACATATGTCATGAACAAGCTCAATAAAAGAATAAGCTTACAAAACTAGGCTGTAATAGCAGCATAAGTCGAGGTAGTAAAAATATGAGTACGCTTGATTATGATAGAGGAAGGTACAAAATAATTTAAGTTCACCAAGAAGATCGGTATTGTGCCTCTACAGTTGTCATACTAATTTCTTGTCTATGTCTAAAGTCAACCAAATGGGTGTATGGTCCTCTAAGTTCTACAGTCTAGATAATACTAAAGTTCTATAGCCTAGATAAACACGATCTTCTTATGCAAGTCTATAGTTGGTGTCATTCAATTATACTACATTAATGGGACAATAGGACTATGTGTTACTAGGTTATGAGGCATACTACCAGACTTACAAAAATTTAACTAATGGTGTTATTGAATACTAGAGTGTATATACCTAGTACAAGTTATCTTCCTAACCCCTATCAAGCACGAGAGAAGGTTGACGTTGAGAAGGGATCAAGCAAGATGCATTGCAAGCAATCAAATGAGAATGCGAACGAAATCAAGGAAGGTAATAATTAAGTGGATGAAATCCTATATTCTAATCCTATGCGCAGGCTTGCTCGGTACAGTAACGTAACCGAGACAAAATGCTCTCGACCTGCATGGGCCACCACAAAAATATGTCACACCCCAGTCCCAAAATACGTAGGACTAGGAACACGTAAGCATGCCAGCCGCATGGATATGGCAACTCCAATATATGGAAACCATATCCCATACGTACGCTGTAATATGAATATCAATCCACAAGTGATATAAAATGTATCACAAGTCACAAGGTACAATCTAAATCTTATCCTCAGAAAATCAATATAAATGAATAACCAGCATCTATATAACTAGATCTCAACATAAGCATCTAAGGATGATAGTTGGATGGAAACAAATCCACTACCAACTCGAATATAAGAGCAAATAAAATATAAGTACAACACAACAACACCATATAAGAATACCAGCTAACAATCACGGGCTCGAAGAGAGGACATCCACGAAACATATATAACCATCCAAATCTGCGCTCCTGCAAATACTCAAGAACAGATACACCTGGCAGAGAACCAGATCCTCAGAGGGACTTAACAAGATACAGAAAAGCGAGCCAATTTGAATACAGTAAACATGCATATAATTTGAAAATAAATAAGTACGTTGTACAAGACAATCTATATGAATGCAAATGAGGACAACTTTTTGACTTATGGGCAAGGGTAGGCTACTCGATCTAATTCTCACAACTCATACACTCGTCAGTGGACATCATCAGCCGACATACCTCGGGGGTAGCGACCCTCGGACTCCATCAATCGACATACCTCGGGGGTAGTGACCATCGGACACGACCACCATAGTGCGTGCTAGTTACTACGGTTTACCAGAGTGGTTAAAAGCCCATACGCCTAATGATTGTCCTCTCATGATACTAAGTGCCATGTGTGTGTCAACATATCTAATACATAGTAATGACTGAAAGAAAACTACACATGCAAGAATAAACAGAATGCAATAAATATACAGAAATATACTAAGCATGCAAAATATTGTAAGCAATTTGGCAAGGTATCTTGTCTGGTCTGAAAAGGATGAAGTCCCAACTCAAGGCGTCGTCCGATCTACCCGTCACATAAATT
Source organism: Iris macrosiphon (assembly GCA_036927795.1). NCBI lineage: Eukaryota > Viridiplantae > Streptophyta > Magnoliopsida > Asparagales > Iridaceae > Iris > Iris macrosiphon. Next base: position 56,871,112 of record JAYESA010000014.1, read on the forward strand.
AAACAAGTTAGGTTACAAAAGTGGGTGAATAGTTTTCTCCATTTAATCTATTTTAATTCTGAATAAAATAACTAAAATAGTATTTTAATCTTATTATAATCTGATTTTATTGTTAAACCCTAATTTTAGTCCAAAGAAAGTCAACTTTACGAATTTGTGATCCACGGCACGCTAATCGAGGCAATCCGTTGACCAAAAAGTCAACCAACTCAAATCCTGGATTTGTGTATGGAATTGTATAGATTTTAATGCTACATAAACATCATATTTGATGGTTTTATAAAATCATAAGTCGATAAAGAGTTATGTCCACAAGGCGCACAGATGATAATTTTCGGTGGTTTCTTATTTACGTCTACGTTGCACGAATTTTACAGTAGAATAAAATTATATTTTAAATTCTGGAAAAATATTTTTCTGGAAGTTCATCATGTCAGATTTCCGAAACTTCAAACAGTTTATAATTTCGAGTTCGGGATCTCCCGAAATCTCAAAAATACCAAAACACATCTGATTTCGGACAGCTGGCACTTTTAGAATTTTTTAGAAAAATAGGTTCATACATTATTAAAATAAATTATATAATCAGAAAACTAACCTTAATATAGTTCTAACAAAAAAACTGGAGCATGTTTGGAGTCCGGAGCTAGGAGATATCTTTTTTTTAATTCATCATAACTAGTAGAAAATGAGGCTGAATTTATGACGAATTTTGACTATTTTTGGACAAAAAAGAGAGGAATTTCGAGAAGAAAAATATGAAGGATAAGGTATTTATAATGGTGGATACTACTTAATTAAATACGACTAGGATTGGTTAATTTGGATAGGATTATGATGAATTTAAATAAGGATAGGATATGCGTGAAGTTGTTTTCCTAGTAGGTTCAGGATTTGAATTAATTTAAAATAGAGTTTAAATTTATCTCAATAATTTATAATCTTAAATATAATTAAAGATAATACAAATAATTTATAAATCTTATTAATATCTATTAACACTAAATTATCGTCTATCTAATATTAAGACTATATATATCCAAATAAATTCTAAATAATTTTAAAAATCTAAATAAATTTCTTAAAATTCTAAATAAATTACAGAAAAATATAATTAAATATTTTAAACTAAAATAAATATTTGGTAGAAATAACATGCAAGTATGGTCATATAGTAAATCATAAAAGTCCTAGAAATTTATGTTTCCTATGTTTTGATTACCTAAAAATTCTAGAAAAATCTCCAAAAATCTAAAATAGCCTAAAAATGATTCTAAATAAATATTTATATAAGTACATATATCAAGAAATTTATTTTCTAATTGACTAAGAGAATACTCTAAAGAAATTTAATATTTAAAATAATCTATAATAAATATAATAATATAAAATACACACAAAATACCTATTTTGGGTGAGGGGATTTACAAAGATACACCATAAATACCAAGGAATAATATCTCATAACGAGATTCGAATATACCAATCCGTGTAACCATCGTGTTAAGAAATCAAGGAATTCTACACTAGATATAAGAGACAGGGGATATCATAAATGAGAAACTATCAGAGAATGTACTCGCCTGAAATCCGGTAAACAGTATCACAGATGTCCGGTACGGTGACTCGAAGACCTAAATATGGAATATTATATCAATACAAGGTTTTGGAATAAAAATAAGTAAAACTAGTCAACTTCTAGGTCAAAGAGCCATTTCTAAGTCAAAATAGTCAAACTAGCTCAACTCTAAGTCAAACTAGTCAAACTTGGTCAAACTAGCTATTTCTAGGTTGTATGAGTCTAACTCTAGGATATCGGGTCCATACACTATGTAACTAGGCCACACTAGCTATACTAGAATACTAGAAAACCAACAAGATATCGTATTGTAAGATACAAAAGTTAAAGATATAAAAATATCATTATACGTATATACAATCAACCATATATAATATTTCTAACTAAACTAATACTAAGTGGATACCTTGGCTTTGAACCAATGCGGTATCGTACCACTACACACCCATCTTGATACTCAAACCCAATACCTTGATATTACCTTGGTATCACAAGGTAATATAATTCCTAGTATATACTAACTACCCAAAACTAAACTATAAACTAACATGTATTTACTAATACCAAACTAGTATACTAACTACTAATACATATACATATATACATATAGATACAACTACATACATATCTCTAACTAGTAACAAGTATATATATTTATGTCTAACCAGTAGATAACCCTAGGAATATATATATATTTATAACTACTAACAATAACTACTAACAATGAAGTAACTAGCTAGGTAACTAAACTACTAGTTAAACTAACTAAATAAATAACTAAAAAAATAACTAACTAGCTACTAAATTACTAACTAAACTAGCTAGGAATTAACTAACTTACCTACTCTGACTGCTACTGGAGCTGCTGCCCATGCTCATTGCTGAGTTGCTGTTGTGCTCAAGCTGCTGCTGCTGCGTTTGCTGTGCATGCTGCTGCACTGCCTGCTGCGTGCTGCTATGTTGCTGTTTGCTTAGCTGTTGCAGTGATCATTGCATGATGCTTCAGCTGCTCTATGTTGCTGATGAGTACTCGAGCTGCTAGCAGCTGCTGGAGTTGCTGAAATGCTGCACTGCTTGATGCTAAATCAACCACTTACCTGCTCTGATAAGCTGCTGTTGCGGTGTGCTACCTGCATGCTCACTGATACTGTGCAGCCCGACCCCTCACAAACACACACTACACAAACACCTATGAACAAACACCTACGAACTTATATATATATATATATATATATATATATATATATATATATATATATATATATATATATATACATACATATAAACATAATACTTATACATACATATCTATATTTATATATATACACATGCATATGTACAGATATATAACATACACATATACATATATACCACTCTCTATGTATATATATAAACACTAACATACATACATACATACATACATATATATATATATATACATATATATATATATATATATATATATATATATATATATATATATATATATATATATACATAACACGATACATATATACACATATGAATACATATATCACTAAACATATATATATATATATATATATATATATATATATATATATATATATATATAACCATGAAATTACATATCACTAATAGCTATAAATAATTATTGAAATGTAAGAAAACAAACACGTAGAGTGCATCACACACACACACACACACACACACACACATATATATATATATATATATATATATATATATATATATATATAGCACAGACACACACACACACACACACACACACACACACACACACACATATATATATATATATATATATATATATATATATATATATATATATATAGCGCACACACACACACACACACACACACACACACACACACACACACACACACACACACATATATATATATATATATATATATATATATATATATATATATATATATATATATATATATATATGTTTAGTGATATATGTATTCATATGTGTATATATGTATAGTGTTTATATATATATATATATATATAACCATGAAATTACATATTACTAATAGCTATAAATAATTATTAAAATGTAAGAAAATGAACACGTGGAGTGCATCGCACCTGTATCACGCTAGACCTATGACACGCTTGCGATACAAGTCCACCACACTACCAAACGTACTTCGAAGGACACGAGCAAGTCTAAAATATTATTTATGAATAATACGAAGAATCAATTACACATCTATGTGTCCGTGTCAAAATATGACATGTACAAACTCCCGTGTCGGAAGAAAATACCCAAATCAACTCGTATCTCCAAATTATTGGGATACGACCAACATTTATCCAATTATGGATACAATACTAGCAACACAATAAAATATATGTCAATTTGGTCTAATTGACCAATTGACAAACACAAAATATGTCAATCTCACAATTCTCCCAAAATTGACACAAAATCACATATAACTTTTTTTATAGGCCTCCTATGAACCTAATCCCAATTCCTATGGGTAGCCTTAGCATATGGGGTGGTTCTTACTGATTAAAATACAGATTTAGAGTCTAATCAAAGAGAAAAAGCTGAATTATACCTATTGGAAGATGGATTCCCAATGAAACCTCCAAATTATGTGAAATAAGCCTTAAACGTGTAGATCCTTGCTCCTCCTTTTAGATCCTTGCTTCCTCCTTATAGATACTTGCTTCAATAGCCTCCAATGATGATTTGAGAAGGAATTGAGAAGAAATTTTGGGTAGAATTTGATGTGAAAATAAAGAAATTTGGAAGAGGAAATTCTAGTAGATTTGAAATAAAAACGAGAAGAGAGAAATTTTTCTCCTATGTTTTATATGGCCGGTCACCGTAGCCCCCTCCCCAAGCTACTATACAATGTCTAAAATACTCCTTGGGGCCTCTCATGAAGAAATAATTAAGGAGGAAAGGTTCTAGTCTAATGGATTTAATTTAATTAATCATCCTCCTAATGAATGGGTTTATAATTGGGCTCAATTCTAACTAGATTTAAATGTTGGTCCATGGATCTAATCTAAACTATTTAGGTCCACTAACATAAGTCCAAAATAATAAACTAATATCTAACTATAATTAAATAATATAATAAATAATTATACGACTGTATTAAATAATTATACAACATACACAATATTTAATTAATTATGAAATGACCAAAATACCATTTTCTAAATAATGTGGTAGTGACAAGTCTACCCCCCTTAAAATAATTTTGTCCTCAAAATTCAAAGACAAAACTTCCCCCAGAAAAATAAAACAGAACAGAGCAGAACAGAAACAGGAACTCAAGGCACAAACAAATATGGGTAACACTCTCGCATTTCATCCTCTCTCTCCCATATAGACTCTCCTGGAGAGTGATGCCTCCATGCAACGCGTAACAAGGGAATAGTCTGATTCCTCAGGACCTTCTCTCTCCGATCCAGAACCCAATTGGCTGCTCTGGATAGCTAAGAGTAGGGCCCACCCATATCTCTGAGTGATCCAACATGTGACTAGGATCCACCACGTACCGTCTCAACTGCGACACGTGAAATACGTTGTGCACTCCCTCCAATGCAGGTGGCAAGTCTAGTCTATAAGCAACTGCATCGACCCTCTCTAGAATAGTTAAAGGTCCGATAAATCATGGAGTAAGTTTCCCGCCTCCACCAAATTAAATCGTGCATCGTGTCGGATAATGTCACCCCCACTTCTTGGATTAGGGGTATTTTCGTCTTTCCGTAATTAATGTGTAGATGATTTGCATGATATTTAATTATATTTAAATAATTGAGGATGATTATTTGATTGTTGTAATTTATCGTTGCTTCGATAATTAGGACGCTATGCGAGCCCTTGTTTTCCAACTGATGTCGCAACCCATTGTAGTTAATCCTCAATAAATTCAATTTTGTGCAATTTTCCCTATTTTTGGATACTTTTTATGCAAAAACGTATTAAGGTGACCATCCCATTGGACACGACACGCGAATAAATCCATTTTTCCTTCATATATATTTTTCTATAATTTTGGGACTGTGAAATTGCAACATCAATCTCCATTAAACCATGGTCTCAAAAACCTTGGAACTAATACATCCTAGCCTACCATTTTAATTCTATTAAATCTTGGCCCTTGAAATATCTCCATAAGAGGCCAACTCCAAGAGGGTTGACCAGTCAACCCAACCCTAGGTCAACCCCTTACATAATACTATATATAAACCTCTTTTCCTCTCTTCATTTTCTTCCAACCACAGCCGATTAAATTTTTACCATCCCTATTCTCAAACTCGACTGCCCCGACCTTTCCCGCTGATCCCTCGATCACTTCGCCGGACGCCTGTTCCCCCGCCCTTGTCGACCGGAGCCAACCGCTGAACGCCTTGTCACTACCGTATTTTTTAGAAAAAGGATATTTTGGTCATTTTATAATTAATTGAATATTGTGCATGTTAAATATTTATTTATTGTATTATTTATTTATTATTAGCATGATAGATTTATTTATTTTGGACTTGTGTTAGTGGACCTAACTAGTTTAGTTTAGACTCATGGACCAACATATATTAATTGTTAGAATTAAGCCCAACTAGAAAGCCCATTAATTAGGAGGATGATTAAATTAATTAAACCATTGGACTAGAAGCTTCCCTCCTTAATTAATTTCTTCATGAGAGGCCCTAAGGGGTATTTTAGACTTTACATAGTAGCTTGAGGGAGGGGGCAAGTGAGGCCTATATAAAGGGGATGAAAACTTTCTCTCTCTTCATTTTTTATTCCAAATCTAGATCTAGAATTTTTCTCAACCAAATTTCACCAAATCCCTACCAAATTTTCACCCAATTACTTTTTAAATTACCATTAGAGACTAGAAGATCAAGAATCTAGAAGGAGGAAGCAAGGATCTACAAAGAGGAGCAATGATCTACAAGTTGGAAGCTAATTTTATCAATTTTGGAGGTTTCATTGGGAATCCATCTTCCAATAGGAATAATTCAGGTTTTTCCCTTAAAATAGTTTCTAAATCTGAGATTTAATCATGAATAATCAACCTATATGTATGTACTACCCATAGGATTTGGTTTTGTGTTCATAGGAGACCTATGGAGAAAGTTATGGTGCTTTTTGTGTCAATTTTGGGGGAATTCCGAAAATAACTTTTGTTGTGTGTGTCAATTGATCCTATAGATCAATTTGGCATATGTTTATGTGTTTGGGGCTAGTGTCGTATCCATAATTGGGTACATGTAGGTCGTATCCCAATAATTTGGTGATACGTGTTGTTTTTGAGGTTTTTTCTCCGACACGGGACTTTGTACATGTCGTATTTTGACACGGACACATAGATCTATATTTGATACTTTCTTTTGTTCATAAATATTATATGTGATTTGTTTGTGTCCTTCGGGGTGAAATTGGATGTGTGGTGGACTCGTGTCGCATGCGTATCCTAGATCTAGTGGGATACGGTGTGATACGCTCCAATTATTATGTGTTTATGTGTAGATCTAATTAATTGTGCTTTAATTCTTGAATTATAATTGTGTATGTATCTATATATATTATATATGTATTATGTATATTTATTATAGTGTTTATTGTATCATAGATCTATGTATTATATATGTATTAATAGAATATATATTATGTAGCTTTCTTCTACATGCATTAATATATATGTTATAATATATGTTAGGGATGTAAATATATGTATATATTTTATATAATATATGTGTATGTTTAATTAAGTAATTAGATTATTTATATATGATTATTTATATATATATATATATATATATATATATATATATGTATGTAGATATATATTTATAAGTGGTAGCATATGTATATATAATATAGTAGATATATTTATATGTGGTTATATATATAGTTATATTATATATTGTTATGTATTTATATTATTATATGATTATATATATGTATACATATATGTATAGTTATATATACATATTACTATATGTGTGTGTGTATGTTACTATGTGGTATTTTATACAATTTACTATGTATAAGTGTATGTATAGTTATATATAGTTGTAAAACCCCCTTCATAGAAAATCGTATATACCTTTATTTATTATTTATTAATTAAATTATAGTAATTAGGTCTAAATAGGAGAAATAGATTTTTAATAATTTTTATATTAGGTGTTCGGGCCCTTAGATGACTTGTGGGACCATCAAAAATTTTTCAGAATTTATTCTATGTAGGAGACCCCTTGAGCAGTTGCTAGCCTAACGGTGTGCATTACCCTAATCTATAAATTTTTCTTATGAGTATATATATATATATATATATATATATATATATATATATATATATATATATATATATATATGTATATATATTTTATAAAGAAAGAAAGGGAAAGAAAAGAAAAGAAAATAAGAATTTAATAATAATCTAATAATAATAATAATATTAATAAGTTACTATTTAGTATACTTAAATTCGTAGGAACTTTGCTTTTCCTTAGCAGCATACTTAAACCCCTTAGCATCCCAGGGACCGCCCACTTATGAACCGTTCCGCCCACTCGCAGCCAGAGAAGCCCCTTAACCCTTCAGCCTATCCAGCGGCTTCCAACCGCGAACCCGCTCCATATCCCTCTCTCTCTCTTCATATATAATATATATATATATATAATTCTCTTTCAAAACCCTAACCTAGAATCTTCAGACCTTCTCTTCCCATCTAGAGCCGTCACCGCAGCCAGAGAAGCCCCACCAAGCCATCCAACCATCCCGTCGACGCCGACCTCGCATCCTGCAGAATCCTACTCGAGGCACCTTCGCTCCGGCATAATTTCCCGTCGACTCGCTCGACCAAACGCTGTTCCGTTTTCATAGGTATGATCATCCCTTAACCCTCTCCAATATTCGTTTTATAGCCAACCTCGAAAAACGTGTGCCCCTAGGTGAAAACCAGCGTCCAAAGTGGACGGACAGACCCAATTCTGGAATCGCAGAATTCCATAATGACCACCCGTATTGCCGAGTTCGTATCCCCCACCACAGAGATCCGAATTCGGTGATTCTTTTTGATCCCTGTAGAATACCTGACCTAGTTTATTTTCTATAAAAAAACCCTATGCTATTAGTCGCTGTGGACATAGTTAAATTCGTCACAAAACTGCGCGCACCCACTTTTTCCAGTTTTCCAAAAGTTGGAAAACGGAGCGCGCCCCGCCAAACGGGACCGCCCCACCGTGTACCAAGTATACCGCATGGTGCATACAGCGTAACCGGACACGTGAAATTTTGTGGGGACTGATTCAGATGCGTGTACGTGCCGGAATCAGGCCGTATCTGCAGACACATTTCGTATCGCAACTTTTGTGGAACTCGTACGTATTTTGTGCACGCTTGTCAGATTGCGACGAAACTTGCGCTACTGGACTCGTGGTAATGCGCTGGTCCTGTAACCCAAATTTCACGCGATTCTGAGACGGTTGACCAAATCGCCAATTGGCGGGCCCTATAGTTGACTTTTTGGACAAAATTCTGTTCGGCCCATCGGAATCCACATTTGGACATACCGTTGGGTTCGTAATGAAATCTAGAGTTGTTTGACCTATAGTTTGTCCTATTTAGAGACTGTTACCCTTGGCACATTTTTCGGTGCAAAGTGGGCCACACGTGGACCCCACTTTTACCCGAAATTACCGTTTTGCCCCTGTGTCCAAATTGGACAAAAGTGATTTGTTTTTTAGCTATTTTGCTCATTCTGAAAATGTTGATGATGTTTATTTCAGCATCCGGAGACGTTTGTTCGGAGTCCTTAGTTCCAGGTTCAGTGTCCTTGACATTTGGGCGCGTACACTTACAGATTTCTTGCCAGGCAAGTATACCTTGCCATTGTACTGTTTTTAAATTCCATATGAGGCATGCATGTTTATTTTCTGTTTATTTAGTTCATTTATTTTAAACTGCTATATAAACTGCGCGTCCAAGGAAACTTGGGTGCAAAGACGGTGTCGTCGTACTATATTTTATTTATGTATATGCATTGGACCTACTTTATGAGACTACCCCATTTTCATAAGGCATTTATGTTTCATTGGCCATGACACTATCCATACACGAGTGTGAGTCACATGTAGGACACGGACTTGCGTATTCGGCTGGCCACTGGTACGTATAGGTCGTACGACGGATAGGGATAACTGCCAATAGAAACTTTGCATGCTAGTAGAACTGGCGGTTATTAGAGGTATTATCGTGTCATGGACATGACATGCTTAGATCATTGGGTGGGGAGAATAACAAGTACCGCATTTGGGCTCCTTTGCACTTTCCTTGTGTAACCCGTACGCTCCGCCGGAGATACGTGGTCATGATGACCCCTATATATATCATGGCGGGCCTCCGACGTTCGAAAGTCATCGTGCCTTTGTAGGCCCCTGGATCTCCAAGAGAACTATGCCAATCCTATTTATGGCCAGATAGCCCACTTGTTAGAAAGTTGTTCTCAAACTGCATTCACATAGATGGTTAGGCGACCCCAATGGATGTTTATTTTCAGTACTTTATTGGCATGTGCTTTTTGTATCTTATTACGTCCCTCTGAGGACCTGGTCCCTTCCAGATATAGGTGAGCAGGAGTACCCGCAGGAGTATGGACCTGGACCTGATGCTACCTATCAGCCTGAGGAGATCTTACCTTCTGATTATATGTGATTCATTACAGCTGTTTAGAGATTCTAGTTGCTATACTTTTCTAGACATTTATTCTTATATTAGAGTTTATTCTCTTCTCTCTTTAGTAGTTTATTATAGTCGATTGGTAGTGGATTTGTTTCCACCCGACTATCACACTTTGAGATTACTATTTGAGACTGCTTCTTTGATATTCAGTTATTGATTTCCATTCTTCTATTATTTGTGCTGTGGATGAGATATAGAACTGCGTGTGACTTGTTGTGACATATATTTACTACTGTGGATTGGATATTCATGTACAGCGTACGTGTGTATATGGTTTTCATATATTGGAGTTCGTATACATACGGCTGGCGTATTACGTATTCCTAGTCCTACGTATTTTGGGACTGGGGCGTGACATATTTTTGTGGTGGCCCATGCAGGTCAAGAATATATTGTCTCGGTTACGTAACTGTACCGAACAAGCCTGCGTATAGGAATAGAGTATAAGGATCTCATCCACGCTTGATTGAAATTTATCCTTCCTATTTAATACTTGCATCCTGTTTGATTCCTGTACTTTTTCTAATCATTTCGTACATCAACTGCAGAGAGATGGATTTGCAGAATGGATGTACTGCCACCGATGGCGACGCAACTTCTGGAGTCAATGGTCAGACTCAAGGAGGGACCCCAACGATTCCTAGGCTTCCGAGGCCAGATGGACAGACTCACACCCCAGTTCCATTTGATCTTCCCGCTTCACCTATTGGGAACCTTCCACCTGCCCCAGTACCGCAAGATGGCCAAGCGCAGATGTTTCAATTCTTTCAGATGATGATACAGGAACAGAGGCAGCAGGCAGCCGAGCAGAGGCAGCAGGCAGTCGAGCAGAGGCAAGAATTTTTGGCAGCACTGGAGAGGATGGCTGCACATGCTACTGTACCAGCCCAAACACTAGCTCCAGTACCTCGAGCTAAGGTTGGATCAGTAAAGGATTTTGTTCAGATGGGTGCAAGGCAGTACAAGGGCACTGAGAGCCCGGAGGAGACCACCAACTGGATCAGTCACACACAGAAGCTACTGGAGGCATCGCAGTTACCCACGGACCTATGGATGACGGGTGTACGGACGCTTCTAGATGGTAATGCCCATCACTGGTGGGAATCCATGGGGCGCCAGTTGGGTACTTACCAGACTTGGGAGCAGTTCTTGGAGTTCTATGAGGGAAAGTACTTCCCGGACACTGTCAGGGACACCTTGTATGATCAGTTTCTTCACTTAGAGCAGGGGAACATAACAGTGGACGAGTATAATGCCGAGTTTAGTCGACTCAGCAAATATGGCGCTGCTTTAATACCAAACGACTTGGCTAAGGCTAAGAGATTTCATCGAGGTCTGACCCAGGAGCTACAACATTATACAAGCTCGCAGTCTCGAGTCTCTTACGCTGAACTACTGACAGAGGCCAGATTTCAGAAAACCATTAGTAGAGGAAAGGGAGGTCAGCTGAGGACACAACAAGGATCAGCAAGGATACAGCAAGGACCAGCCAGGACACAATAGGGAAGACCTATCAGACGTCCCTTAGCACACCAGCATCAACAACACAGAGCTGGACCATACCAGAATCCAGAGAAGCCCCACTGCAATTATTGTGGGAAACGCGGACATGTAGTGAGAGATTGTCGGACTCGCTTGGGTCAGTGTCTGAGATGTGGCTTCGGGCAGCACATGGCGAGAGACTGCCCAATGCAGACATCGATACTCCCACCACCAGTTCAGAGACTAGCGCTTCCAGCACCGAAGCCAGTCCAACAGATGACCGGACCGGGAGCACCCCGTCCCCCAGCAGCAGGAGGAGTTCAGAGAGGACCCCCGCTACCCACTCAGGAGGAGCAGTATATGAGGACCGGACACGGACAGCCACAGAGGAACGGGAGAGCTTTTGCATTGGAGGTAGATGACCTGGATCATGAGGTGGATGTCATAGCAGGTATTACCCTTGCTTTTACTTTTCCTGCTGTGACATTATTTGAAACGGGAGCCACCCACTCATTCAAATCATCTAGTTTTATTGCCAAACACAACATTGCTTCTACACCATTATCTAGTTGTGTTAGAATACTTACCGGAGGAGGAGTTGTACCAGTTAGTCGAGTTTGTAGAACGGGTCCTATAGTGATTCGTGGCAGGGAGATGAATGCCCAACTCTTAGTCCTTCCTATGCCGTCTTTTGATATTGTGCTTGGAATGGACTAGCTGAGCAAGAACCACGTTTTCTTCGATTGCTTTGGAGGAAGCATTCTTTTTAAGGTACCAGGCCAGCCTGAACTTGAGTTTACCCGAGGATCTACAAAAATCCTTGATGGTATGCAGCTCGCAATGGACGATGTTGTCTATCACCCTATTATTTCAAAATTTCTAGATGTCTTTCCAGAAGATTTGCCAGGACTACCCCCAGACAGAGACGTAGAGTTTTCAATTGAACTAGCACCCGGAGCAGCACCTATAGCATCGCATGTTTACAGACTAGCGAAGAAGGAGATGGACGAGCTGAAGGCACAGTTAAAAGAGCTAGAGGAGAAAGGTTTCATCCGCCCGAGTGCATCACCCTGGGGAGCACCAGTGTTGTTTGTACCCAAAAAGGATGGGTCAGTGCGTATGTGCATTGACTACAAAGCCTTGAATGCAGTGACAGTAAAGAACAAATATCCACTGCCACGCATTGATGACCTGTTTGATCAACTCAGTGGAGCTAAGGTATTCTCGAAGATAGATCTGAGATCGGGATATCACCAAGTAAAGGTACGAAAGCAGGATATTCCGAAGACCGCATTTAGAACAAGATATGGGCACTACGAGTTTTTGGTCATGCCATTTGGATTGACCAATGCTCCAGCGATCTTCATGGACTTGATGAATCGAGTCTTCCACCAGTACTTGGACCAGTTCGTGGTCATCTTCATAGATGATATACTTGTCTATTCGAAGAGCCACGAGGAGCACGAGGAGCACCTGCGGATTGTTCTAGAGACCTTGAGGAGAGAGCAGTTATATGCTAAACTCAGCAAATATGAGTTTTTCTTGGGCAGAGTTTCATTTCTTGGACATGTTGTTACAGGAGATGGTATTTCTGTTGATCCAGAGAAGATCTCAGCAGTTGAGACATGGCCTGTTCCTAAATCAGCAGCAGAGGTGAGGAGTTTCCTTGGACTTGCGGGATATTACCGACGGTTCGTGGAAAACTTCTCAAGGATAGCGGCACCTATGACTCGTCTGACTTGTAAGGATCAAGAATTTATATGGACTGACGAGTCTCAAGCAGCCTTTGAAGAGTTGAAGAAGCGACTGACTACAGCACCAGTATTGGCGATTCCGTCAGAATCAGGAGGATATGTGATCTACAGTGATGCATCAGGAAAAGGCTTAGGATGCGTACTGATGCAGCATGGCAAGGTGATTGCATATGCATCTAGGCAGTTACGAGTACATGAGAAGAATTATCCGACTCATGACTTGGAACTTGCAGCCGTTGTATTTGCCCTGAAGCTATGGAGACATTACTTATATGGGAAACGAGTGGAAATCTATACAGACCACAAAAGCCTCAAGTACGTCTTCACGCAGAAGGAGTTAAATATGAGGCAACGTCGATGGCTCGAGTTGATAAAAGATTTCGAGATAGAGCTACATTATCATCCAGGCAAGGCTAACGTGGTAGCAGACGCGTTAAGCCGGAAGCCAGCAGCTTACTTCTTGACAGCACAGAGGGAACTTTTGGAGGATTTGCAAGAGCTTGGCATTGAAGTGATAGTACCCGGAGCAGATGGGACACTAGCCAACTTACAAGTTTAATCATCATTGGTAGAGAGGATTAAGACAGCTTTGCCTACAGATGCCAGATTCAGGAGACTGAAGGAAAGGACAGAGGCTGGAGAGCAAACCGGATTGCGCATTCATGAGGATGGGACATTACGATGTGGTGATCGTCTTTATGTTCCAAATGGAGAGATTCGACAGGAGCTGATGGCAGAGGCTCATAGTTTGATTTATTCTATTCATCCTGGAGGCACCAAAATGTATCGTGACTTACAACAACACTTTTGGTGGCATGAAATGAAGCGAGAGATAGCTCGTTTTGTAGCTAAATGTCTGGTATGTCAACAAGTGAAGGCGGAGCACCAGAGGACAGCAGGATTATTGCAACCACTTCCGATTCCAGAATGGAAGTGGGAGCACATCACTATGGACTTCGTCACGGGTTTTCCTAAGAGTCCAAGTGGGAGAGATGCAGTGTGGGTAATAGTGGACCGACTCACCAAGTCAGCCCATTTTATACCTTTTAGAGTGGGTCAGTCTATAGAAGCTTTGGCTGACTTATATATGAGACAGATCGTGAGATTGTACGGCATACCAGTCAGCATTGTATCGGACAGAGATTTGCGCTTCACATCGCACTTTTGGAGGAGCATGCAAGAGAGTCTTGGTACTCGTCTGAAGTTCAGTACATCTTACCACCCGCAGACAGATGGGCAGTCGGAGCATACTATTCAGACCTTGGAGGACATGTTGAGAGCTTGCATGTTAGACTTCGGAGGATCATGGGAGGACCACCTACATCTTGTAGAGTTTTCTTACAACAATAGCTATCAAGCGAGTATTCAGATAGCTCCGTTTGAAGCATTGTATGGAAGAAAATATAGGTCTCCTGTGTGTTGGATTGACGTGGGAGAACGTCAGATTTTGGGACCCGAGTTGGTGGTCAACACTGTAGAGACAGTCAAGAAGATTCAGGGACACTTGCGAGCAGCGCAAGACAGGCAGAAGCAGTGGACAGACCTTCATCGTCGTCCCTTGGAGTTCAAAGAGGGCGATCACGTCTTCTTGAGGATATCACCGACCAGAGGCACCATCCGATCCGGAGGGCGCGGCAAATTGAGTCCAAGGTATATTGGACTATTTGACGTGCTCGAGAGAGTTGGAGAGGTGGCATATCGACTTGCGCTACCACCTTCACTGGAGGGAGTACATGACGTATTCCATGTGTCGCAGCTCAAGCGATATGTGGCAGACAGTAGTCATGTTCTCGACCATTCAGAGATCACCATTGGACCGATCTTGTCATACCAAGAGCAACCCGTAGGAATCCTTGATCGTCGAGAGAAGGTATTGAGGAACCAGTCTATTTCCTTGGTTCGCGTAGCATGGAGGCATGGCGCGCCAGGAGAATCAACTTGGGAGCGCGATGACGACATGCGCAAGCATTTTCCGAACCTATTCGTAGACCAAGGTATGAATTTATATTGTTAATTTATATCTTATACCATCCTTGCATTCTATCGTGGCTTAATTTTAATTTCGAGGACGAAATTTTTACAAGTTGGGTAGAATGTAAAACCCCCTTCCTAGAAAATCGTATATACCTTTATTTATTATTTATTAATTAAATTATAGTAATTAGGTCTAAATAGGAGAAATAGATTTTTAATAATTTTTATATTAGGGGTTCGGGCCCTTAGATGACTTGTGGGACCATCAGGAATTTTTCGGAATTTATTCCATGTAGGAGACTCCTTGAGCAGTTGCTAGCCTAACGGTGTGCATTACCCTAATCTATAAATTTTTCTTATGAGTATATATATATATATATATATATATATATATATATATATATATATATATGTATATACAAATATATATATATATATGTATATATATTTTATAAAGAAAGAAAGGGAAAGAAAAGAAAAGAAAATAAGAATTTAATAATAATCTAATAATAATAATAATATTAATAAGTTACTACTTAGTATACTTAAATTCGTAGGAACTTTGCTTTTCCTTAGCAGCATACTTAAACCCCTTAGCATCCCAGGGACCGCCCACTTATGAACCCTTCTGCCCACTCGCAGCCAGAGAAGCCCCTTAACCCTTCAGCCTATCCAGCGGCTTCCAACCGCGGACCCGCTCCATATCCCTCTCTCTCTTCATATATAATATATATATATATAATTCTCTCTCAAAATCCTAAACTAGAATCTCCAGACCTTCTTTTCCCATCTAGAGCCGTCACCGCAGCCAGAGAAGCCCCACCAAGCCATCCAACCATCCCGTCGACGCCGACCTCGCATCCTACAGAATCCCACTCGAGGCACCTTCGCTCCGGCACGATTTTCCGTCGACTCGCTCGACCAAACGCTGTTCCGTTTTTATAGGTATGATCATCCCTTAACCCTCTACAATATTCATTTTATAGCCAACATCGGAAAACGTGTGCCCTTAGGTGAAAAACAGCGTCCAAAGTGGACGGACAGACCCAATTCTGGAATCGCAGAATTCCATAATGACCACCTGTATTGCCGAGTTCATATCTCCCACCACAGAGATCCGAATTCGGTGATTCTTTTTGATACCTGTAGAATACCTGACCTAGTTTATTTTTTGTAAAAAAATCCTATGCTATTAGTCGCTGTGGACAGAGTTAAATTCGTCACAAAACTGCGTACCCACTTTTTCCGGTTTTTCAAAAGTTGGAAAATGGAGCGCGCCCCGCCAAACGGGACCGCCCCACCGTGTACCAAGTGGACCGCATGGTGCATACAGCATAACCGGACACGTGAAATTTTGTGGGGACTGATTCGGACGCGTGTACGCGCCGGAATCATGCCGTATCTGCAAACACATTTCGTGTCACAACTTTTGTGGAACTCACACGTATTTTGTGCACGCTTGTCAGATTGCGACGAAACTTGCGCCACTGGACTCGTGGTAACGCGCTGGTCCTGTGACCCAAATTTCACGCGATTCTGAGACGGTTGACCAAATCGCCAATTGGCGGGCCCCACAATTGACTTTTTGGACAAAATTCTGTTCGGCCCATCGGAATCCACATTTGGACATACCGTTGGGTTCGTAATGACATCTAGAGTTATTTGACCTATAGTTTGTCCCATTTAGAGACTATTACCCTTGGCACATTTTTCGGTGCAAAGTGGGCCACACGTGGACCCCACTTTTACCCGAAATTACCGTTTTGCCCCTGTATCCAAATTGGACGAAAGTGATATACTTTTTAGCTATTTTGCTCATTTCGGAAATGTTGGTGATGTTTATTTTAGCATCCGGAGATGTTTGTTCGGAGTCCTTAGTTCCAGGTTCAGTGTCCTTGACATTTGGGCGCGTACACTTACAGATTTCTTGCCAGGCAAGTATACCTTGCCATTGTACTATTTTT
This sequence comes from Iris macrosiphon, assembly GCA_036927795.1. Classification (NCBI taxonomy): domain Eukaryota; kingdom Viridiplantae; phylum Streptophyta; class Magnoliopsida; order Asparagales; family Iridaceae; genus Iris; species Iris macrosiphon. The sequence goes on from JAYESA010000014.1 coordinate 56,888,596, forward strand.
ACATTCCATATGAGGCATGCATGTTTATTTTCTGTTTATTTAGTTCATTTATTTTAAACTGCTATATAAACTGCGCGTCCATGGAAACTTGGGTGCAACGACGGTGTCGTCGTACTATGTTTTATTTATGTATATGCATTGGACCTACTTTATGAGACTACCCCATTTTCATGAGGCATTTATGTTTCATTGGCCATGACACTATTCATACACGAGTGTGAGTCACATGTAGGACACGGACTTGCGTATTCGGCTGGCCACTGGTACGTATAGGTCGTGCGACGGATAGGGATAACTGCCAATAGAAACTTTGCATGCTAGTAGACCTGGCGGTTATTAGAGGTATTATCGTGTCATGGACATGACATACTTAGAGCATTGGGTGGGGAGAACAACAAGTACCGCATTTGGGCTCCTTTGCACTTTCCTTGTGTAACCCGTACGCTCCGCCGGAGATACGCGGTCATGATGACCCCTATATATTATCATGGCGGGCCTCCGACGTTCGAAAGTTGTCGTGCCTTTGTAGGCCCCTGGATCTCCAAGAGAACTATGCCAATCCTATTTATGGCCAGATAGCCCACTTGTTAGAAAGTTGTTCTCAAACTGCATTCACATAGATGGTTAGGCGACCCCAATGGATGTTTATTTTTAGTACTTTATTGGCATGTACTTTTTGTATCTTGTTATGTCCCTCTGAGGACTTGGTCCCTTCCAGATATAGGTAAGCAGGAGTACCCGCAGGAGTATGGACCTGGACCTGATGCTACCTATCAGCCTGAGGAGATCTTACCTTCTGATTATATGTGATTCATTGCAGCTGTTTAGAGATTCTAGTTGCTATTCTTTTCTAGACATTTATTCTTATATTAGAGTTTATTCTCTTCTCTCTTTAGTAGTTTATTAAAATCGGAGTATGATTGAAATTCGAGGACAAACATTTATAAATTTTAAGTGGATGGATCATTGATTTTATGTGATGGATCATTGATTTTATGAAAATCGAGGTATGATTAAAATTCGAGGACAAACATTAACTTAAAGGGAGAATTAAGAAATTCACAGAGCCAAAAATTTGAGGATTTATTAATTTTAAGGAGGTCTTGGTATGATTGAATTGAAAAAAAAAAAAAAAATTTTGAGAAATTCGAGAGATTATCATCTTACCTAATTGATTGCAAGATAAAAATTTTATATATTATAAATGTTGCATTGAAGATTCTGGAAGCATCGCATCGTTGAGTATTGAGGAAAAAAAAAATCAGGAAATAAAATCGTAAATGGAATAGTGTCGAATTAAATTCTTGGGATGAGGAGTTAGATTGGAATAAGCATAAATTGAATTTGAGTTAGAGGAGTAAGATGATTGATGAGTGTCTAAAATTTAAATTTTTGGGATACAGATTTTAAGTTTTATAATTATACATTGATTGGATTTCAATTGGAGGATTGGATATTAAATCCTTGGGTATTTAGATGCGAACTTAAAATTTTGGAGGAGATTATGACAAAAGGGGATTTGATTTTTAAACTTGAAGATTTTTCAGGAATATGATGTTGTATAATTTTTGAAAGGTTGTGAAATAACATTATGAAATTACTTCATGATTATTGGTTTAAAATTTAAATTTTGATATAAATAATATGGTGAATAAAGGCAATTATTGAGGATCCTAAATTTCGAGGACAAAATTTTTCTAAGGTGGGTAGACTTGTAACCTCCGATTCCCAATTTCCGAAATAATTAGATTTTTATACCAAGTTTATAAAATATTTTCTCCTTGAAATTGGTAGTATTAGATTTTTGAGCAATGTTGATTGTAGAAGGTAATTTAAAATCGTTTATAAAAAAAAAAAAAAAAATTTATTGATATATATATAAATACTTTAGCTTCGAATATTTTTGGCTTGAAATCATAAAATTATTTGTTTAATAAAAATTAATTAAAGGACTAGTTGTTTCTTCAAAATAATTTTTAATTAATGGAATAGTAAATAAATAAATTACATATTTTCTAGGGTTTTAAAATATGAGTTTAATTAGTAGCTAATCGGAAGCCTCTTAAAAACATTTTTTCTTAAATTTCTTTTTCTATTTAATTTACCCGTTTACCGTCTCCCTTTTCACACCCTCATTTTTTTCCCACATGAAAAATCCGTTTAAATTATTCTGGGCCATTCATTATTGGGCCAACCCGCACCCTTTATCCCACACTATCTCTCCCTATTTAAGTCCCTCATCACCATTCTCAAGAAACCCTAATCTCCAATTTATTAGCTAGCCCCCACAATTCCCAAAGCCAAAGCCACCACCATTTTTGTGTGCTCGTGTCCGTGTGTCCAGCATCACCGTGTCAGCCGTGATGGCCTCGGGTCCGACCCCGGGTGTCCCACCGTATCCATTCATTTCCTGTGTCCGATTACAATATTACAACCAGATTTCCCGTGTCCAACACCCGTACACGCCCACAGTATATCAGATTCCTGTGTCCAGCCCCGGACACCTCCCCCACAGAGCACCACCCTCGTGTCCAACCCGGACCCGTACACAACACCATCCCCGTGTCCGGCAGACCCGGACACGACCCCCTGACACACACAGAACCCTAAACCTAACCCTAACCTAACCGTCGTGCGTCGAGCCGAACAGCCGCCGAGATCTCCTTCCGCCGAGACGAACGTCGGCTTCGACCCATCGTCGAGCTCCGTTGCCTCCGCCTCGAAGCCGCCGCCGCTCTCGAGATCCGAGCGCCGCCTCCTCGAATCGAGCGCCGCCTCGAGCCGAGCGACGCCGCCGCCTCAGATCAGCCGAGCCGTGGCCGCCGTCGCTTCAGAACCGCCGCCGCCGAGACGAGCGTCGACCACTGCCACCGCCACCGCGTGGCCCGGCGGAACCCCCGCCGACGACGGAGACCCCTCCCAAATCGTGAGCCCCTCTCTCCCTTTCCCTCTTTCCTCTTTTGTTTCTGTCTGTGTATTAGTTTAGTAATTAGATTAGTTATAACTAGTATTTAATTAGTTTAGTGTTAATTAATTAGATTAGTGGTTAAGTAATTAATCAATTAGAATAATTAAATTAGTTTAGTCATGTATTAGATTAGTTTAGATTAATTATTTTATCAGTGAAATTAATTTTATTAGTTAATTAATTAATCATTTAGTTAAATTGTATTAGTTTAGTTAATTACTAATAATCAGATTAGAAATTCTTAATAAATTAGTTAATTTATAATTTGTTTAGTAATTAAATATAAATAATTTAGTAAATTCATGTAATTAGTTAAGTAAATAGAATATAAATTGTTTTATTGTTTATAGTGTAAGAATTTATTTATGTAATAGATATAAGGGTTTTGATTATGCAAAATATAATAATTTGTTGGGATTTATATTATTATTAAAAATATAGTTTCAATAATAAAATAAGATAAAAATTGGTTATTTGGACTGGTAACTGAAATAACTAGAGATATATAAATATGATGGCTTTTACATAAATTCTAGTTTTTATAAATAAACTTTTATTTGAAATTATTGTTCAAAATAATTTTGAAACGATTTATATATGTAAACACGTATTCTAGTGTATGTAATTGATTTGGTATCTATGTATATATATTTTTAGTATATGTATATAATTATTTTGGTATATATACATGTATATATGTATGTATATTTTTGGTATAATTATACATATATTTAATTGGTATAATTTTATGTAGTATAAGTGTAATAAAACGTATTTTTAATATATGAATTAATTGGCATCTGTATATATATATGTATAGTATAAATTTGAATTGGTAATTTAATATTAGTATATTCTAATAATGATGGTGACAATATATATATATGTATATTCTAAAAATATACTTTGCCCACATATGATATGTACGTAGTTTGATATATGTTAATATATAAACATATTTTAGTAAATATACAACTATAGCTTTTAGATATATACATATATTAGGTTAAATTCTTTTTAGTATGTATACAAGTATTATTTATTTTAAAGTAGATATATTTACATATATCTACTATTGTAGTTGATGGAAATTATAATATGGTTAATTGGTAAACCTACTGGGTGATCCTAGGTGACCAGTAGCATACCTAGAGAAGTCCCGAACTCAGTGTTTTTAGACTATGTTAGTGTAGCATCTGATGCAAATGTGGTTTTGCTTGTGATATGTTTATAGGACTGTTGGTTTACCCAGGGGATACTCTGGAACAGGACATCAATAATTACCAGCTAAGGACCCAAGGCGAGTACATTCTCTGATTAGTTTCTAATTTATGATATCTCCTATGTTCACTGTATCTAGTGTAAATATCCATGTTCTTGACACGTTGGTTACACGGATTGGTATACACGGATCTCGTCATGAGATGTTATTCCTTATTCATGGTGTAGCTTGTACAAGACTTGTTTTCCTTATTATCTTGTGCATGTACAGACACTGATTCCCGGGGAGATTTGCTACCTTCCTAGGGAATCCCGTGCCATAGCGTACCATGATTGGATCTACTATACCAGTCGGGGGTGGGGAGTATTTTAGTGTAGATATGTGATCATACCCAACTTTTCATGCATCATAGCTCACCCCACATCTCACGTCGGGTGCGGCCTGACCATCTCCGTGCCTCATAGCTGTTACGTGTGATTAGCCTGACCTCTACATGCATCATAGCTAACCAACGGTTAGCCTGACCTTCGTGAATCATAGCTAATCACATGTAACCAGCCTGATCATGTTCCCAAGCCGATCACATGTTAAAGCTAGTACTCACACACTTAGTCATAGGTTTCTTGCTCATGGATATATTGTTTCTTTTCCTGCAGTTACTTACAGTATTTTCAGTATTTCTTTCATTGTACATTTCTCTTACCTATACATGCATCTGGTATATTTCCATCTAGAACTGCTACATAGTTTATGTCATTTATATAGAACTGCTATTTAGAGATATACTTTGCTCCTTCCTGACTGGAAAATATTTTTCCAGACTTTGACCTTAGTAGACTGGTTCCGACACTTGAGGATTGGAAGTTAATGATTGCAGGTATGATCATTGTGTCATTAGACTTGTGTTATATTCTTTTATTTCTTCATTTCCTATCGTGCTGTAGTTGTGATTGAGTATTTCTAGATTTATTTTATGATATCCACGTCTCCTTATGGAGTTGGATACTAGCGTGAGATTGTTTAGATAGCACTTGACCTAGACAGCGTTCTACCGTCGATGCTGCGGCGTAGGCTGGACGTACCCACGCTCTCGTGCCCCTAAACCGGGTGCGGGTCGTGACAGATTTGTTTCCACCCGACTATCACACTTTGAGATTACTATTTGAGACTGCTTCTTTGATATTCAGTTATTGATTTCCATTCTTCTATTATTTGTGCTGTGGATGAGATATAGAACTGCGTGTGACTTGTTGTGACATATATTTACCACTGTGGATTGGATATTCATGTACAGCGTACGTGTGTATATGGTTTCCATATATTGGAGTTCGTATACATACGGCTGGCGTGTTACGTATTCCTAGTCCTAGGTATTTTGGGACTGGGGCGTGACAATAGTTTTATATGTTTATTGTATAAATATATATTATGGGTTATATATATGTATTTATATATATATTGTATATATATATACATATATTTTCAGCGACAACAGCGAGCCAGAAGTGTCACAACAGCAGCAACAAATGCAAATAATAGTAGCTTTTCAGCGACAGCAGTCAGCGACAGTTGCAGAAAACTGTCGCTGAAACAACAGTGTATCAGCAGAGTATCAGAAGCTTCAGCGACAGTTTTTAGTGACAGTGCAGGAAACTGTCACAAAAACTGCAGTGTATCTATATACACAGCAGCTTTCTGTGACAGTGGACAGGGTATTTAGCGACAGTTTGGCAGTTTTTAATATATTAGATATTAATATATATATAGATATATATATGTATATATATATATGGTAATTAATATATATATAAATATGTTCCTAATTGCTATTTGTATTATAGTATACTATATATGTATATATTTAGTTGTAGCATATAAATTTATTAGAATAATTAGTATACTTTAGTTATCAATTGTTATGAGTATTTTTTATATATTATATATTTGTAGGTATGTATGTACGTATATATGTATTAATAGTTAGTGTGCAGTTGGTAGTTAGTATTATTCTATTAGTACATACTAGAGTTATATTGGATTGATATATATAATTATTGATAGGTAGTTAGTATATATATAAGATTTTGGCAATTACCTTGAGATATCAAGGTAAGTATCAAGATATACCAAGGTATGAGTAGTAGGTATTGGCATAAGTAATAGGACAGTTGTAAACTAATTATGGGTTGGTATTAAGATGACTAAAATAAGGTATATAGAATTATATAAATATTAAATGCATAGTAGTTTATAATTATTGTTGGGTAGTTAGTATAAATAAGGTTTTGAATTTACCTTGAGATGCCAAGGTAAGTATCAAGGTATTGGAGGATAATCAAGGTATTGGGTTTGGATATCAAGATAGAGGTTTAGTATTGCGATACCAAGTTGGTTCGAAACCAAGGTATCCATTTAGCATTTGTAATTAGGATTTTATATATATAATATTGTTTGATATGTACATATGTGTTATATTTATCCCTTGTTTGCGTATCCTGAGATACGGTATCTTAGTATCCTAAGATTTAGTTTGTATGGCCTAGATTCATAGTGTGTGAGCCCAATATCTTTGAGTTAGACTCATGCAACATAGAAATAGGTAGTTGACCATAATTTGACTATAGTTGACCATAGTTGACTTAGAGTTGACCTAGTTTGACTTTTGACTTAGAAATGACTTTATGACCTAGAAAGTTGACTAGTTTAATTTATTTCTCTTCCCAAAAACTTGTATTAATGCAATATTTCATATATAGGTCTGTGACACCAGTTCGGACATCATTTTTTATCAATTGCTCTGGACCACAGGCGAGTACATTCTCTGATAGTTTTTATTATTTGATTACCACTATAATTCAAGTATTTAGAAATGTTACTTATGATTCTTGACACGATGGTACACAGATTGGTATTGTTATTGGATCGTTAGTCATGGGATGTTACCTTGATTAAGGAGATGGTATCGGATACCGTCCTTGTTGGTATTGGATAACATTGAATATTGTAGATTAAACATTGGATACATTGGCTAGTGACGTGTCATGATTCGATCCATCATATCAGTCGGGGCGGGGGAAATACCAATTAAATATGTGATCAAGAAACTATCGGCTAGTAGTGTAATCATTGGCTACTAACTAACCATGCAATTCATGTATGGTTGAGTTAGCTCCTTAGTGTAATCATTGAATCTCCCAGGCCGATCACATATTTATTTAGTATCTCAAATCACATAGTTATTATAGATTCCATTATTCAGTTCATTGATTACCTTGTTCTATTATGACATTATAGTTCATTCCTTTATTCTTGTACGCATTGATTATATTCTGTTGTTAGTATTGCCTATTCTCTCATTGTTCTTGATTATCAGTTATATCCTCATCGTAGATAGCATCTTCTATTCTACTGCTTTATAGTTTTTGTCAATTAATTGAAACTGCTATTGGGTTGTACTTCGCTCCATTCCTGACTGAAAAATATTTTCAGAGGATCCGGGAGATTGGTGTCCGACATACTATGGACCTCAGCCTATAGATGGTGTAGACTTGGACCCACTAGTTCTGGAGTGACTGTCGAGAGATTTAGCCGGATTCACTAGTTAGCATAATTAGTTCTCTTTAGCATTTTGGTACCGGATTTGTTTCCGGCATATATTTGTGTTTGGATATTATTTCTATTTGTTGTTGTTATATTTTTAACTGCTTAGTTATGTTAGACTTCTGTGATATCTTCTCGTGCCATAGAAATGTGATTGAGTATTGTGTTGAATTAAGTTGATTACTCTCTTCTTGGAGTTGAGATATTATTGGAGGTTTATGCTTTATAGTGAGATAATTAGATAGTATAGTTGACCAAGACAGCGTTCTACCGCCGATGCTGCGGCGTAGGCTGGACGTTGTTCCCGACTTGCATCCCTACACCGGGGGCGGGTCGTGACACATTTTTAGTGGTGGCCCATGCAGGTCAGGCTTCGCAATATTGCAATGTCGTGGTAGTGCGATGACTTAGTTGTACTACTGCGAGCCTGCGATAGGATATAGGACATACGATACTAGGAAGAGAGAGGGATACTCAATCACAACTAGGAATTCTAATCTGAATTGAATCGCTAATTTTGATTTCTTCTGAATACTTTTGTCCTTCCTTGATGATACCTTATCTTGTGTCGAATTGATCTCCTTTGTTTCGATCTGTCTTCAGGATGCCGCCGAAGACTAGATCCCATCGATCAGGAGCAGTTTCTGCGAGGTCTGCCACCTCTCAATCTTTCACTCAGGCAGTAGGGTTTGTACCTCCTATGACATCAGTTTATGTAGGAGTCTCGGCTGCCTTCGGGGGTTCTCCTCCACCTGTTCCGAGGACTACTCCAGTTGCTTCGGAGGGACTTCCACCACCTCCATTTTCAGGAGATACCGCGCCGATGGTTGCACTATTTAGAGAGATGATGGAATTACAAAGGGCACAGATAGAAGCCCAGCACAGGCAGTCAGATTTGATGTGGCAGAGTATGAAAAACGCCCATCAGATAGCTATAACAGCAGTTCAGAAAGAGGCTCCTCCACAGCCACAGGATATTCAGATCAAGCCAGGCAACATTCAAAATTTTAAGAAGCTTGAGCCTCGAGTTTTCAAGGGTACAGAAGGTATAGTCTATGCTGACGATTGGCTTGAAGATATCGAGCGACTCATGAAGGTGTCTCGTCTTACGGATCTGAAGGTTGAGGCGGTAGGACTTCAACTGTTTGACGTTGCCCGCACTTGGTTCAGGAATGAGCCAATTCTTACTGATGCGGGGTAGTCTTGGGAGATATTCAAGGATCTCTTTAAAAAGAAGTTCTTTGCTCGGACGGACAGATTAGAATTAGAAAGGCAACTTGAGAGCCTTACACAAGGAAGCATGTCCGTAGAGGAGTATGCCGCAGAGTTCGGGAGGCTGAGCCGATTTGCGGAGTACTTGGTGAGAGAGCCAGAAGTTTGGGCTATCCATTTCCGCGAGGGTCTGAATTGGGAAGTGAAGATTCCCATTCCGTCTTTCTACGAGACGTATTCTGAGATACTTTTGGAGACACGCAAGGTCGAGCGGGAGTGGAACTTGAAGTCGAAGAGGGACCGTGATATGTTTGGGGGTGACAGTAGCAGTACGGGACCGGCAAAGAGGCCGCGGTTCCAGCAATAGCAGTTTCCAGTATAATTCGGAGCCTATCAGCAGCAATATCAGATGTCAGAACCTATTATTGCTCCAGTACAAGCTCCAGTACAACAGATACCACAGCAGCCTCAGAGATAGGTGCAATAAGCTCCTCAATGCACCTTTTACAAGAAGACTGGGCACACTTGGGAGATATGCCGGAAGAGACTTGGAGCATGCTTACATTGTGGATCAACGGAGCATATGGTGAAGGATTGTCTCTGGACAATTCAACGTCCATGCCAGGATGCAGATCGAGGCCAGAGAGGTGGAGTTAGGCCACCTGTAGCACCACAGATTGCTCATCACCCGCAGAGGGAGCTACCTCGGCAGGGCGGAGCATTTGCGATGACGGTCGAGGAGACCAATACTACAGGTGATGGGTTAGAGAGTCTGTTCTTTCTTTCTGTTCCTTTCATCTATTTTGATTGATTGATTCTTTAGTACCTTTTGGAAGCTTGTGTTATATAGTTAGTGTAGCTATAGAATACCCTGACAGAGACAACAGTAATAAGACAGGTGGAGACCATGACCAAGCATGTTATTCTTTGAATAGGATTGTTCTTAGTAAGATAAGACCTTATTAGACTATGATTGCTGGGGGTTTGACCTAGAAGGAGTACGATCACCCTTAAATTTCGAGGACAAAATTATTTTAAGGGGGATAGACTTGTCACTACCGTATTTTTTAGAAAAAGGATATTTTGGTCATTTTATAATTAATTGAATATTGTGCATGTTAAATATTTATTTATTGTATTATTTATTTATTATTAGCATGATAGATTTATTTATTTTGGACTTGTGTTAGTGGACCTAACTAGTTTAGTTTAGACTCATGGACCAACATATATTAATTGTTAGAATTGAGCCCAACTAGAAAGCCCATTAATTAGGAGGATGATTAAATTAATTAAACCATTGGACTAGAAGCTTCCCTCCTTAATTAATTTCTTCATGAGAGGCCCCAAGGGGTATTTTAGACTTTACATAGTAGCTTGAGGGAGGGGGCAAGTGAGGCCTATATAAAGGGGATGAAAACCTTCTCTCTCTTCATTTTTTATTCCAAATCTAGATCTAGAATTTCCCTCAACCAAATTCCACCAAATCCCTACCAAATTTCCACCCAATTAATTTTCAAATTACCATTAGAGACTAGAAGATCAAGGATCTAGAAGGAGGAAGCAACGATCTACAAAGAGCAGCAAGGATCTACAAGTTAGAAGCTAATTTCACCAATTTTGGAGGTTTCATTGGGAATCCATCTCCCAATAGGTATAATTCAGTTTTTCCCCCCTAAAATAGCTTCTAAATCTGAGATTTAATCATGAATAATCAACCCATATGTATGTACTACCCATAGGATTTGGTTTTGTGTTCATAGGAGACTATGGAGAAAGTTATGGTACTTTTTGTGTCAATTTTGGGGGAATTCTGAAAATGACTTTTGTTGTATGTGTCAATTGATCCTATAGATCAATTTGGCATATGTTTATGTGTTTGGGACTAGTGTCGTATCCATAATTGGGTACATGTAGGTCGTATCCCAATAATTTGGTGATACGTGTTATTTTGGAGGTTTTTCCTCCGACACGGGACTTTGTACATGTCGTATTTTGACACGGATACATAGATCTATATTTGACACTTTATTTTATTCATAAATATTATATGTGATTTGTTTGTGTCCTTCGGGGTGAAATTGGATGTGTGGTGGACTCGTGTCGCATGCGTATCCTAGATCTAGTGGGATACGGTGTGATACGCTCCAATTATTATGTGTTTATGTGTAGATCTAATTAATTGTGCTTTAATTCTTGAATTATAATTGTGTATGTATCTATATATATTATATATGTATTATGTATATTTATTATAGTGTTTATTGTATCATAGATCTATGTATTATATATGTATTAATAGAATATATATTATATAGCTTTCTTCTACATGCATTAATATATATGTTATAATATATGTTAGGGATATAAATATATGTATATATTTTATATAATATATGTGTATGTTTAATTAAGTAATTAGATTATTTATATATGATTATTTATATATATATATATATGTATGTAGATATATATTTATAAGTGGTAGCATATGTATATATAATATAGTAGATATATTTATATGTGGTTATATATATAGTTATATTATATATTGTTATGTATTTATATTATTATATGATTATATATATGTATACATATATGTATAGTTATATATACATATTACTATATGTGTGTGTGTATGTTACTATGTGGTATTTTATACAATTTACTATGTATAAGTGTATGTATAGTTATATATAGTTTTATATGTTTATTGTATAAATATATATTATGGGTTATATATATGTATTATATATATGTATTTATATATATATTGTATATATATATATATATATATATTTTTTTTTTTCAGCGACAACAGCGAGCCAGAAGTGTCGCAACAGCAGCAACAAATGCAAATAATAGTAGCTTTTCAGCGACAGCAGTCAGCGACAGTTGCAAAAAACTGTCGCTGAAACAACAGTGTATCAGCAGAGTATCAGAAGCTTCAGCGACAGTTTTTAGTGACAGTGCAGGAAACTATCACAAAAACTGCAGTGTATCTATATACACAGCAGCTTTCTGTGACAGTGGACAGGGTATTTAGCGACAGTTTGGCAGTTTTTAATATATTAGATATTAATATATATATAGATATATATGTATATATATATGGTAATTAATATATATATAAATATGTTCCTAATTGCTATTTGTATTATAGTATACTATATATGTATATATTTAGTTGTAGCATATAAATTTATTAGAATAATTAGTATACTTTAGTTATCAATTGTTATGAGTATTTTTTATATATTATATATTTGTAGGTATGTATGTACGTATATATGTATTAATAGTTAGTGTGTAGTTGGTAGTTAGTATTATTCTATTAGTACATACTAGAGTTATATTGGATTGATATATGTAATTATTGATAGGTAGTTAGTATATATATGAGATTTTGGCAATTACCTTGAGATATCAAGGTAAGTATCAAGATATACCAAGGTATGAGTAGTAGGTATTGGCATAAGTAATAGGATAGTTGTAAACTAATTATGGGTTGGTATTAAGATGACTAAAATAAGGTATATAGAATTATATAAATATTAAATGCATAGTAGTTTATAATTATTGTTGGGTAGTTAGTATAAATAAGGTTTTGAATTTACCTTGAGATGCCAATGTAAGTATCAAGGTATTGGAGGATAATCAAGGTATTGGGTTTGGATATCAAGATAGAGGTTTAGTATTGCGATACCAAGTTGGTTCGAAACCAAGGTATCCATTTAGCATTTGTAATTAGGATTTTATATATATAATATTGTTTGATATGTACATATGCGTTATATTTATCCCTTGTTTGCGTATCCTGAGATACGGTATCTTAGTATCCTAAGATTTAGTTTGTATGGCCTAGATTCATAGTGTGTGAGCCCAATATCTTTGAGTTAGACTCATGCAACATAGAAATAGGTAGTTGATCATAATTTGACTATAGTTGACCATAGTTGACTTAGAGTTGACCTAGTTTGACTTTTGACTTAGAAATGACTTTATGACCTAGAAAGTTGACTAGTTTAATTTATTTCTCTTCCCAAAAACTTGTATTAATGTAATATTTCATATATAGGTCTGTGACACCAGTTTGGACATTATTTTTTATTATTTGCTCTGGACCACAGGCGAGTACATTCTCTGATAGTTTTTATTATTTGATTACTACTATAATTCAAGTATTTAGAAATGTTACTTATGATTCTTGACACGATGGTATTGGTATTGTTATTGGATCGTTAGTCATGGGATGTTACCTTGATTAAGGAGATGGTATCGGATACTGTCCTTGTTGGTATTGGATAACATTGAATATTGTAGATTAAACATTGGATACATTGGCTAGTGACGTGTCATGATTCGATCCATCATATCAGTCGGGGCGGGGGAAATACCAATTAAATATGTGATCAAGAAACTATCGACTAGTAGTGTAATCATTGGCTACTAACTAACCATGCAATTCACGTATGGTTGAGTTAGCTCCTTAGTGTAATCATTGAATCTCCCAGGCCGATCACATATTTAGTTAGTATCTCAAATCACATAGTTATTGTAGATTCCATTATTCAGTTCATTGATTACCTTGTTCTATTATGACATTATAGTTCATTCCTTTATTCTTGTACGCATTGATTATATTCTGTTGTTAGTATTGCCTATTCTCTCATTGTTCTTGATTATCAGTTATATCCTCATCGTAGATAGCATCTTCTATTCTACTGCTTTATAGTATTGTCAATTAATTGAAACTGCTATTGGGTTGTACTTTGCTCCATTCCTGACTGAAAAATATTTTCAGAGGATCCGGAAGATTGGTGTCCGACATACTATGGACCTCAGCCTATAGATGGTGCAGACTTGGACCCACTAGTTCTGGAGTGACTGTCGAGAGATTTAGCCGGATTCACTAGTTAGCATAATTAGTTCTCTTTAGCATTTTGGTACCGGATTTGTTTTCGGCATATATTTGTGTTTGGATATTATTTTTATTTGTTGTTGTTATATTTTTAACTGCTTAGTTATGTTAGACTTCTGTGATATCTTCTTGTGCCATAAAAATGTGATTGAGTATTGTGTTGAATTAAGTTGATTACTCTCTTCTTGGAGTTGAGATATTATTGGAGGTTTATGCTTTATAGTGAGATAATTAGATAGTATAGTTGACCAAGACAGCGTTCTACCGCCGATGCTGCGGCGTAGGCTGGGCGTTGTTCCCGACTTGCATCCCTACACCGGGTGCGGGTCGTGACACGCCTCGACACCGACTGCACCAGAGGCCGCTGTCCGCCGGACCGACTGCACCAGAGGCCGCTGTCCGCTGAACCGTCTGCAACGAGAGCGCCAGAGACCATCGACCGAGACTCGCCTATACCCCGCGGCGGAGTTCGACGACCGCTGATGAACGCCTGGACACCCCGCGCTGACTGCTCGACCACGCTGCCGACCAAGAGTCCCCGCCTGTGCACTGTCGACCGACTGATCGACGACGCTGCCGACCGGAGAAGCCGGGAGTTCGACGACAGACCGTGCACCCGACCGGCCTCCCCCTGTTCGTGACCATCGCCTCATCGTTATCATCGTCATCGTCTCGTTTCCGTACGCAGGTTTGACGTAAACCTACACTCGAATACGTACACATCCGGATATCATGCGTTAGTACGTGTAGGTATCGGTACATACACGTATATGCATATATACACGTAGAGGTATGTAGATATTATGCTCACTAATATATATACGTACTCATATATGTGTATCCTAGATACCCCTAGTATATATATATATGTTATTATGTATACATACGGTATAAGGTTTTGTTAGTACATCTAAATGATGTATATGCACATATTATAATGGTAACTAATGCATACTTATGTACATACATACGAACCGTATAATTCTCAATCAGCATAATCCATACGTATATATATATATATGTGTGTGCATAGTATGAATTGAATTAAGTATGAACATATGGAAATCTATTAATTGTGTAATTAATTAGTACCATGAGATTGCGTTAACCATAGTATTTACTATGTAATATATGCACTAGATGTCTTGAATGTGACCACGGATACCCCGTAGGCACATCGACCTGTGACCCTAGCGTAGCCTGTTGAGATCATTATGTTGATTGTGTGCTAGAGTAATGACTGATGAAGTATTGTACTATATGATATGTTTATAGGATTGTGGGATCACTCAGACGATACCTTGGAACCCGGACAGAGGTATTACCAGCTAAGGACCCCAGGCGAGTACATTCTCTGACAGTTTCCATTATGTTGATTATCTCTATAATTCTTGTTGTATAGCGTACATGACTCTGACACTGTTGCTTACACGAGTTAGCATCATTGAGACCTGTCACGAGGAGTCGTGATTGGAATCCATCGTGCTAGCTGGGGGAAACGGGGAAGTATTAGTAGTTTATGTGATTATACCCAACTTACATGCAGCATTAGCTCACCCACATTTCACGTTGGTGCAGCCTTACCCTTATATGCCTCATCGCTGTTACATCTGGTTAGCCTGACCTATTGGGGATGATCGCTAACTAATGTAATGAGTCATATAGCCCAAGCCGATTACATGATATACTGATGTTTGATACACTTAGATAGATGATTCTTGACATGTATCTTGATAGACTGATCTTGTATTTCCATATGTTCTAGTTGTTGTTCTTATACACACTTACATACCAGTTCTTTGTACTTGCGTACACTTATAGTTCTATTCCTTGTCAGATACATATTGATGATGATGTTCCAGTACTTTATTCCAGTATTTCTTATTATCAGTATTTTATTATGTCTTGTATTTCTTTATACTGTATTATAGTTTTTGTCAATATATGTGGAACTGCTGTTAGAGGTGTATTTTTGTTCCAATCCTGACTGGATATTTTTTCTAGAGAATCTTGAGAATTTCTGTACCACGCACTATGGACCAGGTATAGAGACAGACTATGTACCAGAGATCCTAGAGGAGACCATACTTCTAGATGAGGCTTTGCCTACAGCTATCTAGATAGTATTTATTTATGTTTGAGACTTATGGAGGTTATTTCAGTTTATGTTTAGACTTATGTTAAGTTTGATTGGAGATTTGTGTTGGACAGCTAGACTGTAAGTTATCTTTATGTTTGAGACATGGTGTTTAACTAAGTCATTTCCTTTTATCTTTTATCGTGCCTTATAGTTGTTGTGATTGAGTTATATTGTGAGATTATGGAGATGTATATTATTGACAGGTGTTTAGTTATTTTGTGTTACTGTGACCTAGACAGCGTTCTACCGCCGATGCTATGGCGTAGGCTGGACGTACCCACGCTCTCGTGCCCCTGTACTGGGTGTGGGTCGTGACACGTTTTTAGTGGTGGCCCATGCAGGTCTAGTTTCGCAAGTTATGCGATATCGTAGTAGTCCGACAACTCAGTTGTACAGCTGCGAGCCTGTGCTAGGATATAGAAAATAGGATCTAGGATGAGAATATGCTCAATCACACTAGGAAATTTTGAACTTCTTATTGCTATTCTAATAGATTGCTCCTTTAGCACTTTAGTGTCCTTCCTTGATAATATCACATCTATCACCTTAATTGATTCTTTGATCTGTATTCAGGATGTCGTCGAATACTAGATCCATGAGAATGGGAGCAGCCAATTCAGAGAGAACTGCCACCTCTCAACCTGACGAACAGATACCTGGAGATTCTCCTACATCTCCTGTTCGTGTGGGAGTACCTGCAACTAACGGGATTCCTCTTCCACCTATACAGAGGATTGCCCCAGCTATGACAGACAACCTTCCGCCACCACCGACACCGATTCCCGGAGGAGTGCCCGCTGACAGGGCACAGATGTTCGCATTGATGCAGGGCATGCTAGAGGCCCAGAGAGTAACAGCAGAAGCTCAGCGTGTTCAAGCTGAGGCTCAGAGAATGCAAGCAGAAACACACCAGACGCAGACCAAACTGATAAGAGAGAGCATGGAGAATGCTCATCAGATGACTCTCCAGGCTGTGGAGAGAGTAGCACGACAACCACAACATCAAGGTCAGCAACAACAGAGGCCCGGTACCATAGTGGACTTTAAGAGGATGATGCCTCGAGAGTTCAAAGGCACAGAAGGAATACTATATGCTGACGAATGGTTAGAAGACATAGAAAGGAATTTGTGCTTATCACAGATTCCGGAGATTCTTCAGATAGAGGCCGCTGGTAGTCAGATGTTTGATATCGCACTGACGTGGTATCGTACAGAGCCGAGACTCGCCGCTGAAGGACTTACTTGGGAGAACTTTAAAGAACTCTTCAAAGAGAAATTCTTTCCTGACGTAGCCTTGGGAGCATTAGAAAGTCAGTTCCATGACTTAGTCCAAGGAGGCATGTCAGTCGACGAATATGCTGCAGAGTTTTGCTGATTGAGTCAATTTGCGCCATCGATGGTTCGAGATCCAGGAGACAGAGCTCAGAAGTTCAGGAAGGGATTAAACAGGGAGATCAAGTCTCGTACTTCGGGACGACGTACTGCTACATTTGAGGGTATTTTGATGGATGCCCAGATTGTCGAAGACGACTTGGACCTCAGGCCCAAGAGAGGACGCGATACATCTGGAGCAACAAGAGGTAACACAGGACCAGCCAAGCGCCCACACTTCCAACAACAACAACATAGGCCGCACTAGCAACAACACCAGCAGCAACACCAGCAACAGGCACCAGTTCGAGGACATGCTCAACAACAGCAACCACAGAGGCATAATCAACTCGCTACCCCATGTTCGTATTGCGGAAAGATGGGACATACAAGAGGCATCTGCAGAAAAAGGTTGGGCACTTGCTTATCATGTGGGTCAGCAGCACATCAGCTGAGGGACTGCCCAGCTATTCAGACTCGCCAAGGAGGAGGAGCAGCTCAGAGAGGACCAGCCAGAGCACCTATTGTAACAAGAGGCCAGCAGAGAGGACCTCCACTTCCATCACAGCAGGAGAGGTTTGCTCAGCAATAGCAGCAACCGAGAGGAGCACCACAAGGACGAGCTTACGCCATGACCACTAAGGAGGCTGAGCCAGTTGGAGACGTGATTTCATGTTCAGTTTTACTCGATTCTATTCCAGCACTTGCATTGTTTGATTCTGGCGCTTCCCATAGTTTTGTATCTGTATCTTTTGCCCTTAAACATCATTTAGAAACAGAACCATTAGATAGGACTTGCAAGATCACGACAGGAGGAGGCATTATCCTAGTCCGTGATTGTTGCAAGGATCAGAGAGTGTCATTGGAAGGCCGAGAGTTGAGCGTGAGTTTACTCGTCATGCCACTCCCGGAATACGATATTGTACTCGGAATGGACTGGCTAAGTAAACACCATGCTTCCATAGATTGTCACAGAGGAAGAGTAGTATTTCGACCACCAGGAGAGCCAGAGTTCGAGATTGCCAAAGGAGCAGAGGAGCGGAGCAGAGGCACTTTTTGCGGAGCCAGGGTGGAAGAAGAAGAGATACCGCATCCACTTATAGCGGAGTTCCTGGATGTATTTCCAGAGGAGTTGCCAGGTTTGCCGCCAGACAGAGACGTTGAGTTTTCTATAAACTTGATACCAGGAGCGGAGCCTATTTCACAACATGTCTATAGAGTTAACAACAACGAGTTGGTAGAACTGAAGAAACAAGTTGAGGAGCTGCAAGACAAAAGTTTTATTAGATCCAGTTTATCACCATGGGGAGCACCGATATTATTTGTACCAAAGAAGGATGGCACGGTACGTATGTGTATCAATTATAGATCTTTGAATAACCTCACTATCAAAAATAAATACCCGTTGCCGAGGATAGATGATCTTTTCGATCAATTGAACGGAGCGAAGGTGTTTTCAAAAATAAACTTGAGGTCAGGCTATCACCAGGTGGAAGTAAAGAAAGAAGACATACCGAAGACCACCTTTCGAACCAGATATGGCCAGTTTGAATTTACAGTAATGCCATTTGGTTTAACCAATGCACCAGCAGTATTTATGAACTTGATGGACAAGGTGTTCTACCAGTACCTTGACAAGTTCGTAGTGGTGTTTATTGATGACATTCTAGTATATTCAAAAACCCCCGAAGAGCATGAAGAGCACTTGAGAATAGTCTTAGAAACTCTCAGGAGAGAGAAATTATACGGGAAGCTTTCAAAGTGCGAGTTCTTTCTTGAAAAGGTTGAATTTCTTGGACACATGGTAACGGGTGACAGAATTTCAGTTAACCCAAAGAAGATAGAGGCAGTGAAGTCATGGACTATCCCCAGTACGGTAGCTAAAATCAGGAGCTTTCTCGGACTAGCAGGATACTACAGGAGATTTGTACAAGACTTCTCCAAGATTGCAGAGCCAATGACTAGGCTGACCAAGAAAGATATGGAATTTGTCTGGATAGAAGAATGTCAAGCTGCATTCGATAAGCTGAAGAGAAGATTGACGACAGTGCCAGTTTTGACGTTGCCATCAGGGACAGGTGGATTCACTATCTACAGTGATGCTTCAGGAAAAGGGTTGGGGTGCGTTCTTCAACAACACGGGAAAGTAATTGCCTATGCTTCGAGACAGTTACGCCCTCATGAAAAGAACTACCCCACTTACGATCTGGAGTTAGCAGCAGTTATCTTTGCCCTAAAGCTGTGGAAGCACTATCTGTACGGAGAGCGTGTGGAGATCTTCATAGACCACAAAAGCTTAAAGTACGTATTTACACAGAAGGAGATGAATATGAGACAGAGAAGGTGTTTAGAATTGATAAAAGACTTTGATATCTCATTACAGTATCATCCAGGGAAAGCCAATGTAGTCGCGGATGCCTTGAGCAGGTACCCAATGGCTATGTGCTTGACTTTGGATAGACACTTATTAGCTGATCTTGAGAGCTTAGAAATTGAGGTATTAGTTCCAGGAGCTGAGATTCAGATGTGGGGACTGCAGATTCAATCAGATATGATAGACAGAATTAGAGCTGCACAGTATGATGATGGGACTCTAAGGAATATTAGGGCACAAGTTCAGACATGATTGATAGACGATTTTACTATTGCGGATGATGGATCCTTACGACATGGCACGAGGATGTGTGTGCCAAGCGGAGAGCTGCACGAAGAAGTTTTACAGGAGGCACACCGCTCTCAGTACTCGATGCATCCCAGAGCCAACAAGATGTATCGAGATTTGAGGAAGCATGTATGGTGGTATGGTATGAAGCGTGAAGTAGCACGCTTCGTATCTCGATGTTTAGTGTGCCAACAGGTGAAAGCAGATCGACAGAGGCCAGGGGGATTGCTTCAACCCTTACCCATTCCAGAATGAAAGTGGGAGCACGTGACTATGGACTTCATTTCGGGACTTCCTCGTTCCCCAGGAGGAAAGGACGCAATTTGGGTCATCATGGATAGGTTGACCAAATCAGCCCACTTCTTACCTTTCAAAGTAGGTACTTTGACGGAGAAACTAGCAGAGATGTACGTACAGCAGATTGTCAGATTACACGGAGTTCCTGTGTGTATTGTCTCAGATCGGGATAGTCGTTTTACTTCCCATTTCTGGAGGAGCCTGCAGTCTAGCTTGGGCACTCAGCTCAAGTTCAGTAACGCATATCACCCTCAGACAGACGGGCAGTCTGAAAGGACTATTCAGACTCTTGAAGATATGCTACGCACTTGCGTCTTGGATCTCGGAGGTTCTTGGGAGGATTATCTATACTTGGTAGAGTTTGCCTACAATAACAGCTACCAGGCCAACATTGATCACCATTCGAGGCCTTATATGGACGGAGGTGTCGTACCCCTTTATCTTGGGATGATATTGGAGAAAGAGCCTTGTTAGGACTAGAAATGGTCGTGGATGCAGCAGAAAATGTGAAACTTATCAAAGATAGACTACGAGTGGCGCAGGACAGACAGCGGCATTGGGCCGATAGCCACCGTAGACCCCTAGAGCTTCAGGTATTGTTTTAATTTATTTTGTTTGGTTTGTGATTATTTTGTTTAGATTGCGTGTTAAGATCGTTGTTCTAGGTTAGCAATTTGGTGTTCTTATAGATTTCTCCGAGACGAGGCACGATTCATTTCGGCGGAGGAGGAAAGCTTAGCCCACGATACATTGGGCCCTTCAGTATTCTTGCAAGGGTCGGTGTAGTGGCCTATAGACTAGACTTACCGCCTGCTCTAGATGGAGTGCATAACGTGTTCCATGTGTCACAGTTGAGACGATACGTGGCAGATCCTAGTCACGTATTAGATCACTCGGAGATCGAAGTTGGACCGACACTCAGCTATCCTGAACAACCTGTGGAGATCTTGGATTATAGAGAGAAGGTATTGCCGAACCAGACTATTCCTTTGGTTCATGTCGCATGGAGAAATTACTCTCCAGGAGAATCAACTTGGGAGAGAGAGGACGAAATGCGCGAGCGGTATCCATATCTCTTCGAGACTTGAGGTATAATACATAAATTGATTGCTTGCTCTTGTGCTAGTTTATTTTAATTTCGGGGACGAAATTCTTTTAAGGAGGGTAGACTTGTCACCCCCACTTTTTAGATTAGGGGTATTTTCGTCTTTCCGTAATTATTGTGTAGATGATTTGCATGATATTTAATTATATTTAAATAATTGAGGATAATTATTTGATTGTTGTAATTTATCGTTGCTTCGATAATTAGGACGCTATACGAGCCCTTGTTTTCCAACTGATATCGCAACCCATTGTAGTTAATCCTCAATAAATTCAATTTTGTGCAATTTTCCCAATTGTTGGACACTTTTTATGCAAAAGCGTATTAAGGTGACCATCCCATTAGATACGACACGCGAATAAATCTATTTTCCCTTCATGTATATTTTTCCATAATTTTGGGACTGTGAAATTGCAATATCAATCTCCATTAAACCATGGTCTCAAAAACCTTGGAATTAATGCATCCTAGCCTACCATTTTAATTCTATTAAATCTTGGCCCTTGAAATATCTCCATAAGAGGCCAACTCCAAGAGGGTTGACCAGTCAACCCAACCCTAGGTCAATCCCTTACATAATACTATATATAAACCTCTTTTCCTCTCTTCCTTTTCTTCCAACCACAGCCGATTAAATTTTTACCATCCCTATTCTCAAACCCGACTGCCCCGACCTTTCCCGCTGATCCCTCGAGCACTTCGCCGGACGCCTGTTCCCCCGCCCTTGTCGACTGGAGCCAACCGCTGAACGCCTCGACACCGACTGCCCCAGAGGCCGCTGTCCACCGGACCGACTGCACCAGAGGCCGCTGTCCGCTGAACCGTCTGCACCGAGAGCGCCGGAGACCATCGACCAAGACTCGCCTATACCCCGCGGCGGAGTTTGACGACCGCTGCTGAACGCCTGGATACCCCGCGCTGACTGCTCGACGATGCTGCCGACCGAGAGTCCCCGCCTGTGCGCTGTCGACCGACTGATCGACGACGCTGCCGACCGGAGAAGCCCGGAGTTCGACGACAGACCGTGCACCCGACCGGCCTCCCCCTGTTCGTGACCATCGCCTCGTAGTTATCATCGTCATCGTCTCGTTTCCGCACGCAGGTTCGACGTAAACCTACACTCGAATACGTACACATCCGGATATCATGCGTTAGTACGTGTAGGTATCGGTACATGCACGTATATGCATATATACACGTAGAGGTATGTAGATATTATGCTCACTAAGATATATACATACTCATATATGTGTATTCTAGATACCCCTAGTATATATATACATGTTATTATGTATACACACGGTATAAGGTTTTGTTAGTACATCTAAATGATGTATATGCACATATTATAATGGTAACTAATGCATACTTATGTACATACATACGAAATATATAATTCTCAATCAACATAATCCATACGTATATATATATATATATGTGTGTGTGCATCATATAAATTGAATTAAGTATGAACATATGGAAATCTATTAATTGTGTAATTAATTAGTACCATGAGATTGCGTTAGCCATAGTATTTACTATGTAATATATGCACTAGATGTCTTGAATGTGACCACGGATACCCCGTAGGCACATCGACCTGTGACCCTAGCGTAGCCTGTTAAGATCATTATGTTAATTATGTGCTAGAGTAATGACTGATGAAGTATTGTATAATATGATATATTTATAGGATTGTGGGATCACTTAGACGATACCTTGGAACCCGGACAGAGGTATTACCAGCTAAGGACCCCAGGTGAGTACATTCTCTGACAGTTTCCATTATGTTGATTATTTCTATAATTTTTGTTGTATAGCGTACATGACTCTGACACTGTTGCTTACAAGAGTTAGCATCATTGAGACCTGTCACGAGGAGTCGTGATTGGAATCCATCGTGCTAGCTGGGGGAAACAGGAAAGTATTAGTAGTTTATGTGATCATACCTAACTTGCATGCAGTATTAGCTCACCCATATTTCACGTCGGTGCAGTCTTACCCTTACATGCCTCATCGCTGTTACATCTGGTTAGCCTGACCTGTTGGGGATGACCGCTAACTAATATAATGAGTCATATAGCCCAAGCCAATCACATAATATACTGATGTTTCACACACTTAGATAGATGATTCTTGACATGTATCTTGATAGACTGATCTTGTATTTCCATATGTTCTAGTTGTTGTTCTTATACACACTTACATACTAGTTCTTTGTACTTGCGTACACTTATAGTTCTATTTCTTGTCAGATACATATTGATGATGATATTCTAGTACTTTATTCCAGTATTTCTTATTGCCAGTATTTCATTCTGTCTTGTATTTCTTTATACTGTATTATAGTTTTTGTCAATATATGTGGAACTGCTGTTAGAGGTGTATTTTCGTTCCAATCCTGACTGGATATTTTTTCCAGAAAATCTTGAGGATTTTTGTACCACGCACTACAGACCAGGTATAGAGACAGACTATGTTCCAGAGATCCTAGAGGAGACCATGCTTCTAGATGAGCCTTTGCCTACAGCTATCTAGATAGTATTTATTTATGTTTGAGACTTATGGAGGTTATTTCAGTTTATGTTTAGACTTATGTTAAGTTTGATTAGAGATTTGTGTTGGACAGCTAGACTGTGAGTTATCTTTATGTTTGAGACATGGTGTTTAACTAAGTCATTTTCTTTTATCTTTTATCGTGCCTTATAGTTGTTGTGATTGAGTTATATTGTGAGATTATGGAGATATATATTATTGACAGGTGTTTAGTTATTTAGTGTTACTGTGACCTAGACAGCGTTTTACCGCCGATGCTGCGGCGTAGGCTGGACGTACCCACGCTCTCGTGCCCCTGTACTGGGTGCGGGTCATGACAGATAAATACTCAGAAAAACCTAACCGCCAACCTAAAATAAAACACAACCATAAAATATTAATCTATAACAAACAACCAATATCAAGCACAAAATAAAAATCTAAAACTATACCTCAAACTTCAAAGGTCTCTGGTGGCTATCGGCCCAATGTCGCTATCTTTTCTGCGCCACTCGAAGTTTGTCTCTGATCAATTTAACATTCTCTGCTTCATCCATAACCATCTTTGGCCCTTGCAAAGCTCTCTGTCGAACATCGTCTCGTGACAAGGGAGTACGATATCTTCGACCGTTCAGAGCCTCAAATGGTGACATCTCTATACTAGCCTGGTAGATGTTGTTGTAAGAAAACTCTACCAAATGGAGATGGTCCTCCCAAGATCCCTAAAATCTAGTACACAAGTGCACAACATATCCTCGAGAGTCTGAATAGTCCTCTCTAACTGCCCATCCGTCTAGGGGTGATATGTAGTACTGAACTTGAGCTGGGTGCCCAAACTTGCCTGCAAACTCCTCCAAAAATGAGAAGTGAAATAACTATCCTGATCCGAGACTATGCTGACAAAAACCCAATGTATCTTGACGATCTGCCTCACATATGTCTCTGCCAGCTTCTTCATAGACAAACCCACTTTGAAAGGCAAAAGTGGGACGACTTGGTCAACCAGTCAACGATGACCCAAATTGCGTCTTTCCCTCCTGGAGATCGTGGAAGTTCGGACACAAAATCTATAGTAATGTGCTTCCACTTCTACTCTGGAATGGGTAATGGCTGAAGTAAACCTCCTGGCCTCTGCCTTTCGGGTTTTACCTGCTGGCACACTAAGCATCTGGATACAAACTGTGCCACTTCCCTCATCATGCCCTACCACCACACACTCTCTCGTATATCCTGATACATCTTGTTGGCACTTGGATGTATGAAATACTGAGAGCGATACGCTTTCTACAATACCTCCTCATACAGCTCCCCACTAGGCACACACAATCTAACACCATACCTCAAAGAACCATCCTCAGCAATGGTGCAATCATCCTCCAATCCTGCTCTCACCTGAGCTCTGATGATCCTTAGAGATACATCCTCATACTGGGCTGCCTTGATCCTGTCCATCAACTCTGAGTGTATCTGCAATCCCCACATCTACGTAGCAAAACTAGGAACTATCACCTCAATGCCCAAGCTCTCCAAGTCCTCTAACAAATACCGATCCTGCGTCAACAACATAGCTACCAGATATCTTCTAAAAGTATCGGCAACTACATTGGGTTTTCCTGGATGATATTGCAAGGATATGTAAAAATCCTTCATCAGTTCCAACCACCGACGCTGCCATATATTCAACTCCTTCTGAGTGAAAACGTACTTCAAGCTCTTGTGGTCTGTGAAGATCTCCACATGCTCTCCGTACAAATAGTATTTTCACAACTTCAGGGCAAAGATGACTGCTGCCAACTCCAAATCATGGATAGGATAGTTTTTCTTATGAGGACGTAGATGCCTAGATGCATAGGCAATCACTTTTCTATTCTGCTGAAGAACACAATCCATATATTTCCCCGATGCATCACTATAAATAGTGAAACCTCCAGAACCTGATGGCAACATCAAAATAGGAGCAGACGTCAACCTCTTCTTCAATTCCTCAAAAGCAACCTGGCACTCCTCCATCCAAATAAACTCTATATCCTTCCTGGTGAGTCTGGTCATCGGCTTGGCAATCCTCAAAATATCTTGTATAAACTTTCTGTAGTCGCCGACCAAACCCAAGAAATTCCTGATCTCTGCTACTGAACTCGGGGTCTTCCAAGACTCCACTATTGTGATCTTCTTCGGATCCACTAAAATTCTATCACCAGTCACAACATGTCCTAAGAACTCCACCTTTTCCAGGAAGAACTCACACTTGGACAGCTTCTCATACAGCTTCTCCTTCCTCAACACATCTAACACAATCCACAAATGCTCATCGTGCACCTCCGGTATCTTAGAGTATATGAGTATGTCAATTATAAACACCACCACAAACTTGTCAAGGTATTAGTGGATTACCTTGTTCATCAAAATCATAAATATCGCCGGGGCATTAGTCAACCCAAACAACATCACCATGAACTCATATTGTCCATATCGAGTCCTAAAAGCATTCTTCGGAATATCCTCCGACTTTACTTTCACTTTGTGGTAGGCTGATCTTAAGTCTATCTTAGAAAACATATTGGCACCACTCAACTGATCGAACATGTCATCTATTCGTGGCAACGGGTATTTATTCTTGATAGTGAGATTATTCAATGCCCTGTAATTGATGCACATGCACACCGATCCATCCTTCTTCGGTACAAACAATACCGGGGCTCCCTACGGTGAAGAACTCGATCTGATAAACCCCTTATCATGCAACTCATCCACTTGCTTCTTCAGCTCGACCAGCTCGCTGTTGTTTACTCTATAGACATGCTGTAAAATTGGTTCTACATCTGGCACCAAGTCTATAGAGAACTTAATATCTTGATCTTGCGGCAATCCTAGTAATTCTACAGGAAACACATGAAAGAACTCTACTATCAATGGATGTGGCAACTCCTTGTCTTCTACCATAGCTCCACAGATAATGCCTTCTCCCTGCTCTGTATCTTCTCTAGCAAACTCAAACTCTGGATCTCCTGGCGGACTAAACAAAACTCTACCTTCTCTATAATCTATACTAGCATGGTTTCTACTTAACCAATCCATCCCGAGTACAATATAGTAGCTCGGAAGTGATATTACAAGTAGACATGCACTCAGCTCCCGGCCTCCCAGAGTAACTCTTCGATCCTTGCAAATATCATTAACCAGGATAATGTCTCCCCCGGTCATAATCTTACAAGTCCTAAGCAAAGACTCAACTACCAAACGATGCTTCAGAGCAAAAGAAATATATACAAACAATAGGAAGCACCATTATCAAACAAAGCTAAAGATAGAATAGAATCAAGAAGAACATAAACTGCGATAACATCTCCGGTGGGCTCGACCTCCTCGACTGTCATAGCGAACGCTCGTCCCTGACTTGCACCTCCCTAATACTGGTGTTGGGCATAACACTACTGCTGGGTCGAAAGCGGCCGTCCCCTCGGTTGTACTGCTGGTGGCCTTGACTGTGTCCTCAAAGCTGGAGCTGCTCTGCACGATAAGGGTTGAAAGGAAAATCTCTCAGCTGATGCCCCTCTACACCATAATACAAATAACCTCCCAACCTCTTCCTGCAAACTTCCTTGATATGGCTGGACTTCTTGCAGAAGTGGCAGAAAGCTTGCTGTGACTATCTTTGCTGCGGTGCCTGATAAAACGGTGCCCTAGCTAGAATCTGGTGCTATTGTGGCGGCTGAAAAGGTCTGGACTAGAAATGAGGACGCTTAGCAGTCACTGTACTGCTGTTAACCCCCAGAAAAGAATCGTAATCTCTCTTGGGCTTCAAACCCAACTCCTGCTGAACCTTGCGTGCCTCCACAAGTATCTCTAAATAGGTTTCATACAAAGACGGAATGAGGATCTTTATTTCCCAGTTCAGGCTCTCGCAAAAATGGATAGCTCGAACCTCCTGTTCCCTCACCAAATACCCCATAAATTGCCTCAGCCTACCGAACTCTGCGACATATTTCTCCATAGACATGCTCTCCTGAATAAGGCTCTCAAACTTCCTCCCCAAGTCTAACCTGTCTGCCCGAGTAAAGAACTTTCTCTTGAAGAGGTCCTTGAACACCTTCCAAGACTGCCCTATATCAGCAAGAAGTGGCTCATTCTTGAACCAAGTACGGGCGATGTCGAACAACTGAAGTCCTACTACCTCAACCTTCAGATCCTTAGTAAGATGAGACACCCTCAAGAGACGCTCAATATCCTCGAACCAATCATTAGCGTAAACGATGCCCTCCGTCCCCTTGAAGACCCGAGGTTCCAACTTCTTGAAGTCCTGGATGTTGCCTGGCCGAAGCTGGGCAACCTGTGGAGCAACCTGCTGTTGGACCGACACTCCTCTCTCTACTACGGTAAGAGCATGCTGATGAGCACTCTCAATGCCCTGTCGCAACACGTTGTTCTGCCTCTAGTGTGCCTCAGACTAAGCCCTCTAAGCCTCCAATATCTCGCGAAACAGTATAAACATCTGGGTCGCATCTATCGGCACGAAAGTTGGAGTTAGAAGTCCCTCAGATACAACCGGAACAGTCCTCTGAGTTGGAGGTGGAACCCCGAACGTAGCTGATTCGCCAATCACCAGAGAAGTGACTGGTACAATACCTCGAAAAGTCGCAGATCTCTCAGAAGCTGCTCTCTCCTGCTGTGATCTAGTCTTTGGCGGCATCCTGAGACAAAGCAAAAGAAAAGAATCAATATGGCACATGATATAAGGCATTCAAAGAAGAACTGTTAAAAATCAAATATCAATATCAAGGAAGAACAGTTGAAATGAATCAATAGAATTTTTTCCTAGATGTGATTGAGTATTCTCAGCCTATAGCCTATATCATATATCCCGAAACAGGCTCGTAATAACACTCAATTCAAAGCACCACTACGAATTGTACTAATTGTGCCCTCGAAGACCTGCATAGGCCACCACTAAAAATGTGTCACGACCCTCACCCGGTGTAGGGATGCAAGTAGTGAACAACGTCCAGCCTATGCCGCAGCATCGGCGGTAGAACGCTGTTTGGGTAAACTATATATCAATATAAATATGCCACCAACAATATAAATATACTCAATCACAGATCTAAGATGGAAATAAGCACGAATATGATAAAAGAATAGAAGAGTCACAAATACAACTCATGAGACAAAATAATATCCAATGAGTCACAGAAATACTAATAACAAAGCTGGAGACAAATTCAGTACAAAAGAAAACTAACAACTAATCTCTGAGTCAAGGGTCGCCTGTCTCAGTCGGGATGAGACCCTCCTGAGCCAAGGTCTCTGGCTCTAAGCCAACCATGTCCTGAGGCCAGTAGTGAGTGGAATGTCACTTCTCAGTGTCATTTGTAAAAAATATATCCAGTCAGGAAAGGAGCAAAGTACATCTCTAACAGCAGTTCTAATAAATAATATAAACTATGTAACAGTAAATGGATGTGAATATACAAGATATAATATACAGGTACAAGAGATATGCAATAAAGAAAAAACTAGAAATTAATACAAGAATGAGCAATATAAAAATGAACAAGAAATACTAATGACTAAGTGAGTGAGTACCAGCTTTAACATGTGATTCGCTTGGAAACTTGCACAAGAATTATGACCTGGTTAATCATACGTGCGGTGTATGATTAACACTCACAAGGAACGAGATATGCACAAGGAGGGTATGATCATATATCTACACTAAATACTCCCCGACCTCAACTGGTATAGTGGATCCAACCATGGTACGTTATACACGTGTTTCCATAAGAAGGGCACTACTCTTCTCATGAACCAATGTCTGTATTTGTACAAGAAGAACAATGAAACAAGGATTGCACAAGATACACCATAAATACTAATGAATAATATCTCATGACGAGATTCGGATATACCAATCCGTGCAACCCACGTGTTAAGAAATCAAGAATATCCACACTAGATACAAGAGACATAGAGGATATCATAAATGAAAAACTATCAGAGAATGTACTCGCCTGAAATTCGGTGAACCGTATCACAGATGTCCGCTACGGTGCGTCAAAGACCTAAATATGGAATATTACATCAATACAAGATTTTGGAATTAAAATAAGTTAAACTAGTCAACTTTTAGGTCAAAGAGCCATTTCTAAGTCAAAATAGTCAAACTAGGTCAACTCTAATTCAAACTGGTCAAACTTAGTCAAACTAGCTATTTCTAGGTTGTATGAGTCTAACTCTAGGATATCGAGTCCATATACTATGTAACTAGGTAACACTAGCTATACTAGGATACTAGGAAACTAATAGGATACCGTATCGTAAGATACGCAAGTTAAAGATATAAAAATATCATAATACGTATACACAATCAACCATATCTAATATTTCTAACTAAACTAATGCTAAGTGGATATCTTGGCTTTGAACCAATGTGGTATCGCACTACTACACACCCATCTTGATGCTCAAACCCAATACCTTGAGTATCAACCCAATACCTTGACATTACCTTGGTATCACTAGGTAATATGATTCCTAGTATATACTAACTACCCAAAACTAAACTATAAACTAACATGTATTTACTAATACCAAACTACTATACTAACTAATAATACATATACATATATACATATAGATACAACTACATACATATCTCTAACTAGTAACAAGTATAAATATTTATGTCTAACCAGTAGATAACCCTAGGAATACATATATATTTATAACTACTAACAATAACTGCTAACAATGAAGTAGCTAGCTAGCTAACTAAACTACCAGTTAAACTAATTAAACTAATAACTAATAACAATAACTAACTAGCTACTAAAGTACTAACTAAACTAGCTAGGAATTAACTAACTTACCTACTCTGATTGCTACTGGAGCTGCTGCCCATGCTCATTGCTGAGTTGCTGTTGCTCTCAAGCTGCTGTTGCTCGTGCATTTGCTTCTGCTACTGTATTTGCTGTGCAAGTTGCTGCATTGCCTGCTGTGTCCTGCTATGTTGCTGTTTGCTTAGCTGTTGCACTGATCATTGCATGATGCTGCAGCTGCTCTATGTTGCTGATGAGTCCTCAAGCTTCTAGCTGCTACTGGAGTTGCTGAAATTCTGTACTGCTAGATGCTTAATTACCCCCTTACCTGCTCGGATAAGCTGCTGTTGCAGTGTGCTACCTGTATACTCACTGATACTGTGCAGCTCGACCCCTCATAAACACACACTACACAAACACCTATGAACACACACACATACACACACACACACACACACACACACACACACACACACACACACAAACACCTATGAACATGTATATATACATCTATATATATACATACATATAAACATAACACTTATACATACATATCTATATCTATATATATACACATGCATATGTACACATATATAACATACATACATACATACATACATACATACATACATACATACATACATACATACATACATATATACAAACATACATACATACATACATACATACATACATACATACATACATACATACATACATACATACATACCACTCTCTATGTATGTATATATATATATATATATATATATATATATATATATATATATATATATATATATATATATATAACACTATACATATATACACATATGAATACATATATCTCTATACATATATATATATATACATAACCATGAAATTATATATCACTAATAGCTATAAATAATTATTGAAATGCAAGGAAACAAACACGTGGAGTGTATCGCACCCGTATCACACTAGATCTATGATACACTTGCGATACGAGTCCACCACACCACCAAACATACCCCGAAGGATACGAGCAAGTCTAAAATAGTATTTATGAACAATACGAAGAATCAATTACACATCTACGTGTCCATGTCAAAATATTACATGTACAAACCCCCGTATCGGAAGGAAACCCCCAAATTAACCCGTATCTCTAAATTGTTGGGATACGACCTACACGTATCTAATTGTGGATACGACACTAGCCACACACAATCAAACACATGTCAATTTGGTCTAATTGATCAATTGATAAACACAAAATGTGTCAATCTCTGAATTCTCCCAAAATTGACACAAAATCACACATAACTTTCTCTATAGGCCTCCTATGAACCTAATTCCAATTTCTATGGGTAGCCTTAGCATATGGGATAGTTTTTAATGATTAAAACACAGAATTAGAGTCTAATCAAAGAGGAAAAACTAAATTGTACCTATTGGGAGATGGATTCCCAATAAAACCTCCAAATTATGTGAAATAAGCCTTCAACTTGTAGATCCTTACTCCTCCTTGTTGATCCTTACTTCCTACTTGTAGATCCTTGCTTTAATAGTCTCAAATGATGATTTGAGAAAGAATTGAGAAGAAATTTGGATAGAATTTGAAGTGGGAATAAAGAAATTTGGAAGAAAAAAATTCTAGATCTAGATTTGAAATAAAAATGAGGAGAGAGAAAATTTCCTCCTATATTTTATATGGCCGGCCACCTTAGCCCCCTCCCCAAGCTACTATACAATGTCTAAAATACCCCTTGGAGCCTCTCATAAAGAATAATTAAGGAGTGAAGGATCTAGTCTAATGGTTTTAGTTTAATTAATCATCCTCCTAATTAATGGGCTTATAATTGGGCCCAATTCTAACTAGATTTAAATATTGGTCCATAGATCTAATCTAAACTACATAGGTCCACTAACACAAGTCTAAAATAATAAACTAACATCTAACTATAATTAAATAATACAATAAATAATTATACAATATGTATAATATTTTATTAATTATGAAATGACCAAAATATCCTTTGCTAGAAAATATGGTAGTGACAGTATTCGAGACTCTCGAGTACGGATAATAGATTTTTACCGCATAGGGCAGAGGCAGGTTGGACTACATGCTGGGTAAGAGATGCAATACATACATTTTTTATCTTTTTTAGGTATGCCTAACTTAGGCATATTATTCCTTTATTAACTTGTCATTGATTGACATCATTAGCAAGTCACCATTAGGCTTAGCGAGCCTATATGTGCCGTTGGATTAGACTGTCTCCACTTCAAAGGGTCTCTCCCATTTGGCTTGGAACTTTCCTGCCGACCTGTGGGTTATGACCATCGGTCTCCTCATAGTTAAGATGAGGTCGCCAAACTAGAATATTCTTTCCTTCACTTGTTTGTTGAAGGCTCCGGAAAGTCGTACTTGATATAGCTCAATATGCTATTGAGCCAAGTGGCATGTTTTGTCAAGTGCCTCCAACTCTTATAGACGTTGACGATGGTTGTCTTCAACGGTTAGCTGGTTGGAGACAGATACCTGAATAGAAGGAATTCAGGGTTTTTAGAGGAAACATGGCTTCACTTTCGTATACCAAAGAGAATGACGTGCTGTCAGTTGGAGTTTGGACCATCGTACAGTAGGCCCACAAACATTCGTCGAGCTTCTCGTTTCAGTCGTGCTTGTTGGACGAAACAAACTTTTTAAGTAGCTTGATTATCATCTTATTGAACGCTTCTGCCAATCCGTTTGTTGCTTGGTTGTAGGCAGTCGAAGCTATATTTTGTATTCAATTTTTATCGTAAAACTGGAAGAAAGTGTGACTTACAAACTGTGGATTGTTGTCATGAACGATCCTAAGAGGCAAGCCGAAGTGGTAGATAACGTGATGTTTTATAAAATTAATCATATTGGACATTTTTACTTCTATGAGTGGAACGACTTCAGCCCATTTGGAGAAGTAGTCTGCGATAGCTAGGATGAACCGGTGCCCCTTAAACGAAGATGAACTGATTGGTCCGATGATGTCCATATCCTTTAAATGGCCAGGATGCAACAGTCAGGTATAGAAACTCCGAGGGTGGTGGATGAAGTCGGCATGTATCTGATACATCTTGCACTTTCTTGCATAATCCATGACATCTGCTACCATCGTTGGCTAATAGTTGCCCATACATCGGAGAGGGTCTTGTAGATTAGAACTGGGTTGGTGTGCACCACAAAAACTATCGTGAACGTTACCGAGTGCTTGTTTAGCTTCTGCGTCCGATATGCATCATAGCAGGAGCCCGTCGTATGAATGATGGTACAACATCCTGGTGGCCGTGTCATAGTAGAACCGGATGGAGCGTCTTCTAACGGAAGTGGCCCTTTTCAGCCCGTCTGGAATAATTTCATAGACGACGTAGTCTATAAATAGGAGCCTCCAATCTTTGGTATTGACATCTATTTCCATAGAGTGGCTTAAACATAAGCATAAGTTATTCTTCGGATAAACCAGTTCTTGCCCAACCACTATGACCAATTGATGGGTCTTAATCAGGATTGCCAATGAAGTTGCGAGGCCGACGAGAGCGTCCGCCTCGATGTTTTGTAGCCGTGGTACATATTCTTTGAAGAATCCTGTGAAAGTGGAAAATATATCGACTGCCGCTTAATGGTAGGGGAGTTAGTCCTCGTGACGGACTTCATACTCGCCATGGACCTGACTGACTATCAGTTTAGAATCACCATAAGCTTCTAGGTACTCCATATTCAATTATTTAGCTTGCTGAAGTCTAATAATGAGGACATTGTATTCTGCCACGTTGTTGGAACATTGCTCTGTGAGTGAATAAGCGCGATTGATGACCAAGTCATCGGGAGAAATCAATACTACCCGTACTCTAGTGATGATGTTGCCCTTGGGCCCTATTCTTGAAGCACCGTCAAAAAATATTCACCATACGACCTATCCTATCGCCATGTTAGATTCTAAAACTTTGTCTAGAATCTGGTCTTAAAGCTTTGAGGTTTCTGGCACCGGGTGAGCTTCCAGAAAATCATCTAAAGCTTGGCCCTTTATCGCCATCTGTAGGACAAATACTATGTCATAAGATGACAGTAGTATTGCCCAGGTGAATAAACGAGAGTTAAGTACCCCAAGCTTAGGCATAAGGGCTCTGAGGGGGTTAACTCACGAAATCACGTAGATTGTTTGCCCAGTCAAATAATGACGGGTCTTTTGAACCGCGAAGAGCAGGGCGAGACACTCTTTCTTGACAGGGTTGTATCTATGTTCCGCATCGATCATTATCTTGCTAAGGTAGTAGATGTCCTGCTCATGTCCTACGTCACTCTTCTGGGCTAATAAGGCACCAAGAGAGTAATTCACTGCTCGCACATAGAGCAGGAAAGGCTTTCCCATGACTGGAGCCACCAAAAGTTGGTATTTTGTGAGGTAGTCCTTGATGTTGTCGAAGGCTCGTTGATATTCTTCGGTCCAAATATAGGAGACTCCCTTCTTCATAAACTGAGTGAATGGTTGCCATTGCCCATAGAGGTTGGATACGAATTGCTTGATATAGGCTAACATTCCTTGTAGACCGCGAAGCTTTCGAAGGTTTTTCCGAGGTTGCATATCGAGGATAGCCTTGGACTTCTCAGGGTTAATATGAATACCTTTCGAAGTTATGATGAAGCCCAAGAACTTTCCGCTAGAGACTCCCCAGAAAGACTTGGTTGGGTTCATCTTGAGTTGATGTTCTCGAATTAGGTCAAATATGGTTCTCAGATCATGGAGGTGGTCTTTCTGGAGATGACTCTTGACAATGATGTCATCAACATAACATTCGACCATCTTGTGCAGGTGTTTGCGGAAGATGGTGCTCATAGCTCGCTGGTATGTCGCACCTGCGTTCTTCAACCTGAAGGGCATGACTGTATAACAATATACCCCTATTGGTATTCGGAATGACATTTGCTTATCGTAATCTAGAAAACTCTTGATTTGATTGTAGTCAGAGAATCTATCCATGAAGGACATGCGTTATCACAAGTGTTATCAATCATCACATCTGTGATTGGAAGGGGGAACTCATCCTTTGGGAAAGATGCGTTCAAATCACGAAAGTCTTTGCAGACTCAAATTTTACTATTTTTCTTGATGATGGGAACAATATTAGCTACCCAGTCTGGATGTTGCTCTTCGCAAATAAAGTCGATTGCTATCAGCTTATTCACTTCAGATTCGATCGTGTCCATAATGTCTGGACGGAACCACCTTTGCTGTTGCTTCACTGGCTTAGCGTATAGCAGAATATTAAGCTTATGCATTACGATTTGAGTATCCAAGCCCGGTATATCTTTATATCTTCATACAAAAATGTTGATGTATTCCTTTACCAGCTGGATAAGGGATTCACGCTCTTCTATGAAGATAATTTAGATAATAAAGATGGGTTTAGGAGCAGAGTCGTCACTTAGATCAACTTGCACCACCTTATCTTCAGTGGGAGGTTCTCGCTGCTCGAACCATAATTTTTATTGTGTTTTAAGTTTTTGAGTCCATGGTTTTACTTCAAAGAGCTCGATCGGGTGTTCATCGTCCTCTTCTGGGTCTGTTGATGCTATATTGATAGACAATGTTTGTCTGAACATATCTCATATGCTAGTGTCGGAGTCCTAAACGGATGATTATGAAGAGTGAGATTGCAGTTTATCCTCTTCCTCCTAACCTTCGGGAGTTGTAGGAGGTGTAACGTTCCACAAACAATGTTTGGTTTGTTGGCAATACGTCTCAGGCTTGCTCTTGGGAGCAAAATAATATAACATCAAGCATTGCCCCTTTCCATAGTTCAGGCCTTGGTCGCTTTTCAAGTCATATCCCATCTTTTGGAGGATGCGCTTGGGTTGAATGTTGTAGTGGTAAAGTTACATTATGCCACTTTCCGGTTCTGGTTCTGGTTCTTCTGAAAGGAACTCTTGGTGACCTTTGACTTTTTTGAAGATGATGGGTTTGTTGCCTCTTTTCCTTACCGGGATTATGAAGCATGAATCCTGGATAGGGAGGATTCGGTCTACTGTGTGAACGATAGTTATCTATGTGTGCAAGTGCAGACCTAAACCATAATCTAATGAATATATGACATTCCAGTGTGCAACAATAGAGTAACTCAAGGAGAGCCCTTTATTGAGAAATAGGGTATCTTTTCTGATAGAATTACATTATCATAAGAAGTTGCATCAGGGGATGCCCCGACGTACTATTCCAATTTGTCTCATTTGATGGCCATTAGTGACGCTGACGGTGACGAAGCTTTCCTGCGATGTTTTACTGCTAGAGGTTCTGGGGTTTATATTGCGGGAGGATCTTTGTTCGGCGGACGTCCCTGTCTCCGGAGCTTGACTACCAAAGGCTCATGAGTCTTTCCATGAAGCTTGACTACAAGAGAAGCAGGTATATGTGCATGGCGTCTTTTAAAATGGACTTTTAGAGGTTCATCTTGAGCTGAACTAACCTTTGCTTCATCGTCGTCATTGCCTCCCTTATCCAGGTGGATTTGTTTATACAAGATCGAGTCAGAATAGTAGGCTTCAACACCTTTGAAATGGTCAACGTCTACAAACTCCGTCTTGATGATGCTGTTATCATCAACATACTTCAAGTACTGATAAAGAGTTGATGGCACGATCATGTACTCATGTATCCAAGAGCATCCCAGCAGGACTTTGTAGGATACCTCTACATCGATGATGTAGAAAGTCACCTATGTTCGCAAGTCGCCTATTTGATATTTCAGGCAGATCTTTCCTAGAGGATAACTCATCCAGACGTTGAAACCATTGATGGTCGTATTGGTCGCTGCCAACTGGTGCATAGGGATTCCCAAGGTCTGGAGCAGACTCCTGGGAATGATGCTGAGGGATGACCCTGGATCAATGTGCATCCGTTCCACCTTGATGGTGTCGATATATCCTGTATAATATAGGGTTATATCATACCTGTTATTTTTCAGTAGCATGCCTTGTTGTGAGAATGTGATATTCGAGATTGCCTCCATTATGTTGTTGTAGTGGGGAAATACAGCGGGATCCTCGGCCAACGGCTTAACTTGGGCGAGATTGGAGTCGGCATTATGTAGTGCCTCATTCAAAGTATCACGTATCGCTTTGGAGATACGAATGAGCTCTAAGAGTGATAACTTTTTTGGGGAATTGGCAAGTTGTGCAAATATGTCATAGTTATAAGGCTTCACCATCCCTTGAGTTACATTTTTTCTCAGATGTTTGTCAAAGAGAACCTCTTTCTGCTACAACCTGTCTGATACAAAAGGTTAGGCTGGACCTGGCTCAGATTCCACTGGAGCCGTGGCTTTGGTAACCGGAGGTATACTGTCATCTGGAGCCATATATAGTCTCGTAGGTAGGTCTACCCTGACTAGGTTACCCCAACTAATGCTTTGTCAGTTGATGGAGAGACTGTGACAAGACTTGGTCTTCTTTCCTTTAGATTTGGCAGTGGAAGGCGATGTTTGTTGTATCAGATCCGGGACAAAGTCTGTGTGAACCCACATGACTTTGCCTCGCGGAGTGGTGATTGGTACTAGCCCGGTTACTCGAGCTGGAGAGAGATTAACGACCTCCATCGTTGCCCTAATGTCATACCCTAGTACCAGAATACGGAGACGGACATGGCCAGCTATCCTATATAAGGTAATATATGTCGTACGGTGATCACTGCTGTAGCTTGACAAGGGGTGCATGCTACAATCAAGTCACTAAGGGTCATAAATAACATCTATTGCTTCAATCAGTCAAACAAGAATAGTAAAAATAGAACATATATGACAATGAAGTAAGACGTCCCTGTAGAAGCATAAAAATCATACAGTTTGCATAAGAGCTTATGCACCCCAACATGAAAGCAAGCCGCATGGGAGCCGTACGAAACCTATGCAACCAGAATAGCCAACCCAATAGATGGCCTGCATGTGGCCTGAACATCCTCAGAGTACGGGGGCCGCATAAAAAAGATATTGATCAAACAAAAAAAAAGTTTATTTGTAAAAGAGGGGTTACAACATGTAGCCATCAAGGCCCATACAAAATAAAAACAAAAATAGGAAAATACGATCAGTCAGATGAGCCACGAGCCTCACGAAGCACGGCGACAACCTCCTGGAGCGAACGTATGCCCACGGCTATAAAACTGGCGGCGTAGTCCTTCCCTCTATTCCAATATCTCCCTCTCATCTAGATTTATGGGCAGCAAGGAAAAGTTTGGAGTGGACTCCAGTAGCCTAGCAAGAGCCTCCAAATTAAACCCCAACGAAGACAAAAAATCCTCAGTGGCAGATAACTCGTCCCCGATTTGAGGTAGGAGGAGACACTACGACAACCGACGGAGAACCGATAGCTCGTTCCTTACGAGACCCTCAAATTTTGGACCCTCCTATACCTGAGCACCAAGGCAAATCAGGGAGGGAACGTCGAGGAAGTAAGGCGGGTGGCCAGGGTTCCTAACTAGAACCTCCCTTAGATGACATGATTCACAAAGTGGAACACGATGAACCACGACAGTAGTATTTACAGAAGAGAGCGACGGTTTGCATGAATGCATTAATTGGATAGATGAACCTAGAAGGCTGAATCCGACGATTTCACTTCCGAGAAGACAACATGTAATCGACGGTTTAGTTTCCTAGAAGTTTGCATGTAAAAGGTGGATAGGCTTCCTCAAAGGTTGTGCTAAGTCTTTAAAGTGCCATCTCGGCAATATGCATCCATGCATCCAACAAACCATGCGCGCCCTTAGCAGACTTAGTAGAAATTAGGACGCAGAGGTACCCTGTGGCCCAATAAGGCAATACCCATGCGTCCCAACCATTCGAAGCAGCCTTGGCCGCAGATAGACCTGCCATGGCTTCCTATCAACATGATCGTCTCTGATACAGAATCCTGACAAGAATGATTTTTTTGATTGTCTCAAAAGACGTGAACAGACTAAATGACATAAGTCTCACGTTAATACAGAACTTCACTCTTGATGGGGTATAACACCACGTGTACAACACAACTGAACTCAAGCGTCCCAGATTCCACATGTCCCATGCGTCTCTAGCCCCACGCGTTCTAGACTCTATGCATTCTATGCGTCTCTGGCCCCATGCGTCCTAGACTCCATGTGTTCCATATGTCTCTGGTCCCATGCGTCTCAGACTCCATACGTTCCACGCGTCTCTGGTCTCACGCTTTCCAAACTCCAAGCGTCCCATGCGTCTCCGGCCTTCTGCTTCCCAGACTCTATGTGACCCATGCGTCTCTGGCTACAGGCATCCCAGACTCCATGAGGACCAGGTCCTGCTGTTACAATGGGAGCGATTCTCTCCAACCGGGTGTGAACCACGTGTCAAAATTGACCAAATCACGCCCACAGAGGAAGAGAACCGCCCAGATCACCAGGCCTGCCCTAAGGATGAGTTTCCCCTTCTGATCATAAACATAATGATCAACAACACATGTGGCTTCTTGTCACGACCCGCACCTGGTATAGGGGCACGAGTGCGTGGGTACGTCCAGCCTACGCCGCAGCATCAGCGGTAGAACGCTGTCTAGGTCACAATACTATCTAATCAATCTCATACGAATATCCAACTCCACAAGGAGACACAGATATCATAATATAATATGGAATACTCAATCGCAGAAATAAAACACGATAAGATATCGAAGAAAATAAATGAATACAATACAAGTCTAAATAACAAAAATAATCTAACCTGCAAACAATAACATCCAAGTCTCCAAGTATGCCGTAAACAAGTCCTCTAATTCGTAGTTTGGAAAAATATTTCCATTCAGGATGGAGTGAAGTGCAAGCACTAACAGCAGTTCCATGTATATTGATTAAAACTATAATACAGTATAAATAAATACAAGATGGATATAAATAATGGCAATAAGAAATACTGGAGATAATAAAATATTGGAAATAGAAATACTGGAGCATATGTCATCATCAATGGTATAACTAGCAATGAACAAAATACAAGTACATGCAAGAACAATGAACTGGAATATAAGTGAATGCTAGAACAATAACTATAACATAGGGAAATGCTAGATCAATAAACTAGAGATACATGTATAGACTATCTAGCTAAGTATGTGAAACATCAGTATATCATGTGATCGGCTTGGGACTGATCAGGCTTGCTATGTATGACTAGCTATGATTCATGTAAGGTCAGGCTAACCATCCGGACAGCTATGATGCAAGCAATAGTCAGGCTAATCATACATAACAGGCTATGAGACATGTAATGGTCAGGCTGCACCGATGTGGGGTATGTGTGAGCTATGATTCATGTAGAGTTGGATATGATCACATAATCTACTAATATTTCTTCGTCCCCAGCTAGCACGATGGATTCCAATCACGTCTCCTCGTGACAGGTCTCGATGATGCCAACTCGTGTATCCATAGTGTCAGAATCATGTACGCTATACAACTAGAATCATAGAGATGATCAACATAATAAAAATTGTCAGAGAATGTACTCGCTTGGGGTCCACTGCTGGCAATACCAATATCCTGTTTCTGAAGTCTTGTCTGAACGATCCAAAAGTCCTATAGACAATATATAATGGTAATATAGTATCAGTTATTACACTAACACACACACAATCATAAATACACTGAACTCAGAGGCTACGCTAGGGGTGACACATGTCTACTAGTTGGGTTAAGTGTGCGTCTAGCTGCATGGGTGTCACATCCTCAAATGCTGTACATAATTAGAAAGTTAATCACTAAAACATGTCTAGCCAGTACGTCAGTGTACACAAGGCAGGCAGTTCACTAATACTCATGGTTACAT
Source organism: Iris macrosiphon (assembly GCA_036927795.1). Classification (NCBI taxonomy): domain Eukaryota; kingdom Viridiplantae; phylum Streptophyta; class Magnoliopsida; order Asparagales; family Iridaceae; genus Iris; species Iris macrosiphon. The sequence goes on from JAYESA010000014.1 coordinate 56,930,289, forward strand.
GGTCAATGTAAATACGAGATCTCCATAATTAATACTAGGGCATACAGTACGGTTACGACCCGTACCCGATATAAGGGCACGAGAGCGTGGGTACGTCCAGCCTACTCTGCAGCATCGGCAGTAGAACGCTGTCTAGGTCAGGATACTATCTAATCAATCTCTCACGAATATCCAACTCCATAAGGAGACACAGATATCACAATATAATATGGAATACTCAATCACGGAAAATAAAGCACGATGAGATATCGAGGAAAAAAAATGAAATACAAGATAAGTCTAAACAATAATAAATAATCTAACCTACAATCAATAACATCCAAGTCTCCAAGTATGTCGGAAACAAGTCCTCTAAGTCGTAGTCTGGAAAAAATATCCAGCCAGGATTGGAACGAAATATACCTCTAACAGCAGTTCCACATATATTGACAAAAAATATAACACAGTGTAAAGAAATATAAGACAAATATGAATAACTGGCAATAAAAAATACTGGAGATAAATAGAATAATAAAATACTGGAATAACTGGAATACTAGAGCATATGTCATCATCAATATACATCTAGCAATGAAATAGAAATATAAGTACACGCAAGAACAATGAACTGGTATGTAAGTGGGTACAAGAACAATAACTAGAACATGTAGAGATGCTAGATCAATATACTAGAGATGCATGTCAAGAACATCTAAATAAGTGTGTGAAACATTAGCATATCATGTGATCGGCTTGGGATTGATCAGGCTTGCTATGTATGACTAGCTAAGATTCATGTAAGGTCAGGCTAACCATCTGGATAGCTATGATGCGAGCAATAGTCAGGCTAGTCACACATAACAGGCTATGAGGCATGTAATGGTCAGGCTGCACCGACGTAATGTGTAGGTGAGTTATGATTCATGTAAAGTTTAGGTATGATCACGTAAGCTACTAATATTTCCCCATTTTCCCCTGCTAGCACGATAGATTCCAATCACGACTCCTCGTGACAGGCCTCGATGATGCCCGCTTGTGTAAAACACAGTGTCAGAGTCATGTACGCTATACAACAAGAATTATAGAGATAATCAATATAATGGAAACTGTCAGAGAATATACTCGCCTGGGGTCCTGCTGCTGGCAATACCAATAACCTGGTTTTCGAAGTCTTGTCTGAACAATCCAACAATCCTATAGACATCATAAATAATACAATATTGCATCAGACGTTACTCTAACACACAATTATAAATACACTGGACTCAGGCTACGCTAGGTATGACACTGGTCATCTAGGGTCAAGTGTGCATCAATTGCACGGGTGTCGTGTCTGTAATTGCTGTGTAATCAGACAGTCGGTGATACGGATCTTGCCAGTATGTCGGGGTACATATGGCAGTCTGCTAATATGTTACATGGTCATAGGTCAATGTAACTATGGGGTATCCGTGGTTACACTCGGGTCATCTAGTACATAAACATATTATACATATCATTAACTAACATATACATTAATATCTATTTGGTACAAATAATAGATATATGCATATATATATATACTTTAAATAGAATTAATACTTTGTATATATATAAACATATATTAGGGACATATATATAATATGTATATATATTTATATCTACTAATTGAGAGATATACTAGATTTATATACCAAAATACGTTTAAACCTATACATGTACCATGCATACTAACATATATTAATTAGGTTCATATACATTATGAATATATATATATATATATATATATATATATATATATATATATATATATATATACATAATAACCAATGCTAATACGTATACCAATACATACATGCATACACCCATACACCAAAATACGTACACGCGTACGTGTACGCGAGGGGGAGAACGCGAACCTGTGCGCGTGCAGAGATCGGTGATGGCGACAGTGTCCACGATGTTGAGGATGACGATGACAACGACGAAGGCGACCAAGACGACGAAGACGAAGATGACGACGAAGACGAAGATGACGATGACGAAGATGATAACGAAGGTGGTGATCCTGGTGGAGGGGGCTGGTGGTACGGGGTGGTGCTGGTGGTAAACGGCAGCGGGTCACTGGTCGGCCGAACTAGGTGATGGTGGTGGTGGTGGTTGTAGCATGAAGTGGTCGGCTGAACTAATGAAGGCAGGGTGGTTCAGTAGCAGTGACAGCCGGGGAAGGGAGGTTGTGATGGCGGTGGATGGTTGCTGGGGACTGGAGGAGGAGGAAGACAGAGAAGAGGATGGTGGTTTTAATGGTGGTCGACAAGGAGGATGGTCGGATGGGTCGGGGTGATGCTCGGGATGTATGGCGGTCGGGGGAAGGAACAGGTCGGGGAGTGGTGGCCGAAGTTAAGGGCCAGAGGAGATGAATGGGGGGATGGCCAGATCTGGTTGGAAGTCGGGGTACCACTCGACGTGGTGGTGCAGGGAGAAGACGTGGTGGTGGAGGTGTTTACAGCGGGAGGGCTCGGCGTGTTCCAGGAGAGGCAGGGAGCTCCGGGCTGTGGGGGGAAGATAAGACGGGGAGGAGGAGATCCTTGGTGGAGGAGTCTCCGGCGAGTTCGGGTGGCCGCGGGAAGAGAACTGTGGGGTCAGCAGCTGCTTATGGAGGCAGGTTGAAGGAGAGGGAGGTCGACTGAAGATGGAATGGGTGGCCGGTTCACCTAGTTTGAACAAAATAAAAAAAATGAAGAGGAAGAAGAAGAGAAGAAGAAAGGAAGAAATGGAAAAGAAAGAAGAAGGTACGGTTGGAAGCTTGTGAGGAGGGATGAGAGAGAGAGGTGGAGGTTTTCTAAGGTTTGGGGATTAGGGCATGCTTGGGAAAGGGTGCATTGAAGAGACATTTTATAGGGAATGGTGAGTGGGAATGTGTGGTGATGATGCTCCCTTTGAATGAATGGCCAGGATTGATCATGGGAAAATTATTCATATAAGGAGAGGGGTTGGTTGACTAGTCAAGAATTAGGGCTTCTCCATTTGGTTTGAACCAATGGGATGTTGACACCTAATGCAACATTTGCAAATAAGCCCCCTTAAATTTGGGCATTTGCATATACACATGAAATGATAAAAATTGGTGGGCGATTTGGTATTTTGTAGGGTAAGGGGGTGTTGTGTGTTTTGTATGGGCTTAATGAATGGGGTATTTGGATTAAATTAGGTTAAAATAGGATTAGTCAAAGTTGGTATCCCCAATTTAATTAAAGAATAAATGCAAGCGGTGTTCTAAAATTAATTGAAGGTACATGGGGCTTAAATTAAGTGGGACAGGAGTATTATGAGTGAAGAAGACTCAGAATATAATATTACCCTAAGTTGGGTTGCACAAAATGGGTCGAGATTGTGTCTCCAATTTCGATTGGAACGCACAATGATACAAAATTGAATTTTATTTAGAATTTAAATAAATGTCCGTGACAAAATTATGCGACTAAAATGAAGCACAAGAGAGCATAATTATGAGTTACACAAAGGTCATAAAAGGTGTAGGCCTGGTGTCAGTCTTGGACCCTTTAATTGGTCCGGCTAAACGGGTTAAGTTGGTGTCTCAAAATTGATGGCAACGACACAGGTGCGCGACACAGGATTAAATAATGGATTTCGGATATGGGAAGTTGTGCAATTAAATTAGAGCACAAAGGATTATAATTTTAAGTGACAGAAAAGTCCAGCGCCTAAGTTGGTGTGTCAAGTCTAGAATGCAACAACTTGTTAGAAATTATAGGCTAATATTGGGCTCTGAATATTGCAACAATGGTAGGGTGTAACAATTAAATAAAACAATAATAATTAATTACAACCTCAATAAATTAAATCCTAAATAATACAAATTAAATTCATAACCCTATAATTCGGTCAGGTGTTCATCTAGTGGGCTTCTAAGTCAAGCCTACTGGCTCAAACATTAAGAACACTGTATATAATATAATATAAATACACATATCATGCAATTATTTAAATTAAATACATATAATATTAATAATATAAAAAAATAAAAAATAACCCTATTTTTAGAATGTGGTAGTGACAAGTACATATACAAATATGTTCATAACTAGTATTAGTAGTTAATTACTTATATATATATACATCCATATTTTTATATCTATATCAACTAATATTATATGCATACGCACACACACGTACGAGCACACTAGTCATTGGGTTCACCGACACGGGTCTGAAATCAACCAACTAAACCTGTCATGACACGATATGCTAAAACTCTATACTATTTACACTTGTACATAAAATTACGAAGAGGACAAGTTCGAACCTTGGCGTGTGTCACGAGGTTGACGATGACGATAATATTGATGATGGCGATGATGATGATGATGATGATGTCACACCCCAGTCCCAAAATACGTAGGACCAGGATACGTAAGCATGCCAGCCGTATGAATATGGCACTCCAATATATGGAAACCATACCACACGTACGATGTAATATGAATAATAAATCATAAGTGGTAAACATATATGTCACAGGACATAACTAAATCTCATCCATAGAAATCATATATAAATGAATAACCGATATCTATAACTAGATCTCAATATAAAGTATCTAATGATGGTAGTCGGATGGAAATAAATCCACTACCGAACCAGAATATAGATAACAAGATAAATGCAATATAAGAGTATCAACTAATAATCACGGGCTCGAAGGGAAGACCTCATCGCAATATATGTAGCAAGTCCGGATCTACGCTCCTGCGAATACTCATGAACAATACACCTGGAAAGGGGCAGGTCCTTAGAGGGACATAATAAGATACATAAAAGCATGCCATAAAGTAAATACTGTAAAAACTCAAGGGTGACCTCACCATCTAAGTGAAATGCAACTTGAGGATAACTTGAGTGTATGGAAAAGTGTAGGCTAGACATATGCTGACGTAATTCACCATTCGTGACAACTGGCTAGTATATGCCACATATGCCCCCATACTTAGTATATGCCACATATGCCCCCATACTTGGGCACTGTAATATAATAACATCCATACCGCTCCGAAGAACGGAGAATCTGCATAGTATAACGTCCATACCGCTCCGAAGAACGGAGAATCTGCATAGTATAACGTCCATACCACTCCGAAGATGAGGGAATCTGCATAGTATAACGTCCATACCGTTCCGTCGAAGGGAGAATCTGAATAAAGGAAGTGGGTGTCCCATACGCCTACTCGTTGTCCTTCCCGCCCAATGATCTATACGTGTTGTATCCATAACACGCCTTAGCTACTACGCCGAGGCATCGTAACTCTGGCTCATAGTCTATCGTTAGAACAACAGCCCAACCTTACAACTAAACAAGGACAAGGATGGGACCATCATACCACACTAGTCTATGCTCCGCCTGCTAATAACTACTAAGTCTTCTTACATGCATCACTATTAGCAGTTATACCCTATCCGTTGCACGACCTACACGTACAGGTGGCCAACCACATACGCAAGTCCGTGCCCTACATGAGACTCACAACACGTGTAAGAACTGTGTCAAGGCCTGGGGAGTCATACCAATAACTTCGCAACTTTAGGTGGGTCTACTAGACACTAGGTCATACATAAGTCCTAACGTCAACGCATTCGTTGACTGCACCCGAGTCTCTCTCAGACGCGCACAGTTATACAATATGAACATGCAATAATAATACAAAATTTAAACAGTACGACAAGGCAAGGTATACTTTCCTGGCAAGAGAGCTGCGTAGCACCAATAACCAGCTCCGGAAGTCGCATAGAACCAATCTAATAGATCCTCGGGGTCAGCGTGCACAAGTGCGGAAATCGGGGGGGTCTGCTGCGGTTTGTTTGGAAAGGATGACAGGTCTATGATGTAGACGAAGAGAAGGGTTATGACGATGATTGAGGTTGTTAAGGGTGATGGTTAAGGGTAATAATGAACAATGATGATGATGACGACAATGATGAGATGATAATGATGACAGTGATGAGATGACGATGATACGACGATGACATAGATAATAAGATGAGGATGATTACATAGATGGGGATGATAGGGATGAGGGTAATGTTGACGACGATGGCGATGGTGATGACGATGATAACGATGAAGACGATGGAAGTGGTGATGACGACGAGGACGATAACTATGGGTGATAATGTGATGATGATGATTAGGGTTTATGTGTTTGAGAATAAATGATGATGATGATGATGGTTTGAGATAATAATGATGGTGTTGATCATGGGCTACCAGAGTCCGGCCAGGGGAGGGAAGTCCGGCCAATTGCAGGAGGAGGAGGAGAGGACAGGAAGGTGAAAGAGGAGGAGGAGTTTTAGGCCAAGGGAGGGGGATGGAAATGGTGGTGGAGATGACGGGCTACTGGGAGGAGGAGGTCAGGAAGAGGAGGAGATCGGGGAGAGGTCGGGGAGAAAAGAAGAAGGACCGTGGTGGTGATGGGTGGTGGACAGGGTGGTTGGTGGGCAGGGGTGGTTGCTTGACGATGTGGGGTGGGGGGGGTCCAGCAATGGTCGAGGCAGCTCTGAGCAGTCGGGTCTCCGACGAGTTCGAGTTGAGGGGGGAGAAGGGATGGGTCTCCGACGGGACTGCTCGCTTGCTCAGGCGGTGGGGGTCTGCTCGGCGCTGTGCAGTCGGGGTCAGCCGCGTGAAGGAGAATGGCAGCGAGGGGAAGATCACCGGAGAAAGGAGGGAAGGAGGAGAGGTGGCTATGGTGGAGTCCGGCGAGGACGAACGGGGAGGTGGAGACTCGGGTTCAGGGAAAGGTCGACGAGGCTGGGCTGCAGGATAGCTGCGATGGTGGTCAGGGAAGAGATGAACGGGTCGAGATGTGCAGAGGCGGGGATCCGACGGGATCAGGGTGCTCCGGAGATGGCGCCGGTGGGACTGGACGGGTGGGGGGGGGGGGAAGGGAAGATGAACAGTAGCAGGAGGAGGTCGGCTAGGTATTGTAGTTTTTGGTTTGATTTATAAAATAGGGAAGAAAAGTTTGTTTATAAACGCATAAAATTTGGGTTTGGGGGTTTGACCTAGGACAATGTGGGCTTGGTCAACTCTTCTCTTGGGTTGGGCCTTGGGCATGCCATGGGGGTGTTTGGAAGGCTAGGATTTGCATTATTTAAAATACAAGGATAAGTTTAATTGAGGGGCGATGTTCGTGCGTTGCACATTCCAAAAAATTATGGAAAAATCCATGTGAAGGGAAAACTAGGTTTCTTCACGTATTGTCCAATGGTGGGGACACCTCAATGCATTTTTGCATAAAAGTGCCCAACAATTAGAAAATTGCACAAAGACAGAAATTGGGTTTTAATTAATTAAATTGAATGTGCATGATGTTCTGGAATTAATTAGGAGTACATGGGAATAAAATTAGGTGGGACACAAGTATCAGGGACATAGAGGGTACAATATAGAATATTACTAAAATTTGGGTTATATAAAATGGTCAAGATTGTGTCCCCAATTTAGATTGGAATGCACAAGGGTACAGAGTCGTATTTATTTAGAATTACAATAATAACGTCCGTGATGTTTATTGTGCGACTAAAATGTAGCACAAGAAAGCAATATTATAGGTTACACAAAGGTCAGAATAGTAGGCGAGCATGTCTAGGATAAGGTAGAGAAATTTGTAGATAGGCAATGGCTAGTGAGGTGCTCCAATTATCGAAGCAACGGTAAGGTGCACTAAACGATATAAAATATCGCATAATTAAATAATTGTCGTGTCCTAATTTGAATTGGATTCTAATTAGACCTAATTTCTTTATCTATGCTAAGTAGCCCTAATTTTAGGTGAGGGGCTTTACAGATGATGAAGGTGATGATGATGGTGATGATGATGATGCTGATGAAGGTGATGATGATGGTGATGATGAACATGAGGAGGTCGATGGGAAGAAGTCAGGCAGGTGGTGGCAGCAGAGTGGTCGTGTATCCAGTAAGAGAGAACCGTAGGGAAGACGATGGTGATAATGGTGGTGTTGGTGGCATTAATGGCGGTAGTGTTAGCCGCTGCTGTAGTTCGGTGAGGCAGGGCTTGGTTACGGGGAAGATGACCGGAGGAGATGGAGGCGGACTGGTGGTTCAGTCGTGAAGTCGAGACTCGACGGAGGACTGCTCAGTGCAATCAGGTATTCCGGGTCTGGCGTGCTCAGTCGAGGAGAGGACAGTGGTGGTTGTGAGTCCAGGCGAGGATGACGAAGGAAGTTGGGCCGACAGGGATGACAAGCGGGTTGACGGGGTTGAGAGAGGTCGGGATGGCCGAGGCTCCGGCGGACTGCGGTGGAGTTAATGGTGGTGGTGTTGCTGTGCAGTCGGGGTCAGGAACGAGCGGGGTGGTGATGGGAATGTCCCGGCGTTGAGGGATTACGGGTCAGGCGGTCGTGGAAGGCTAAGACGGGGTCGACAGGCCTGGCGGGAAGACGGTGGTGGCCGGAGGGGATGGAGTCTAGGGTTCGGGTGTGGGGTTTTGATGTAGGTAGAGGTGATGATAATTAATGGAGAGGTGTTTGCATGTAGGAGAAGAGATTGATAGTGACATCCTAGGGATTAGGGCCGACTGTGCCTTGGGATGGGGTTGGCATTAGGAAAGGGTTAGGATGGTGGATTATATATATATATATATTTATATATATATATTTATATATATATATATAAGAGGGTGTTGTGTGGTGAGGATGTTGCTCCATTTAAATGGATGGCCAAGATTAAACATGAAGGGAAGTGCACATCAAAAAGGGGAGAGAGAGGGAGAGTGGACCGGTCAAGGATTGAGGGGGAGGGTTTCTTTTTTGGCTTGGACCAATGAGATGTTCACCTTATTGCACTTTGCATAAAAGTTCTCAACAATTGGAAAATTGCACAAAAAGTTGGGTTTTGGGATTTAATGAGAGAAAATACCATGTTTGATGTGATGTAGTGATTAAAAAGGGTGTGTGGTATTTAGTATGAAGCTTGAGGGTATGAATGGGGGTTTAGTTTGGTGTTGGGTCTAGTTTTGGGTCAAGTTGGATCCTTACACCAATTTAATTAAAATTAAAGCTAATGGTGTTCTAAAATTAATTGGAAGTACATGGGGTTAAAATTAGGTGGACACAAGTGTCATGGACATAGATGACTAAGAATAGAATATTATCATAATTTGGGTTGCATAAAATGGGTCAAGACTGTGTCTCCAATTTCGATTGGAACGCACAAGATACAAAGTTGAATTTATTTAAAATTAAAAATAAACGTCCGTAACGAATATTGTACGACTAAAATAAAGCACAAAAGGGCATATTTATGAATTACACAAGGGTCAGACTGTAAGATGGGCACGTCTAGGACAAAGGTATAGAATTTGTTGGAAGGCAAAAGCTAGAGTAGCGCTCCAAAATTTGAAGCAACGGTAAGGCACAACAATTAAATAAATCACAATAATAAATATAATCTCCAATATTTAATTCCCAAAATGCTAATTAAAATCCATAACCCTATAATTTGGTCAGGGATTCATCTAGTGAGCTTCTAGGTATAGTCTACTAACTCATGCATTTAAAGAACACTATACATATATATATATATATATATATATATATATATATATATATATATATATATATATATACATATATCATGCAATTATTTAAAAATAAATATACATAATACTTATAATATATAAAAATGTCAAAATTACCCTTATCTTAGAATATGGTAGTGACAAGTCTACCCTCCTTAGAAAAATTTCATCCTCAAAATTTAAGATCCTCAATAGTTATATTTATTTATTTATTTTACCATCAAAATTTAAATTCATCAAGCAATATAATCATGAAGTAAATTCATATTGCTATTTCACAAAAATTTTAAAATTCTATAAATATCGTATTACTAAAAATCTTCAAATTTAAAATCAAATTTCTATTCTTATCGTAATCTTCTCCAAAATTTTAAATTAATAACTAAATACAAGAATTTTATATCCAATCCTCAAATTTTTAAATCCAATCAATGCATATTTATAAAATTGAAATCTCATCCCAAAAATTTGAATTCGAACTCTAATCCGTTAGTGATCTTATTCCTCGATTTCTTTTTCCATAAAATACTCAACCAATGTAATACTTATGAAAACCTCAAATGCAACATTTAAAATATAAAATCTAAATTTATATCTTGTAGTCAAATAAATATAATGATAATCTTCTTAAATTCCTCAAAATTTAATGACAAATTCAATCATTTCCTAATCTTCATAAAAATCAATGATTTAACAAAATTGTCAATTCGGCCATATCAAGTTCTCAACTCTTTATTTAAATTAATGTTTATCCTCAAAATTTAAGGCACCTTGTCTCTCTCTATCCAGTCATAACCTCTTTATTAATCTTCCCTACGGTCAAAACCCCAACAACCAAGGTCTAAGAAAATTCTACCTACAGTCATACAACATGCAATCTAGAGAAAATATGCATGGTTATGGTTTGTTTTGACATGGTATTGTAGTCTCTGCCAGGGTGTATTACTAACTATATTCTAGCAAAAAAATCATTGATACAAGCTATGATACTAAGAAATTAATCAATCAATAAAATAGACGGAAAAGGAACAGAAGGAAAGAACAGAACATAGCCTTCTAACCCATTACTTGGAAATCTTCAACCTCGATCATACACTTAACTCTGGCACATTCACTCACTAATTCCTATCCCTATACACTGATACCCATATCAATTAATTACTAGTCCACAAGATATCCATGGAAACATCCACATTGCACACACCTGTCTATTGATACCAATATATGACACCAAGAACCTCTAACATAACCATAAGTCAAATGATGAATTCAAAGTTTGATACCTCTATTCCTTTAGGTACCACTATTTCTGCTACTAGCATACCCACTGCTAGCTCTCTTACCTCCTATAATTGTTTATACTAGTTGTTCTTATCACTCAAGTGCACACCAAGTGCAACACAACACACTAAGTACTTCTCCTTCTAATACAACTCTAGATGGACACCTAAGTCAGTTTGTAGTGCCATCTCAGGCATGCTCAAGCCAACAGATCCTTATACATGCACTTCTTCCACTCATATACTGTTATACATTTCTTACCCACCATAACATTTTATCCTCAAAATAAAACCCTCAAAATTTAACTTCTTGAATAATTTAAAATAAAATGCATATACTTTCCTCAACTCAAAATTCAAATATTGAAAAAAAAATTTAATCACTTCCAAAAATCTTTATAGCTTTTACTATTTTTATTGAATTGAATTTGAATCCTCAACCATTTTAATAACATAAAATCTCAACTCCTCAAAAATTCTTAAAAATTAAAATTTATTTTCAATCTTCAAATTATAAATTTAAATCCGTATCTATCTAAGTATACATATAAATACTCACAGTCTCTAATACTCAAGGTACACACAAATACAACAATTGTCTACACTCCTCAACTGTGTACTGAATATTTGCGCTGTCCGAATTACTTGGACTATTACTCCCAATAATTTTCTATCCATATTAACTGATACACCAATCTATATTATCACACAAGGTACTTACTGTTACTAGCATATTTCTTAACTAATCCTTGATATAGAAATACTAGCAATCTTGGTATAATAACACTAGCTTCATCATTAGATCACCTCATCACACTCCCTAGAACTCACGATCACTTGCACTAATTATTAACTTCTATACACATGTTTTACTTCACTCTCAAGGGCATGGATATGGTTCCATATCTCGATTAATGTATACGTATTTTCTCTTAAACCTTTTACAATCTGATACACTAATCAGTGATACACTTCATACCCTTTCATGACCAATCTCTATATTTCTCAACCCGTGGCACACTATTGGAATATGCTTCCACTTTTATGAACTTCCGTACTGACACTCAACACCCACTGTGCATCCTGCACACGATTTCTAGACACTTTTATATCTATTTGTCACTACCATATTTCCAGATTAGGACATTAATGTAATTTCCCTATTTGATTTAATTATGTATTTAATTATTATGATGAGTTTTATAATTAATTATGTGATATTCTTGATGTTTGGTTTTAGGTTAAACCCTAGAAACTCATTAGGTCTGACCTAATGACTAAACCCTAATTTACATTTTGAATTAGGAAGTTAAAACCCTAGAGATGACTAAACCTTAGTTAATTAAATTCTTCATGACTTAACATGGAGGATTAGCTAAACCCTTGCATTAGGAACCCTAAACCTAGCCTATATTATAAATGGGAGCCTCCCTCAACCATTCCTTCATGAAGAAAGAAACCAAACCCTAGCCTCCATTTGAAACCATTTCCCCCACCCCCAAATTCGGAATCCAGCCCTAGAATTCCACCTTCCTCCCCCAACAAAGGGGAAACAAGGAGCTTGGGCCAAGAAGACTTGGAGAAGGAGAACCTCCATTGGGAAACCATCTCCCGATAGGTAAAATCCAATTTTAATCCATTTAATTTCTGTTTTTCTGTTGTAGTTGGCCATTAGGAACCCCCCTACTGTTGAGATTTCGATTTCTAGGGATCCTACATGAAGACCTAGGAGAGATGAGGTTTTGTTGACCTACGTTTGTTTTTGCCCCAAATTTCGGGAACCCTAATTCTAGGGGTTTATAAATAAACATGAATTCGTCTCCTATCTATAGCCTAGATCTCGATTTTTAGGGATTTAGATTTAGGTTTCTGAAGTTTTGAGGTAGAATCAGTTTTGGAGATTTTCTAACTGTGCACAGTCGGGGTTGTTACTGAGTGTGTGAACCTGGGTAAATGAACAGTGAGTATCCGTGTGTGACCTATGTGGGTTGGTATCAGTTTAGTTCTGTAGTGTTAGGTGTATCCCTTAGTAATCAATTTCAGTAAGGTGGCTGTGTGTACATGTGTATATGTGCCAGTGTGTGAACCTGTAAGTGAGTTAGGTGTGAGTATCCCAGAATTCAGTTTGCATCTATGCAGTGAGGTAGCAGCTAGCTTTATTTCAGTGAGATAGTTCAGTGTGTGTGTGTAGTATCTGTGTGTAGAGTGTTTCCTTTGTATAGTTCTATGTGTATCTACTCGTGTCAGTATTAATATGACTGTGTGTGTGTGTTAACTGTGCAGAATGTATCAGTGTATCCAGATATCAGTGTGTATATGAGTGTCCCTATTTTGGGAAGTCCCAGTACCTGTGTAGAAGTGAACCAGTGTCTATGTGACTGAGTGAGAGTGAACTGTGAGTAGTGTGTGCCTGTATGTTAGGGGTGTCTCAGGGAGAAGTAACCTGTGTGTTTGAGTATGTTTTCAGTATTCAATGCCAGTGTGACCAGTGTGTGTCTGTGTGCTCGAGAGTGTGTTTTAGTTCGTATGGGTGAGTATACCTAGTGAACCTAGGTGACAGTATGCCTGAGAATGTGTAATAATGTGTAGAGTGCTTCCTGTGTAGAGTATCTGTGTGTTAGAACTTTGTCCAGTGTACCTAATACTGTGAGTGAGTGCTTGTGAGAGAACTCAGAACCTATGTGAGTTCCTGAGTTCACTGTGTGTGGAGGTATGAGAGTGTTTGTGTATCAGTCAACCTATGTGTGCCCGTGTTAGGGGAAAGTAAGATTGAGTTTCAGTCTAGCTGTGAGTTTGATACTGGGTGTATAAATGAACATTTGAGGAAGTCTGCCAATACAGATTTTATAAACTGTCTAGGTATTTGTAAGGGGGGATTGCAGGAATTTGGAGTATATAGGGTGTGTGTGAGCTGAGAGTGAGGAACCAGTGTGTGTAGAGTATGTGACTGTGTGTAGCTGTGATCCTAAGGGTGTGACAGGAAGGTTGTAAAATAGGTAACAGGAATTTGGGGTTATCATGAGGGAGTAGTTAAATTGAAGGGGTATGTGTGTGCACAGGTATAAGTATTAGGTGTTGGAGTGTTGCTCTGGTAGCAGTGAGTGAGTGAGTGAACACTCAGTCATATTTTCTTAGTATTAGGTTCTGATACTCAGTGTCAGGAAGATTGTTAGTTGTAGGTTCCATTCTTGTATTGTTTATGTGTCCAGGTAATGTTAAGATATAGTTAAGGTACTATGAGACATAGGTAAACATACAAGATAGATAATTATATATATTATTTGGTATATACAACACATCTTTTTAGCTAGAAAACCCTCGCATACTTATATCTTTTGGAATTGGCCTAGTATGAGACCAAGTTGACTAGTATTGACCAGAAGTTCTAGTATGACCTAGAGGCCTCATAATTAAATTAGTTAAACATGCTATTTCCTTTAAATTCAGAATCTGACATTTATATTCCACAATTAGGTCTTTGTGACTCCATTTTGGACATCGATCCTTGCATATTCATCTGGACCACAGGCGAGTACATTCTCTGACAGTTTTTGTTTTGTTGATTACTTCTATAAATTTAGTTGTATTACATACTTGATTCTGACACTGTGGATACACGGGTTAGCACCCTAGATCCCTATTATGAGGAGTCATGATTGGAATCCATCGTGCTAGCTGGGGATGGGGAACTATTAGTAGATTATGTGATCATATCCAAACTCTACATGCATCATAGCTCACCCCACATCTCACGTCGGGTGCGGCCTGACCATTTACATGCTTCATAGTTGTTATATATGATTAGCCTGACCATTACATGCATCATAGCTAACCAGATGGTTAGCCTGACCTACAAGAATCATAGCTAATCATATGTAACCAGCCCGATCTAGTCCCAAGCCGATCACATAATAAACTGATATTTCAAACACTTAGCTAGATGTTTATTCTTTATTTCAGATTCACTTGTTCTAGCATTCACTGTATATTGTTCATTGCTAGATGTTCTATTGCCTATTTCATATTCTCCAGTACTTTACATTTCCAACATTTATTCTCATCTCGTATTTCTTACACTGTTTATAGTTTTTGTCAACATAAATGAAACTGCTGTTAGTGTTTGTGATTCGCTCCAATCCTGACTGGATAACATTTTCAGAGGGCCTGGAGAACTTTTGTCCCATCCATTACGGCTCGGGACTAGAGGGAGATTTCACTCCAGAATTCCCAGAGGAGTTGCCTATCCTAGAGGAGATCCTACCTGCCTGCACTTAGATTACTCATTTTCTTGTATTATTGTTTTAGACTGAGATTGAGTTGTATTATTATTTGTGACTTTTGAGGTCATCTAGACTCAGGACTTGTGATATACTTATTTGTGTTTGGATTATGATAGAACTCTTTATTTTTCATTTCTCATCGTGCCAATTACTTTCATATAGCTTGCGATTGAGTATATTTATAGAACTGTGGATTCATATTATCATTGTCCTCCGTACGGAGTTGAGACTATTGACAGGATATTTTATGTTTGAGACCTAGACAGCGTTCTACCGCCGATGCTGTGGCGTAGGCTGGACGTACCCATGACTCATGCCCAATTTTCGGCTGTGGGTCGTGATACATTTTTAGTGGTGGCCCATGTAGGTCTAGATTCGCATTTAGAGCATATCGTAGGGGTGCTCGCTTAGAGTATTGCTACGAGCCTGTTTTAGGAAATAGGAATTAGGCCGAGAATATGCTCAATCACAATTAGGAAATTTCTGATTCTTATAATACTACTCTTAATGATTATTTCCTTTAGAAATTTACTGTCCTTCCTTGATGATATCGTGTCTATTGCCTTAATTAAATCTTTCGATCTGTCTTCAGAATGCGGCCAAGGACCAGGTCCCTGAGACTCGGAGCAGTAGAGGCAGAGAGGTCTGCCACCTCTCGTCCTGCTGGACAGACATCCGTAGCATCTCCTACATCTCCAGTGCATGTGGAAGTGTCTGCACTATTCGGGGGTCCTCCCCTACCTGTTCAGAGGGTCCCCATAGCTACGACGGAGCCTCTACCACCACCACCACCGACGCAGTTCTCAAGAGGTGTGCCCGTCGATGGGGCACAGATGTTCGTATTGATACAGGGCATGGTCAATGCCCAGAGGACGTCAGCAGAGGCCCAGAGGGTGCAGACTGAGGCACACCAGGCCCAGACCGAGATGATGAGGGTGAGCATAGAGAATGCTCATCAGGTGGCTCTATAGGCTGTGGAGAGAGTCGCCCAGCAGCAGCATCATGGCCAGTACCACCAGAGGCCGGGCACCATTATAGACTTCAAGAGGATGATGCCTCGGGAGTTCAAGGGGACAGAAGGGATACTCTACGCCGATGATTGGCTAGAGGACATCGAGAGGAACTTGCGCTTGGCGCAGCTTCCGGAGGCCCTTCAGATCGAGGCCGCCGGCAGCCAGATGTTCGACATCGCCCTAACGTGGTTTCACACGGAGCTGAGACTCTTTGACGGGGGACTCACTTGGGAGGCTTTCAGGAAGCTCTTCAAGGAGAAGTTCTTTCCTGATGTTGCCCTGGGAGCCTTGGAGAGTCAGTTCCATGACTTAGTCCAGGGGAGCTCGTCCGTCGATGAGTATGCCGCGAAGTTTTGCCGCCTGAGCCGCTTCGCGTCGTTTATGATTAGAGATCCAGGAGATAGGGCCCGAAAGTTCAGAAAGGGGCTGGCAAGGGAGATCAAGTCTCGCACGTCAGAATGTCGTACCTCCACCTTCGAGGGCATATTGATGGATGCCCAGATAGTCGAGGATGACTTGGACCTCAGGCCCAAGAGGGGACGCGATATTTCCGGAGGAGCCAACAGTAGTGCGAGGCCGGGCAAGCGTCCACACTATCAGCAGCAACAGAGGCCCTATCAGCAGCAGAACCAGCAGCACCAAGCACCAGCCCGAGGACAGGTCCAGTATCAGCAGCAGAGGCAGACTCAGCCCGCCATCCAGTGTGCGTACTGCGGGAAGGCAGGACACACTAGAGAGATCTGCAGGAAGAGGTTGGGCACATGTCTATCCTGCGGATCAACGACACATCAGCTGAGGGATTGCCCTACCATCCAGACTCGTCTAGGCCAGGGTGGAGCAGCCGCCCAGAGAGGACCAGTTAGGGTACCTGCCGTACCAGGAGGACAACAACAGAGGGGACCACTTCCACCGCAACATCAGAGGTTTGCTCAGCACCAGCAGCAGAGAGGTGCACCCCAGGGGCGAGCATACGCCATGGCAGTCGAGGAGGTCGAGCCAGCAGGAGATTTGATTACAGGTTCAGTTCTTCTCGATTGAATTCTCGCATTTACCTTATTCGACTCTGGCACTTCACATAGTTTTGTGTCTGTATCTTTTGCACTTCGACATTATTTAGAGACAGAAGTATTAGCTAGGACTTGCAAGATCACGACTGGTGGAGGTATTATCCTAGTCCATGATTATTGCAAGGATCGGAGAGTGTCAGTAGGAGGCCTAGAGTTGAGTGTGTGCTTACTTGTTATGCCACTTCTGGGATACGATATTGTACTCAAAATGGACTGGTTGAGTAGGCATCATGCTACTATAGATTGTCATAGAGGCAAAGTATTATTCAGACCACCAGGAGAGCCGGAGTTTGAGGTCGCCAGAGGATCAGCGGAACAGAGCAGGAGCACATTTTTCGGAGCCAGGGCGGAAGAAGAGGTGTTGCCACATCCTCTGATAGCAGAGTTCCTGGATGTATTTCTAGAGGAGTTGCCAGGCTTGTCGCCAGACAGAGATGTTGAATTCTCTATAAACTTGGTTCCAGGAGCGGAGCCCATTTTACAACATGTCTATAGAGTCAACAACAGCGAGCTGGCAGAACTGAAGAAGCAAGTTGAGGAGCTGCAGGACAAAGGCTTCATCAAATCCAGTTCATCACCATAGGGAGCTCCGGTATTATTCGTACCGAAGAAGGATGGCACGGTGCATATGTGTATTGATTATAGAGCTTTGAATAACCTCACTATCAAGAACAAATATCCGCTGCCGAGGATAGATGATCTTTTTGATCAGTTGAGCGGGGCGAAGGTGTTTTCGAAGATAGATTTGAGGTCAGGCTATCACCAGGTGAAGGTGAAGAAAGAAGACACGCCGAAGATAGCCTTTCGAACCAGATACGGCCAGTTTGAGTTCATGGTAATGCCATTTGGTTTAACTAATGCACCGGCAGTATTCATGAACCTGATGAACAAGGTGTTCCACCAGTACCTTGACAAGTTCGTGGTGGTGTTCATCGACGATATTCTTGTGTATTCCAAGACCCCGGAGGAGCACGAAGAGCACCTGAGGTTGGTCTTAGAGACTCTTAGGAGGGAGGAGCTGTACGGGAAACTCTAAAAGTGTGAATTCTTTCTTGACAAGGTTGAATTTCTTGGGCATGTAGTGTCGGGTGACGGAATCTCGGTTAACCCACAGAAGATCGAGGCAGTGGAGTCATGGGCTACCCCCAGTTCGGTAGTTGAGATAAGAAGTTTTCTCGGGCTAGCAGGATACTACAGAAGGTTTGTACAAGACTTCTCCAGGATTGCAGTGCCAATGACCAGGCTGACCAGGAAGGATGTGGATTTTGTCTGGACGGAGGATTGCCAGGCCGTATTTGATGAGCTAAAGAAGAGGTTGACGACAGCTCCAGTTTTGACGTTGCCAGCGGGGACAGGTGAATTCACTATCTACAGTGATGCTTCAGGGAAGGGTCTGGGATGTGTTCTTCAGCAGCACGGGAAGGTAATTGCCCATGCTTCCAGGCAGTTACGCCCTCATAAAAAGAACTACCCCACCCACGATTTGGAGTTGGCAGCGGTTATCTTCGCTCTAAAGCTGTGGAAACATTATCTGTACGGAGAGCGTATGGAGATCTTCACAGACCATAAGAGCTTGAAGTACGTGTTCACACAGAAGAAGCTGAACATGAGGCAGAGAAGGTGGTTGGAGTTGATGAAGGACTTTGACATCTCATTGTTGTACCACCCAGGGAAGGCCAACGTAGTCGCCGATGCCTTGAGCAGGTATCTGATGGCTATACACTTGACGACAGATAGATATTTGTTGGCTGATCTAGAAAGCTTGGATATTGAGGTGTTAGTTCCCGGTACTGAGATTCAGATATGGGGATTGCAGATACAGTCCGAGATGATGGACAGGATCAAAGCTACGCAGTATGATGATGAGGCTTTGAGGAGTATCAGGGCACAGGTTCGGACAGGATTGTCGGACGACTTTACTATCGCAGATGATGGTTCTTTACGGTACGGCACGAGAATGTGTGTGCCGAGCGGGGAGCTGCACGAGGAGGTTTTGCAAGAGGCATACCGCTCTCAGTACTCGATGTATCCCGGTGCCAACAAGATGTATCGAGACTTGAGGGAGCACGTTTGGTGGTATGGAATGAAGCGCGAGGTAGCACGCTTCGTATCCGGGTGTCTAGTGTGCCAGCAGGTAAAGGCGGACCGGCAGAGGCCAGGTTGATTGCTTCAACCTTTACCTATCCCGGAGTGAAAGTGGGAGCATGTGACTATGGATTTCGTTTCAGGGCTTCCGCGTTCTCCAGGAGGGAAGGACGTGATTTGGGTCATCGTGGACAGGTTGACCAAATCAGCCCACTTCTTACCTTTCAAGGTGGGCACATCGACAGAGAGGCTAGCAGAGATGTACGTGCGACAGATCGTTAGGCTTTATGGAGTTCCTGTGAGCATCGTTTCGGATCGGGACCACTTCTGGAGGAGTCTGCAGGCTAGCTTGGGCACTCAGCTCAAGTTCAGTACCTCATACCACCCCCAGACAGACGGGCAGTCTGAAAGGACTATTCAGACTCTCGAGGATATGCTACTGTCACTACCACTTTTCCAGGCAAGGGCATTTTTGTAATTTCACTATTTTAAATAATTATGTATTGAATTAATCTGCTCAATTTTTAAAACTAATTATATGTTGTTAGTAATGTTTAGTTTTAGGTCTAACCCTAGAACTCATTAGGACAGACCCTAGTGAGTCAACCCTAATTGTAAACCCAGTTCTAGTGAAACCCTAGAATACAAATTTTAGGGTGAACCCTCAAACCCTAGCAGACCTAAACCTGAGTCAATTAGGTTTTACATGACCTACCATAGAGGGTTTAACCTAAGCAATGCATTGAAACCCTAATTAGGTTTAATATAAAAAGGAACCCTCTCATTCTTCACATAGAAAAACAAGAAACCCTAGCCTCCACAAGAGAAGTCATCTCCACCTCCAGATTTTGAAATCCTAACCCTAGGGTTTCCACCTTCCTCCTCCAAGCAAGGAAAGCAAGGAACTTGGGTCAAGGAAACTTGGGAAGGAAGAACTTCTATTGGAGAAACCATCCCTGCAGGTAAAACTTCCATTTTTCTTCATTAAATTCCTGTTTTCAGATGTTAATGGCCATTAGGAACCCACCCTAAGGTTTGGAATTCGAATTTTAGGGATTCTACATATAAACCTAGGAGATCTAGGGTTTTGGTGAATTTCGTTTGGTTTTCCCCAAACTTCTGAAACCCTAATCCTAGGGATTTCGTGTAGGCATGATTTCCTCCCATACGTGTAGTCTAGACATCGGTTTAGGGTTTGATTTGAGATTTCTGATGTTCTCAAAGGGAAATCAGGAATTGGGGTTTTTCTACTATACACAGTCGGGTTTTGAGAATTCTGGGTTAGGTATTTCAGTGTGTATCAATACTGTGTGTGTGAATCAGCACAGTGCAGTCGGGCTTGGGAGAGATGTACTGTGTATGTGTGAGATGCCTAAGTGTCTGTGTATGCCTCAGAATTCCCAGGTTGGTTAGAAACATAACATATATGTGCAGTGGGATTGTGTATCCAGACCTGAGTATACCTATGAGTGTTTGGGTTAGGATATAGTGTGTGTCTCAGTGTTTATGTATTTGTGTCTGTGTATAGGTCTAGTATCAGTGAATTATTGTATGTATCAGTGTGTAGATGTGTCTGTGTGTGTAGGCTTTTTATGTTTTCTGTGTGTTATGTAGTGTGTGTATTTTCAGTATGTAGGATTTTAATTCCAATATGTTGGACTGTGCTGTGCAGTGAATTAGGGGTGTGTGAGTGAGGGATTTGTATCAGTAGCTAGTTAGGGTAGAGTGTGTCAGTGGTGATTAGGTATCTGTGCATTTGGACTGAGAAGTGATTCTCAGTATCCCTGAGTTAAGGTATGTGAGCAGTCTTTAGTGAGGGAATTTTAGTTATTAGTTAACATGTGTTAGGGGTTAAGAGAGTATCAGTTCAGTGTCTCAATGTGAGGTGACTGAGTTAGCTGTGTCTCAGCATTACCTGTCTCTGTGTGTAGGTATGAGTATCAGAACTGTGCATGCCTATGTATGTGCATTGGGGGAGGTCCTGTGCAGAAATACCTAGGTGTTAAATGTGTGTGCTATGCCAGTTTTCAGAACTGTGCAGTGTGCATTAAGGGAAATTCTGTACAGTGAGATCAGTGAGAATTCCAGGTTCTATGTATTCTGTGTGTGAGAATGCCTGAGAGTGCATCCTAGTATTTCTGTGTGTAGTCCAGTAGGGTGTAGGTAATGTATCAGTATCCAGTGGCTGTGTCTATGTGTGTCCAGGTCAATTTTCCTGTGGGTAGCAGTGTCTACTTGTGTGTGGATGTAGGATAGTGTTGGTGTAGGGTGTCTCAGTTAATTGAAACTTGTGTGTGTGTGTGTCAGTTTATGAGATACCTGTGTGCAGAATTTTGTGTATCAGATTTAGGATGGGGGGAAAACAGGTTCTAGTTGATATGAGTAAGGGTAGTTATGAGGATTTGGGTGTTGAGGCTTGTGTAATTGGGTATCAAGTGGCAGTGAGTAGAGGGGTGTCTGTGTGTTAACACTGTGTCAGTAGGTAGAGCAGTGTATCAGAGAGTGCAGTGAGGTTAGGGGCATACCTAGTGTGTGAGTGAACTGAGAATGTGTGTGTCTATGTATAAAATTATCTGTGTAAACTGTGTTGTATCTTCAGAAACAGTGCCAGTGTGTGTGCCTGTGAGGCATGTGTGTGTGTGTAGTGGCTAATTTCATTAAGTGCTAGATAAGGGGGTTATATCAGTACAAAAATAAGTGTGGGTTATGAATATAAACATCAAGGGGAGTATCAAAGTGTGTAGCTAGTTTTAGGTTGAGGGCATTAATTATAGGAATAAGGTATAAGTTAAGTTACTATATAAACACTACCCTATATATTTTAGGTAAGTATAAATAACTCTAGTATGGCAGTTATAGACTAGCATAAGACTAGTATTAATTAGATTTTGACCAAATGATCTAGTTAACCATAGGTAAACCTAGTATAGACCTAGAAGTGGCCTAACACCCTCATTTCAACTTAGTTAAACACTTTTATATTCCACACACCATTTTAACATTGTTATCTTATATATAGGTCATTGTGATTTCACTTTGGACATCGATCCTCACATTTTGCTCAGGACCACAGGCGAGTACATTCTCTGACAGTTTTTATTGTTGATTACTTCTATAAATTGTAGTGTATTACATACTTGATTCCAACACTGTGGATACACGAGTTAGCACCCTAGATCCCCATCATGAGGAGTCGTGATTGGAATCCACCGTGCTAGCTGGGGATGGGGAACTATTAGTAGATTATGTGATCATATCCAAATCCTTACCATGCATCATAGCTCACCCCACTTCTCACGTCGGGTGCGGCCTGACCATCATCATGCATCATAGCTGTTATATATGATTAGCCTGACCATTATCATGCATCATAGCTAGCCATATGGTTAGCCTGACCTTCAAGAATCATAGCTAATCATATATAACCAGCCTGATCTAGTCCCAAGCCGATCACATGATAAACTAATATTTCAAACACTTAGTTAGATGTTTATCTTTATTCAGATTTACTTGTTCTAGCATTCACTATTATTGTTCATTGCTAGATGCTCTATTTTCTATTTCATTTTCTCCTGTACTTCTCAGTTTTAGCATTTATTTCCATCTTGTATCTCTTACACTGTTTATAGATTTTATCAATTTAATGAAACTGCTGTTAGTGCTTGTGCTTCGCTCCAATCCTGACTGGATAACATTTTTCAGAGGACCTGGAGGATCTTTGCCCCACTCATTACGGCCCAGGATTAGAGGGTGATTTCACTCCAGAAACCCCAGAGGAGTTGCCTAGCCTAGAGGAGAACGTACCTGGCTGCCCTTAGACTACTTTTTCTGCATTATTGTTTTAGACTGAGACTGAGATGTATTTATTATTTTGTGACTTTGTGAGGTCATTTAGACCCAGGATTTGAGTTGGATTATTGTGGTTGGTTTTATTAGAACTCTTTTCTATTCTCATCGTGCTATGATTTCTATTAGCTTGTGATTGAGTATATCATAGACCTGTGGTTGATTTATCATTGTCCTCCGTACGGAGTTGAGATTATTGACAGGATATATTATGTTTAGACCTAGACAGCGTTCTACCGCCGATACTGCGGCGTAGGCTGGACGTACCCACGACTCATGCCCAAATTCCGGGTGCGGGTCGTGACACGTTTTTAGTGGTGGCCCATGCAGGTCAGTAGTCGAGTCCTAGAACCGCATTAGAGCGATATCGTAGTGGTGCTCGCTTAGAGTATTCCTACGAGCCTGTTTTAGGAAATAGGAATTAGGCCGAGGATATGCTCAATCACAATTAGGAAATTCTGATTCTTATGACATTACTCTTAATAATTTTTCCTTTAGAATTTTTCTGTCCTTCCTTGATGATATCGTATCTATTGCCTAAATTAAATCTTTCGATCTGTCTTCAGGATGCCTCCAAGAAGGTCCCAGAGACTCGGAGCAGCAGATTCAGAGAGGTCTGCCACCTCTCGCCCGGCCGGACAGACATTCGCAGCACCTCCTACATCTCCAGTACATGTGGGAGTGTCTGCAGCATTCGGGGGTCCTCCACCACCAGTTCAGAGGGTCCCCACAGCTACGACGGCACCTCCACCACCAGTTCAGCATCCAGGAGGTGTGCCCGTCGATGGAGCACAGATGTTCGCTTTGATTCAGGGCATGGTCGATGCCCAGAGGACGTCGACAGAGGCCCAGAGAGTGCAGGCTGAGGCACATCAGGCCCAGACAGAGATGATGAGGGTGAACATGGAGAATGCTCACCAAGTGGCTCTCCAGGCTGTGGATAGAGTCACTCAGCAGCAGCAGCGTCCTGATCAGCACCACCAGAGGCCGGGCACCATTGTGGATTTCAAGAGGATGATGCCTCGGGAATTCAAGGGGACAGAAGGGATACTCTACGCCGATGATTGGCTAGAGGACATCGAGAGGAACTTGCGCTTGGCGCAGCTTCCAGAGGCGCTCCAGATCGAGGCCGCGGGCAGCCAGATGTTCGACATTGCCTTGACATGGTTTCGTACGGAGCCGAGACTCTTGCGCAGGGGACTCACTTGGGAGGATTTCAAGGAATTCTTCAAAGAAAAGTTCTTTCCTGATGTCGCCCTGGGAGCTTTGGAGAGTCAGTTCCATGACTTAGCCCAGGGGAGCTCGTCCGTCGATGAGTATGCCGCAGAGTTTTCCCGCCTGAGCCGCTTCGCGCCATCGATGATTAGAGATCCGGGGGACAGGGCCTGGAAATTCAGAAAGGGGCTGACAAGGGAGATCAAGTCTCGCACGTCGGGACATCGCACAGCTACCTACGAGGGCATATTGATGGATGCCCAAGTAGCCGAGGACGACTTGGGCCTCAGGCCCAAGAGGGGACGCGATGGTTCCGGAGGAGCAAACAGTAGTACGGGGCCGGGCAAGCGTCCATACTTTCAGCAGCAACAGCAGAGACCCTTTCAGCAGCAGCATCAGGCACCAGCCCGAGGGCAGGTCCAGCAGCAGCAACAGAGACAGAACCAGCCCGCCATCCAGTGTGCTTACTGCGGGAAGATGGGACATACTAGAGATATCTGCAGGAAGAGATTGGGCTCATGTCTATCCTGTGGATCGATGACACACCAGCTGAAGGATTGTCCTACCTTTCGTCCAGGTCAGGATGGAGCAGCCGCCCAGAGAGGATCAGACAGGGTGCCTACCGCACCAGGAGGCCAACAGCAGAGGGGACCACTTCCACCACAACATCAGAAGTTCGCCTAACATCAGCAGCAGAGAGGTGCACCCCAGGGGCGAGCATACGCCATGGCAGTCGAGGAAATCGAGCCAGCAGGATACTTGATCACAGGTTCGGTTCTTCTCGATTGTATTCCCGCATTTACCTTATTTGACTCTGGCGCTTCCCATAGTTTTGTGTCTGTATCATATGCACTTTGACATCATTTAGACACAGAACCATTAGCTAGGACTTGCAAGATCACGACTGGTGGAGGTATTATCCTAGTCCGTGATCACTGCAAGGACCGGAGGGTGTCAGTAGGAGGCCGAGAGTTGAGTGTGAGCTTACTTGTCATGCCACTTCCGGGGTACGATATCGTGCTCGGAATAGACTGGTTGAGTAAGCATCATGCTACTATAGATTGTCATAGAGGCAGAGTATTATTTAGACCACCAGGAGAGCCGGAGTTTGAGGTCGTCAGAGGAGCATCGGAACAGAGCAGGGGCACATTTTGCGGAGCCAGGGCAGAAGAAGAGGAGTTGCCATATCCTCTGATAGCGGAGTTCCTGGATGTATTTCTAGAAGAGTTGCCAGGCTTGCCGCCAGACAGAGATGTTGAGTTCTCTATAGACTTGGTTCCAGGAGCGGAGCCCATTTTACAACATGTCTATAGAGTCAACAACAGCGAGCTGGCAGAACTGAAGAAGCAAGTTGAGGAGCTGCAGGACAAAGGCTTCATCAAATCCAGTTCATCACCATGGGGAGCTCCGGTATTGTTCGTACCGAAGAAGGACGGCACGGTGCGCATGTACATTGATTATAGAGCTTTGAATAATATCACTATCAAGAACAAGTACCCGCTGCCGAGGATAGATGATCTTTTCGACCAGTTGAGCGGGGCGAGGGTGTTTTCAAAGATAGATTTGAGGTCAGGCTATCACCAGGTGAAGGTAAAGAAAGAAGACACGCCGAAGACAGCTTTTCGGACCAGATACGGCCAGTTTGAGTTCATGGTAATGCCATTTGGTTTAACCAATGCACCGGCAGTATTCATGAACTTGATGAACAAGGTGTTCCACCAGTACCTTGACAAGTTCGTGGTGGTGTTCATCGACGATATTCTTGTGTATTCCAAGACCCCGGAGGAGCACGAAGAGCACCTGAGGTTGGTCCTAGAGACTCTCAGGAGGGAGAAGCTGTACGGGAAACTCTCTAAGTGTGAATTCTTCCTTGACAAGGTCGAATTTCTTGGGCATGTGGTATCGGGTGACAGAATCTCGGTTAACCCACAGAAGATCGAGGCAGTGGAGTCATGGGCTACCCCCAGTTCGGTAGCTGAGATCCAGAGTTTTCTCGGGCTAGCAGGATACTACAGGAGGTTTGTACAAGACTTCTCCAAGATTGCAGCGCCAATGACCAGATTGACTAGGAAAGATGTGGATTTTGTCTGGATGGAGGAGTGCCAGGCTGCATTTGATGAACTAAAGAAGAGGTTGACAACAGCTCCAATTTTGACGTTGCCAGCAGGGACAGGTGGTTTCACCATCTACAGTGATTCTTCAGGGAAGGGTCTGGGATGTGTTCTTCAGCAGCACGGGAAGGTAATTGCCTATGCTTCCAGGCAGTTACGCCCTCATGAAAAGAACTACCCCACCCACGATTTAGAGTTGGCAGCAGTTATCTTCGCTCTAAAGCTGTGGAAACATTACCTGTACGGAGAGCGTGTGGAGATCTTCACAGACCACAAGAGCTTGAAGTACGTATTCACACAGAAGGAGCTGAACATGAGGCAGAGGAGGTGGTTAGAGTTGATGAAGGACTTTGACATCTTATTGCAATACCACCCAGGGAAGGCTAACGTAGTCGCCGATGCCTTGAGCAGGTATCCGACGGCTATGTACTTGACGACAGATAGGCATTTGTTGGCTGATTTGGAAAGCTTGGAGATTGAAGTGTTAGTTCCCGGTACTGAGATTCAGATATGGGGATTGCAGATACAGTCTGAACTGATGGACAGGATCAGAGCTGCGCAGTACGATGATGAGGCTCTGAGGAGTATCAGGGCACAGGTTCGGATGGGATTGTCGGACGACTTTACTATCGCAGATGACGGTTCTTTACGGCACGGCACGAGGATGTGTGTGCCGAGCGGGGAGCTGCACGAGGAGGTTTTACAGGAGGCGCACCGCTCTCAGTACTCGATGCATCCCGGTGCCAACAAGATGTATCGAGACTTGAGGGAGCACGTATGGTGGTATGGAATGAAGCGCGAGGTAGCACGCTTCGTATCTCGGTGTCTAGTGTGCCAGCAGGTAAAGGCAGACCGGCAGAGGCCAGGTGGTTTGCTTCAACCTTTACCGATTCCAGAATGGAAATGGGAGCACGTGACCATGGATTTCGTTTCAGGGCTTCCACGTTCTCCAGGAGGAAAAGACGCGATTTGGGTCATCGTGGACAGGTTGACCAAATCAGCCCATTTCTTACCTTTCAAGGTGGGCACGTCGACAGAGAGGCTAGCAGAGATGTACGTGCGACAGATTGTTAGGCTTCATGGAGTTCCTGTGAGCATCGTCTCGGATCGGGATAGTCGTTTCACTTCCCACTTCTGGAGGAGTCTGCAGGCTAGCTTGGGCACTCAGCTCAAGTTCAGTACCGCATATCACCCCCAAACAGATGGGCAGTCTGAACGGACTATTCAGACTCTCGAGGATATGCTACGCACTTGCGTTCTAGATCTCGGAGGTTCTTGGGAGGATCATCTGCACCTGGTAGAATTCGCTTACAACAACAGCTACCAGGCCAGCATCGAGATGTCACCATTTGAGGCTCTTTATGGACGGAGGTGTCGTACACCGCTATCGTGGGACGACGTTGGAGAGAGAGCCTTGCTAGGACCAGAAATGGTCGTGGATGCAGCAGAAAAGGTGAAACTCATCAGAGACCGACTGCGAGTGGCGCAGGACAGACAGCGGCATTGGGCCGACAGCCACCGTAGACCCCTTGAGTTTCAGGTTGGCGATCTAGTATTCCTACGGATTTCTCCGACGCGTGGAATGATTCGTTTTGGTAGAGGCGGGAAGCTTAGCCCACGCTACATCGGACCCTTTGGCATTCTCGCGAGGGTAGGTGCAGTGGCATATAGACTGGACTTGCCGCCTGCATTGGAGGGAGTGCATGATGTGTTCCACGTGTCGCAGCTGAGACGGTACGTGGCAGACCCTAGTCACGTACTTGATTACTCGGAGATTGAGGTTGGTCCGACGCTCAGCTACCCCGAGCAGCCCGTAGGGATCTTGGACCGCAGAGAGAAGGTGTTGCGAAACCAAACTATTCCTTTGGTTCGTGTTGCATGGAGACATCACTCTCCAGGGGAGTCGACCTGGGAGAGAGAGGACGAAATGCGCGAGCTATACCCTTATCTTTTCCAGACTTGAGGTATATTCCTTTTCTGATTTCACTCTTGTTCTAGTTCAGTCCAATTTCGAGGACGAAATTTCTTTTAGGAGGGTAGACTTGTCACTACCACTTTTCCAGGCAAGGGCATTTTTGTAATTTCACTATTTTAAATAATTATGTATTGAATTAATCTGCTCAATTTTTAAAACTAATTATATGTTGTTAGTAATGTTTAGTTTTAGGTCTAACCCTAGAACTCATTAGGACAGACCCTAGTGAGTCAACCCTAATTGTAAACCCAGTTCTAGTGAAACCCTAGAATACAAATTTTAGGGTGAACCCTCAAACCCTAGCAGACCTAAACCTGAGTCAATTAGGTTTTACATGACCTACCATAGAGGGTTTAACCTAAGCAATGCATTAAAACCCTAATTAGGTTTAATATAAAAAGGAACCCTCTCATTCTTCACATAGAAAAACAGGAATCCCTAGCCTCCACAAGAGAAGTCATCTCCACCTCCAGATTTCGAAATCCTAACCCTAGGGTTTCCACCTTCCTCCTCCAAGCAAGGAAAGCAAGGAACTTGGGTCAAGGAAACTTGGGAAGGAAGAACTTCCATTGGAGAAACCATCCCTGCAGGTAAAACCCCCATTTTTCTTCATTAAATTCCTGTTTTCAGATGTTAATGGCCATTAGGAACCCACCCTAAGGTTTGAAATTCGAATTTTAGGGATTCTACATATAAACCTAGGAGATCTAGGGTTTTGGTGAATTTCGTTTGGTTTTCCCCAAACTTCTGAAACCCTAATCCTAGGGATTTCGTGTAGGCCTGATTTCCTCCCATACGTGTAGTCTAGACATCGGTTTAGGGTTTGATTTGAGATTTCTGATGTTCTCAAAGGGAAATCAGGAATTGGGGTTTTTCCACTATACACAGTCGGGTTTTGAGAATTCTGGGTTAGGTATTTCAGTGTGTACCAATACTGTGTGTGTGAATCAGCACAGTGCAGTCGGGCTTGGGAGAGATGTACTGTGTATGTGTGAGATGCCTAAGTGTCTGTGTATGCCTCAGAATTCCCAGGTTGGTTAGAAACATAACATATATGTGCAGTGGGATTGTGTATCCAGACCTGAGTATACCTATGAGTGTTTGGGTTAGGATATAGTGTGTGTCTCAGTGTTTATGTATTTGTGTCTGTTTATAGGTCTAGTATCAGTAAATTATTGTATGTATCAGTGTGTAGATGTGTCTGTGTGTGTAGGCTTTTTATGTTTTTTGTGTGTTATGTAGTGTGTGTATTTTCAGTATGTAGGATTTTAATTCCAATATGTTGGACTGTGCTGTGCAGTGAATTAGGTGTGTGTGAGTGAGGGATTTGTATCAGTAGCTAGTTAGGGTAGAGTGTGTCAGTGGTGATTAGGTATCTGTGCATTTGGACTGAGAAGTGATTCTCAGTATCCCTGAGTTAAGGTATGTGAGCAGTCTTTAGTGAGGGAATTTTAGTTATTAGTTAACATGTGTTAGGGGTTAAGAGAGTATCAGTTCAGTGTCTCAATGTGAGGTGACTGAGTTAGCTGTGTCTCAGCATTACCTGTCTCTGTGTGTAGGTATGAGTATCAGAACTGTGCATGCCTATGTATGTGCATTGGGGGAGGTCCTGTGCAGAAATACCTAGGTGTTAAATGTGTGTGCTGTGCCAGTTTTCAGAACTGTGCAGTGTGCATTAAGGGAAATTCTGTACAGTGAGATCAGTGAGAATTCCAGGTTCTATGTATTCTGTGTGTGAGAATGCCTGAGAGTGCATCCTAGTATTTCTGTGTGTAGTCCAGTAGGGTGTAGGTAATGTATCAGTATCCAGTGGCTGTGTCTATGTGTGTCCAGGTCAATTTTCCTGTGGGTAGCAGTGTCTACTTGTGTGTGGATGTAGGATAGTGTTGGTGTAGGGTGTCTCAGTTAATTAGAACTTGTGTGTGTGTGTGTCAGGTTATGAGATACCTGTGTGCAGAATTTTGTGTATCAGATTTAGGATGGGGGGAAAACAGGTTCTAGTTGATATGAGTAAGGGTAGTTATGAGGATTTGGGTGTTGAGGCTTGTGTAATTGGGTATCAAGTGGCAGTGAGTAGAGGGGTGTCTGTGTGTTAACACTGTGTCAGTAGGTAGAGCAGTGTATCAGAGAGTGCAGTGAGGTTAGGGGCATACCTAGTGTGTGAGTGAACTGAGAATGTGTGTGTCTATGTATAAAATTATCTGTGTAAACTGTGTTGTATCTTCAGAAACAGTGCCAGTGTGTGTGCCTGTGAGGCATGTGTGTGTGTGTAGTGGCTAATTTCATCAAGTGCTAGATAAGGGGGTTATATCAGTACAAAAATAAGTGTGGGTTATGAATATAAACATCAAGGGGAGTATCAAAGTGTGTAGCTAGTTTTGGGTTGAGGGCATTAATTATAGGAATAAGGTATAAGTTAAGTTACTATATAAACACTACCCTATATATTTTAGGTAAGTATAAATAACTCTAGTATGGCAGTTATAGACTAGCATAAGACTAGTATTAATTAGATTTTGACCAAATGATCTAGTTAACCATAGGTAAACCTAGTATAGACCTAGAAGTGGCCTAACACCCTCATTTCAACTTAGTTAAACACTTTTATATTCCACACACCATTTTAACATTGTTATCTTATATATAGGTCATTGTGATTTCACTTTGGACATCGATCCTCACATTTTGCTCAGGACCACAGGCGAGTACATTCTCTGACAGTTTTCATTGTTGATTACTTCTATAAATTGTAGTGTATTACATACTTGATTCCGACACTGTGGATACACGAGTTAGCACCCTAGATCCCCATCATGAGGAGTCGTGATTGGAATCCACCGTGCTAGCTGGGGATGGGGAACTATTAGTAGATTATGTGATCATATCCAAATCCTTACCATGCATCATAGCTCACCCCACTTCTCACGTCGGGTGCGGCCTGACCATCATCATGCATCATAGCTGTTATATATGATTAGCCTGACCATTATCATGCATCATAGCTAGCCATATGGTTAGCCTGACCTTCAAGAATCATAGCTAATCATATATAACCAGCCTGATCTAGTCCCAAGCCGATCACATGATAAACTAATATTTCAAACACTTAGTTAGATGTTTATCTTTATTCAGATTTACTTGTTCTAGCATTCACTATTATTGTTCATTGCTAGATGCTCTATTGTCTATTTCATTTTCTCCTGTACTTCTCAGTTTCAGCATTTATTTCCATCTTGTATCTCTTACACTGTTTATAGATTTTGTCAATTTAATAAAACTGCTGTTAGTGCTTGTGCTTCGCTCCAATCCTGACTGGATAACATTTTTCAGAGGACCTGGAGGATCTTTGCCCCACTCATTACGGCCCAGGATTAGAGGGTGATTTCACTCCAGAAACCCCAGAGGAGTTGCCTAGCCTAGAGGAGAACGTACCTGGCTGCCCTTAGACTACTTTTTCTGCATTATTGTTTTAGACTGAGACTGAGATATATTTATTATTTTGTGACTTTGTGAGGTCATTTAGACCCAGGATTTGAGTTGGATTATTGTGGTTGGTTTTATTAGAACTCTTTTCTATTCTCATCGTGCTATGATTTCTATTAGCTTGTGATTGAGTATATCATAGACCTGTGGTTGATTTATCATTGTCCTCCGTACGGAGTTGAGATTATTGACAGGATATATTATGTTTAGACCTAGACAGCGTTCTAACGCCGATACTGCGGCGTAGGCTGGACGTACCCACGACTCATGCCCAAATTCCGGGTGCGGGTCGTGACAGCTACGCACTTGCGTTTTAGATCTCGGAGGTTCTTGGGAGGATCATCTGCACCTGGTAGAGTTTGCTTATAACAACAGCTACCAGGCCAGCATCGAGATGTCACCATTTGAGGCTCTTTATGGACGGAGATGTCGTACACCGTTATCTTGGGACGACGTTGGAGATAGAGCCTTGCTAGGACCAGAAATGGTCGTGGATACATCAGAAAAGGTGAAACTCATCAGAGACAGACTGCGAGTGGCGCAGGACAGACAGCGGCATTGGGCCGACAGCCACCGTAGACCCCTTGAGTTTCAGGTATAGATTGTTATATTTTTCTGGCATGTGTTTGTTTTTTTAGACTGCGTGTTGAGACTGTTTTGTTTTTGGTTGGAAATCTAGTATTCCCACGGATTTCTCTGACGCGTGGCAAGATTCATTTTGGTGGAGACGGAAAGCTTAGCCTACGCTACATCGGACCCTTTAGTATTCTTGTGAGGGTAGGTGCAGTGGTGTATAGACTAGACTTGCCGCCTGTACTAGAGGGGGTGCATGATGTGTTCCACGTGTCATAGCTGAGGCGGTACGTGGCAGACCCTAGTCACGTACTTAATCACTCAGAGATCGAGGTTGGTCCTACTCTCAGCTACCCTGAGCAGCCCGTAGAGATCTTGGATCGCAGAGAGAAGGTGTTGCGGAACCAGACTATTCCTTTGGTTCGTGTTGCATGGAGACATCACTCTCCAGGGGAGTCGACCTGGGAGAGGGAGGACGAAATGCGCGAGCAATACCCATATCTCTTATAGACTTGAGGTATAATTCCTTTTCTGATTTCATTCTTGTTCTAGTTCAATCCAATTTCGAGGACGAAATTTTTTAGGAGGGTAGACTTGTCACTACCATATTTCCAGATTAGGGCATTTGTGTAATTTCCCTATTTGATTTAATTATGTATTTAATTATTATGATGAGTTTTATAATTAATTATGTGATGTTCTTGATGTTTGGTTTTAGGTTAAACCCTAAAAACTCATTAGGTCTGACCCTAATGACTAAACCCTAATTTATATTTTGAATTAGGAAGTTAAAACCCTAGAGATGACCAAACCTTAGTTAATTAAATTCTTCATGACTTAACATGGAGGATTAGCTAAACCCTTACATTAGGAACCCTAAACCAAGCCTATATTATAAAGGGGAGCCTCCCTCAACCATTCCTTCATGAAGAAAGAAACCAAACCCTAGCCTCCATTTGAAACCATTTCCCCCACCCCGAAATTCGGAATCCAGCCCTAGAATTCCACCTTCCACCTCCAACAAAGGGGAAACAAGGAGCTTGGGCCAAGAAGACTTGGAGAAGGAGAACCTCCATTAGGAAACCATCTCCTGATAGGTAAAATCTAATTTTAATCCATTTAATTTCTGTTTTTCTGTTGTAGTTGGCCATTAGGAACCCCCCTACTGTTGAGATTTTGATTTCTAAGGATCCTACGTGAAGACCTAGGAGAGATGAGGTTTTGGTGACCTACGTTTGTTTTTGCCCCAAATTTTGGGAACCCTAATCCTAGGGGTTTACAAATAAACATGAATTTATCTCCTATCTATAGCCTAGATCTCGATTTCTAGGGATTTGGATTTAGGTTTATGAAGTTTCGAGGTAGAATCAGTTTTGGAGGTTTTCTCACTATGCACAGTCGGGGTTGTTACTGAGTGTGTGAACCTGGGTAAATGAACAGTGAGTATCCGTGTATGACCTATGTGGGTTGGTATCAGTTTAGTTCTGTAGTATTAGGTGTATCCCTTAGTAATCAATTTCAGTAAGGTGGCTGTGTGTACATGTGTATATGTGCCAGTGTGTGAACCTGTAAGTGAGTTAGGTGTGAGTATCCCAGAATTCAGTTTGCATCTGTGCAGTGAGGTAGCAGCTAGGTTTATTTCAGTTAGATAGTTCAGTGTGTGTGTATAGTATCTGTGTGTAGAGTGTTTCCTTTGTATAGTTCTGTGTGTATCTACTCGTGTCAGTATTAATATGACTGTGTCTGTGTGTTAACTGTGCAGAATGTATCAGTGTATCCAGATATCAGTGTGTGCATGAGTGTCCCTATTTTGGGAAGTCCCAGTACCTGTGTAGAAGTGAACCAGTGTCTATGTGACTGAGTGAGAGTGAACTGTGAGTAGTGTGTGCCTGTGTGTTAGGGGTGTCTCAGGGAGAATTAACCTGTGTGTTTGAGTGTATTTTCAGTATTCAATGCCAGTATGACCAGTGTGTGTCTGTGTGCTCGAGAGTGTATTTTAGTTCGTGTGGGTGAGTGTACCTAGTGAACCTAGGTGATAGTATGCCTGAGAATGTGTGATAATGTGTAGAGTACTTCCTGTGTAGAGTATTTTTGTGTTAGAACTGTGTCCAGTGTACCTAATACTGTGAGTGAGTGCCTGTGAGAGAACTCAGAACCTGTGTGAGTTCCTGAGTTCACTATGTGTGGAGGTATGAGAGTGTTTGTGTATCAGTTAACCTATGTGTGCCCGTGTTAGGGGAAAGTGAGATTGAGTTTCAGTCTAGCTGTGAGTTTGATATTGGGTGTATAAATGAACATTTGAGGAAGTCTGCCAATGCAGATTTTATAAACTGTCTAGGTATTAGTAAGGGGGGATTGCAGGAATTTGGAGTGTATGGGGTGTGTGTGAGCTGAGAGTGAGGAACCAGTGTGTGTAGAGTATGTGACTGTGTGTAGGTGTGATCCTAAGGGTGTGACAGGAAGGTTGTAACATAGGTAACAGGAATTTGGGGTTATCATGAGGGAGTAGTTAAATTGAAAGGGTATGTGTTTGCACAGGTCTAAGTATTAGGTGTTGGAGTGTTGCTCTGGTAACAGTGAGTAAGTGAGTGAACACTCAGTCAGATTTTCTTAGTATTAGGTTCTGATACTCAGTGTCAGGAAGATTGTTAGTTGTAGGTTCCAGTCTTGTAGTGTTTATGTGTCTAGGTAATGTCAGGATATAGTTAAGGTACTATGAGACATAGGTAAACATACAAGATAGCTAATTATATATATTATTTGGTATATACAACACATCTTTTTAGCTAGAAAACCCTAGCATACTTATATCTTTTGGAATTGGCCTAGTATGAGACCAAGTTGACTAGTATTGACCAGAAGTTCTAGTATAACCTAGAGGCCTCATAATTAAATTAGTTAAACATGTTATTTCCTTTAAATTCAGTATCTGACATTTATATTCCACAATTAGGTCTTTGTGACTCTATTTTGGACATCGATCCTCGCATATTCATCGGGACCACAGGCGAGTACATTCTCTGACAGTTTTTGTTTTGTTGATTACTTCTATAAATTTAGTTGTATTACATACTTGATTCTGACACTGTGGATACACGGGTTAGCACCCTAGATCCCTATCATGAGGAGTCATGATTGGAATCTATCGTGCTAGCTGGGGATGGAGAACTATTAGTAGATTTTGTGATCATATCCAAACTCTACATGCATCATAGCTCACCCCACATCTCACGTCGGGTGCGGCCTGACCATTTACATGCTTCATAGCTGTTATATATGATTAGCCTGACCATTACATGCATCATAGCTAACCAGATGGTTAGCCTGACCTACAAGAATCATAGCTAATCATATGTAACCAGCCTGATCTAGTTTCAAGCCGATCACATAATAAACTGATATTTCAAACACTTAGCTAGATGTTTATTCTTTATTTCAGATTCACTTGTTCTAGCATTCACTGTATATTGTTCATTGCTAGATATTCTATTGCCTATTTCATATTCTCCAGTACTTTACATTTCCAGTATTTATTCTCATCTTGTATTTCTTACACTGTTTATAGTTTTTGTCAACATAAATGAAACTGCTGTTAGTGTTTGTGCTTCGCTCCAATCCTGACTGGATAACATTTTCAGAGAACCTGGAGAACTTTTGCCCCACCCATTACGGCCCGGGACTAGAGGGAGATTTCACTCCAGAATTCCCAGAGGAGTTGCCTATCCTAGAGGAGATCCTACCTGCCTGCACTTAGATTACTCATTTTTCTGTATTATTGTTTTAGACTGAGATTGAGTTGTATTATTATTTGTGACTTTTGAGGTCATCTAGACTCAGGACTTGTGATGTACTTATTTGTCACCACCACATTTCCATATAAGGGTATTTCTGTAATTTAGCTATTTTTAATAATTATGAATTTAATTATTCTGCTGAGTTTATAAACTATTCATATTGTTAGTGGTTTTGGTTTAAGGTAGAACCCTAGAACCCATTAGGTCAAACCCTGTTGGCCAAACCCTAATTTGGAAACCAGTTCTAGTGAAACCCTAGAATTCTAATTTAGGTTTAGACCTCAAACCCTAGACTGGCTAAACCTTAGTTAATTAGGTTCTACATGACCTAATCTAGGGGTTAAACCTAGGCTATACACTAGAAACCCTAACTGGGCCTTAATATATAAGAGGAACCCTCTCATTCTTCATGTAGAAGAGGAAAACCCTAGCCTCCACCAGAGAAAGCCAATCCTCCACCCCATTTTCGAGATTCAACCTAGGGCTCCCATTTTTTCCTCCTCCAACGCGAGGAAACCAAGGAACGTGGGTCAGGAAGCCTTGGAGAAGCCATCCCTGCAGGTGAGAACCCTAACTTTCTTCATTTAATTCTGTTTTTGATGGTAATGGCCTTAGGAACCCACCCCCCTGTGTGTAGTTCGAATCTTAGGGTTTTGATTAGTGTATTGGTGACCCACATAGGTTTTCCCTGATTTTTTCATGAACCCTAACCCTCGGTATTGTATGTATACTGATTTCATCCCCTATATTTAGGTTAGATTTCGATTTAGGGTTTTTAGTTTTGAGGATTCATGATTTATATTATGGAATCTGATTTCAGCACCCTACATGTTTGATGAAATGTCTATTAGGGTTTACTTATCTAGGTATTCTAATTTTTTTGTATAACTGATGTATGAATCTATATGTATATATACATATTGTGTGTTGGGGGCTTTCTTTTGTACATTAAGATTGGGGAAGAACAGGGTGCAGTCGGGTTGTGTAGGTTGGAGTGTTGCTGTGCAGATTCAGTTGTGTAGCAGTGTCTACTAGTGTATTCCTATGTGTATCAGTAGATAGGAATCCCTATATGTGTAGAAGTGCAGTGAGTACTAGGTATCCATGTGTTGTGGGTGTTTAGAAGAGGGGAATTTCTGTGCAGTCCAGCAGTGGAGATACCTGTGTGCACAGTCGGGTATCAGAAGGGTTGTGAGTGTGTGTTTGGGAATTCAGGTACATGTGTGTGTGTGTGTTTTCCCAGGTAAATATGAGTTAATCCACTTGTGTGTTTCAGTAAAATCCCATGTGTCAATATGAACCAGTGTGAGGAATCTCAGAAAATTCTGTGAGTGAACCTGAATTCTGTGTGTGTGTCAGTTCAGACACTTGTGTCTGTGTGTGTCTATGTGAACAGAATGTATCAGTAATATAGGTGTGTGGCTGTGAGAGCCCAGTGTCATGTGTATCCAGACTTGTGCACTGTGAGGAACTATGAGTGTAGTGTAGATGTATCGGTATTGTCTAGGTTTAGGTGTATCCCTATGTTATTTCCTGTGTGTCAGTTCATGAGGTAGGTCAGTAACTTGAGGGTTAAAATGTGCAGATATCAATATATGTGTGTGTTGTGTATCAGTCTTATATATTTGTGTGTGGAGTGAGTTAAACTAGAGCCTATGTGAATTGACTGTGTGCAGTGAATAAGGGATGTATCTATGTGTGAACTGTGCAGTGCCAAAGAATGGGTATCAGATTCTAAGAGTAAGGGGCAGTGTGCAGTTGTACATTTTCCTGTACAGATCATAATGTGTGTGTAGGTATCCTAGAACCAGTGTCTGTGTCCCTGAGTTCCTGTGTGAGTATCAGTGACTTGTGTGTGGTTTGGGGCATAGCAGTATCAGTAAGGTTATGAGAGGGAGCAGTGTCTATGTAACTAGTGTTGTGTAGTTGTGTATTAACTAGGTGGGAGAACTGTGAACTGAGAACTGTGAACTGAGAACTGTGTAGTGTCCTAGTGTAACTGTATAATGTATCAGTATTGCAGAAAGGGGTCATCAGTGTGGATAAAATTCAGTTGTATGGTGTTAGAAGTCAGTGAGTGAGAAGTACATGTGTTAGTCTATCTGTGTGTTCTTATTAAGAAACCTGGGTGAGAGATAGTGTTGTGTAGGGTGTTTTAGAACTGTGTAAACTGTGCAGTGTGTGTTCTGTGCAGTGTAGGTTTATTGTTCTGTGTTTCAATGTGAGCAGGCCTGTGTGATTTGACTGTGGGTGTGTGTGTTTCAGTTAGGTGAGAGTAGAACCTAATGTATTAGTATAAGCCTAGGACCCTAGTATGTGTCTCAGTAATCTTTCCAGGTTCAAAATGCAACTGTGTGGGTGTTAGGGGTGAGCAATGTGACTATCTAAGTCTGAAACTGCAGTTGAATCTACAGAGTGCAGGTATTGATGGAATGGAGAATAGGAAGGACTGCACCTGTGTGCAGTCCATATTGTAGAGGGATGTGCAGGTCTGTGAGGGATAACTAGAGTGTGTATCAGTAGATAGGTGATAGTGTTGTGAGATATTAGTTATAGCTTAATACAAGTATTATTATAAGTCATATATCTAGTATTATGAGTCACTACATAGTCTATATAGCTATATGATACCTAGTGACTAGATACTCATGAGATGGACCTAAAAACCTAGTCACAACCTAGTTTTAACTAGTATTAGTTAAAATAGCTAGTATGAACCTAGAAGCAAGGTATTAACTAGTATTGACCAGAAAACCTTAGACATGACCTAGAAACCTCGTTTTTTAAATTGTTAAGCATGTTATTCTTTTAATTCATTAATTAACATTGAATTTCCATAAATAGGTCATTGTGATTCCAATTTGGACCTCGATCCTCACATTTTGCTCAGGACCACAGGCGAGTACATTCTCTGACAGTTTTCATGGTTGATTACTTCTATAAATTGTAGTGTATTTCATACTTGATTCCGACACTATGGATACACGGGTTAGCACCCTAGATCCCCATCACGAGGAGTCGTGGTTGGAATCCATTGTGCTAGCTGGGGGATGGGGAACTATTAGTAGATTATGTGATCATATCCAAACATTATATGCACCATAGCTCACCCCACTTCTCACGTCGGGTGCAGCCTGACCACTTATATGCTCCATAGCTGTTATATATGATTAGCCTGACCATTATATGCACCATAGCTAACCATGCGGTTAGCCTGACCTAAAAGAATCATAGCTAATCATATATAACCAGCCTGATCCAGTCCCAAGCCGATCACATAATAAACTAATATTTCAAACACATAGCTAGATGTTTTATCTTTATTCAGATTTACTTGTTCTAGCATTCACTATTTATTGCTCATTGCTAGATGCTTATTGTCTATTTCATTTCTTCAGTACTTCACATGTTCAGCTTTATTTCCATCTTGTATCTCTTACACTGTTTATAGTTTTTGTCAATTTAATGAAACTGCTGTTAGTGCTTGTGCTTCGCTCCAATCCTGACTGGATAACAACATTTTCAGAGAACCTGGAGGACTTTTGCCCTACTCATTACGGTCCAGGAATAGAGGAGGATTTCACTCCAGAAATCCCAGAGGAGGTGCCTATCCTAGAGGAGAACTTGCCTGCCCATGCTTAGATTATTTTCTGCATTATTATTTTAGACTGAGACTGAGATGTATTTTATTTTATTTGTGACTTTGTGAGGTCATTGAGACCCAGGTTTTGAGTTGGACTCATTGTGGATGGTTTTATTAGAACTCTTTTCAATTCTCATCGTGCCATTTATTTTATAGCTGTGATTGAGTATATTATAGACTTGTGATTTTTATCATTGTCCTCCGTACGGAGTTGAGACTATTGACAGGATATACTATATTTGTGACCTAGACAGCGTTCTACCGCCGATGCTGCGGCGTAGGCTGGACGTACCCGCGACTCATGCCCAAATTCCGGGTGCGGGTCGTGACACGTTTTTAGTGGTGGCCCATGCAGGTCTAGTCTGTAGTCTAGCAGTCTAGTCTTAGAGTCACATTAGAGCGATATTGTAGTGATAGGAATTAGGCCGAGGATATGCTCAATCACAATTAGGAAATTCTGATCCTTATGATACTATACTTAATGATTAATTCCTTTAGAAATTTTCTGTCCTTCCTTGATATCATATCTTTTGCCTTAATTGAATCTTTCGATCTGTCTTCAGGATGCCGCCAAGAAGATCCCAGAGACTTGGAGCAGCAGATACAGAGAGGTCTGCCACCTCTCGCGCTGCCGGACAGACATCAGCAGCACCTCCTACCTCTCCAGTAAATGTGGGAGTGTCTGCAGCATTCGGGGGTCCTCCACCACCAGTTCAGAGGGTCCCCACAGCTACGACGGCACCACCACCTCCACCACCACCAGCTCAGCAACCAGGAGGTGTGCCCGTCGATGGGGCACAGATGTTCGCCTTGATTCAGGGCATGGTCGACGCCCAGAGGACGTCGGCAGAGGCCCAGAGAGTGCAGGCTGAGGCACATCAGGCCCAGACAGAGATGATGAGGGTGAACATGGAGAACGCTCATCAAGTGGCTCTCCAGGCTGTGGAGAGAGTTACTCAGCAGCAGCAGCGTCCTGATCAGCAACAACAGAGGCCGGGCACCATTGTGGACTTCAAGAGGATGATGCCTCGGGAGTTCAAGGGGACAGAAGGGATACTCTACGCCGATGACTGGCTAGAGGATATTGAGAGGAACTTGCGTTTGGCGCAGCTTCCAGAGGCGCTCAAGATCGAGGCAGCTGGCAGCCAGATGTTCGACATTGCCTTGACGTGGTTTCGCACGGAGCCGAGACTCTTGCACAGAGGACTCACTTGGGAAGCTTTCAAGGAGCTCTTCAAGGAGAAGTTCTTTCCTGACGTTGCCCTGGGAGCTTTGGAGAGTCAGTTCCATGACTTAGCCCAGGGGAGCTCGTCCGTCGACGAATATGCCGCGGAGTTTTCCCGCCTGAGCCGCTTCGCGCCGTCGATGATTAGAGATCCGGGGGACAGGGCCCGGAAGTTCAGAAAGGGGCTGACAAGGGAGATCAAGTCTCGCACGTCGGGACGTCGCACTGCTACTTTCGAGAACATATTGATGGATGCTCAAGTAGCCGAGGATGACTTGGACCTCAAGCCCAAGAGGGGACGCGATGTTTCCGGAGGAGCAAACAGTAGTGTGGGACCAGGCAAGCGTCCACACTTTCAGCAGCAGCAGAGGCCCTTTCAGCAGCAGCATCAGGCACCAGCCCGAGGGCAGGTTCAGCAACAGCAGCAGAGGCAGACTCAGCCCGCCATCCAGTGTGCGTACTGCGGGAAGATGGGACATACTAGAGATATCTGCAGGCATAGATTGGGCTCATGTTTGTCCTGCGGATCGACGACACATCAGCTGAGGGATTGCCCTACCATTCGGACTCGTCCAGGCCAGGGTGGAGCAGCTGCCCAGAGAGGACCAGGCAGGGTACCAGCAGCACCAGGAGGCCAGCAGCAGAGGGGACCACTTCCACCGCAAAATCAGAAGTTTGCCCAGCATCAGCAGCAGAGAGGTGCACCCCAGGGGCGAGCATACGCCATGGCAGTTGAGGAGATCGAGCCAGCAGGAGACTTGATCACAGGTTCGGTTCTTCTCGATTGTATTCCCGCATTTACCTTATTTGATTCTGGCGCTTCCCATAGTTTTGTGTCTGTATCATATGCACTTCGACATCATTTAGACACAGAACCATTAGCTAGGACTTGCAAGATCATGACTGGAGGAGGTATTATCCTAGTCCGTGATCACTGCAAGGACCGAAGAGTGTCAGTAGGAGGCAGAGACTTGAGCGTGAGCTTACTTGTCATGCCACTTCCGGGGTACGATATTGTGCTCGGAATGGACTGGTTGAGTAGGCATCATGCTACTATAGACTGTTATAGAGGCAGAGTATTGTTTAGACCACCAGGAGAGCCGGAGTTTGAGGTCGTCAGAGAAGCAGCGGAACAGAGCAGGAGCACATTTTGCGGAGCCAGGACGGAAGAAGAGGAGTTGCCACATCCTCTGATAGCGGAGTTCCTGGATGTATTTCCAGAAGAGTTGCCAGGCTTGCCGCCAGACAGAGATGTTGAATTCTCTATAGACTTGGTTCCAGGAGCGGAGCCCATTTCACAACATGTCTATAGAGTCAACAACAGCGAGCTGGCAGAACTGAAGAAGCAAGTTGAGGAGCTGCAGGACAAAGGCTTCATCAAATCCAGTTCATCACCATGGGGAGCTCCGGTATTGTTCGTACCGAAGAAGGACGGCACGGTGCGCATGTGCATTGATTATAGAGCTTTGAACAATATCACCATCAAGAACAAGTACCCGCTGCCGAGGATAGATGATCTTTTCGACCAGTTGAGCGGGGCGAGGGTGTTTTCAAAGATTGATTTGAGGTCAGGCTATCACCAGGTGAAGGTAAAGAAAGAAGATACGCCAAAGACAGCTTTTCGGACCAGATACGGCCAGTTTGAGTTCATGGTAATGCCATTTGGTTTAACCAATGCACCGGCAGTATTCATGAACTTGATGAACAAGGTGTTCCACCAGTACCTTGACAAGTTCGTGGTGGTATTCATTGACGATATTCTTGTGTATTCCAAGACACCGGAGGAGCACGAAGAGCACCTGAGATTGGTCTTAGAGACTCTCAGGAGGGAGAAGCTGTACGGGAAACTCTCTAAGTGTGAATTCTTCCTTGACCAGGTAGAATTTCTTGGGCATGTGGTATCGGGTGACGGAATCTCGGTTAACCCAAAGAAGATCGAGGCAGTAGAGTCGTGGGCTACCCCCAGTTCGGTAGCTGAGATCAGGAGTTTTCTCGGGCTAGCAGGATACTACAGGAGGTTTGTACAAGACTTCTCCAAGATTGCGGCGCCAATGACCAGACTGACTAGGAAGGATGTGGATTTTGTGTGGACGGAGGAGTGCCAGGCTGCATTTGATGAACTGAAGAAGAGGTTGACGACAGCTCCAATTTTGACGTTGCCAGCAGGGACAGGTGGTTTCACCATCTACAGTGATGCTTCAGGGAAGGGTCTGGGATGTGTTCTTCAACAGCACGGGAAGGTAATTGCCTATGCTTCCAGGCAGTTACGCCCTCATGAAAAGAATTATCCCACCCACGACTTAGAGTTGGCAGCAGTTATCTTCGCTCTAAAGCTGTGGAAACATTACCTGTACGGAGAGCGTGTGGAGATCTTCACAGACCACAAGAGCTTGAAGTACGTGTTCACACAGAAGGAGCTGAACATGAGGCAGAGGAGGTGGTTAGAGTTGATGAAGGACTTTGACATCTCATTGCAGTACCATCCAGGGAAGGCCAATGTAGTCGCCGATGCCTTGAGCAGGTATCCGATGGCTATGTACTTGACGACAGACAGGCATTTGTTGGCTGATTTAGAGAGCTTGGAGATTGAAGTGTTAGTTCCCGGTGCTGAGATTCAGATGTGGGGATTGCAGATACAGTCCGAACTGATGGACAGGATCAGAGCTGCGCAGTACGAAGATGAGACTCTGAGGAGCATCAGAGCACAAGTTCAGATGGGATTGTCAGACGACTTCACTATCGCAGATGATGGTTCCTTACGGCGCGGCACGAGGATATGTGTGCCAAGCGGGGAGCTGCGCGAGGAAGTTTTACAGGAGGCACACCGCTCTCAGTACTCGATGCATCCCGGTGCCAACAAGATGTATCGAGACTTGAGGGAGCACGTATGGT
The DNA here is from genome assembly GCA_036927795.1 of Iris macrosiphon. Lineage (NCBI taxonomy): Eukaryota > Viridiplantae > Streptophyta > Magnoliopsida > Asparagales > Iridaceae > Iris > Iris macrosiphon. Next base: position 56,974,343 of record JAYESA010000014.1, read on the forward strand.
GGTATGGAATGAAGCGCGAGGTAGCACGCTTCGTATCCCGGTGCTTAGTGTGCCAGCAGGTAAAGGCAGACCGGCAGAGGCCAGGTGGTTTGCTTCAACCTTTACCGATTCCAGAATGGAAGTGGGAGCATGTGACCATGGATTTCGTTTCAGGGCTTCCACGTTCTCCAGGAGGGAAAGACGCGATTTGGGTCATCGTGGACAGGTTGACCAAATCAGCCCATTTCTTACCTTTCAAGGTGGGCACGTCGACAGAGAAGCTAGCAGAGATGTACGTGCGACAGATTGTTAGGCTTCATGGAGTTCCGGTGAGCATCGTCTCAGATCGGGATAGTCGTTTCACTTCCCACTTCTGGAGGAGTCTGCAGGCTAGCTTGGGCACTCAGCTCAAGTTCAGTACCGCATATCACCCCCAGACAGACGGGCAGTCTGAACGGACTATTCAGACTCTTGAGGATATGCTACGCACTTGTGTTCTAGATCTCGGAGGTTCTTGGGAGGATCATCTGCACCTGGTAGAGTTCGCTTACAACAACAGCTACCAGGCCAGCATCGAGATGTCACCGTTTGAGGCTCTTTATGGACGGAGGTGTCGTACACCGCTATCGTGGGACGACGTTGGGGAGAGAGCCTTGCTAGGACCAGAAATGGTCGTGGATGCGGCAGAGAAGGTGAAACTCATCAGAGACAGACTGCGAGTGGCGCAGGACAGACAGCGGCATTGGGCCGATAGCCACCGTAGACCCCTTGAGTTTCAGGTATAGATTGTTATTTTGGTTTGTGTTTGTTTGTTTAGACTGCGTGTTGAGACTGTTTTGTTTTAGGTTGGCGATCTAGTATTCCTACGGATTTCTCCGACGCGTGGAACGATTCGTTTTGGCAGAGGCGGGAAGCTTAGCCCACGCTACATCGGACCCTTCGGTATTCTGGCGAGGGTAGGTGCAGTGGCGTATAGATTGGACTTGCCGCCTGCATTGGAGGGAGTGCATAATGTGTTTCACGTGTCGCAGCTGAGACGGTACGTGGCAGACCCTAGTCACGTACTTGACCACTCGGAGATTGAGGTTGGTCCGACGCTCAGCTACCCTGAGCAGCCCGTAGAGATCTTGGACCGCAGAGAGAAGGTGTTGCGGAACCAAACCATCCCTTTGGTTCGTGTGGCATGGAGACATCACTCTCCAGGGGAGTCGACCTGGGAGAGAGAGGACGAGATGCGCGAGCAATACCCTTATCTCTTCTAGACTGGAGGTATATTCCTTTTCCGATTCATTCTTGTAGTAGTTCAGTCCAATTTCGAGGACGAAATTTCTTTTAGGAGGGTAGACTTGTCACCACCACATTTCCATATAAGGGTATTTCTGTAATTTAGCTATTTTTAATAATTATGAATTTAATTATTCTGCTGAGTTTATAAACTATTCATATTGTTAGTGGTTTTGGTTTAAGGTAGAACCCTAGAACCCATTAGGTCAAACCCTGTTGGCCAAACCCTAATTTGGAAACCAGTTCTAGTGAAACCCTAGAATTCTAATTTAGGTTTAGACCTCAAACCCTAGACTGGCTAAACCTTAGTTAATTAGGTTCTACATGACCTAATCTAGGGGTTAAACCTAGGCTATACACTAGAAACCCTAACTGGGCCTTAATATATAAGAGGAACCCTCTCATTCTTCATGTAGAAGAGGAAAACCCTAGCCTCCACCAGAGAAAGCCAATCCTCCACCCCATTTTCGAGATTCAACCTAGGGCTCCCATTTTTTCCTCCTCCAACGCGAGGAAACCAAGGAACGTGGGTCAGGAAGCCTTGGAGAAGCCATCCCTGCAGGTGAGAACCCTAACTTTCTTCATTTAATTCTGTTTTTGATGGTAATGGCCTTAGGAACCCACCCCCCTGTGTGTAGTTCGAATCTTAGGGTTTTGATTAGTGTATTGGTGACCCACATAGGTTTTCCCTGATTTTTTCATGAACCCTAACCCTCGGTATTGTATGTATACTGATTTCATCCCCTATATTTAGGTTAGATTTCGATTTAGGGTTTTTAGTTTTGAGGATTCATGATTTATATTATGGAATCTGATTTCAGCACCCTACATGTTTGATGAAATGTCTATTAGGGTTTACTTATCTAGGTATTCTAATTTTTTTGTATAACTGATGTATGAATCTATATGTATATATACATATTGTGTGTTGGGGGCTTTCTTTTGTACATTAAGATTGGGGAAGAACAGGGTGCAGTCGGGTTGTGTAGGTTGGAGTGTTGCTGTGCAGATTCAGTTGTGTAGCAGTGTCTACTAGTGTATTCCTATGTGTATCAGTAGATAGGAATCCCTATATGTGTAGAAGTGCAGTGAGTACTAGGTATCCATGTGTTGTGGGTGTTTAGAAGAGGGGAATTTCTGTGCAGTCCAGCAGTGGAGATACCTGTGTGCACAGTCGGGTATCAGAAGGGTTGTGAGTGTGTGTTTGGGAATTCAGGTACATGTGTGTGTGTGTGTTTTCCCAGGTAAATATGAGTTAATCCACTTGTGTGTTTCAGTAAAATCCCATGTGTCAATATGAACCAGTGTGAGGAATCTCAGAAAATTCTGTGAGTGAACCTGAATTCTGTGTGTGTGTCAGTTCAGACACTTGTGTCTGTGTGTGTCTATGTGAACAGAATGTATCAGTAATATAGGTGTGTGGCTGTGAGAGCCCAGTGTCATGTGTATCCAGACTTGTGCACTGTGAGGAACTATGAGTGTAGTGTAGATGTATCGGTATTGTCTAGGTTTAGGTGTATCCCTATGTTATTTCCTGTGTGTCAGTTCATGAGGTAGGTCAGTAACTTGAGGGTTAAAATGTGCAGATATCAATATATGTGTGTGTTGTGTATCAGTCTTATATATTTGTGTGTGGAGTGAGTTAAACTAGAGCCTATGTGAATTGACTGTGTGCAGTGAATAAGGGATGTATCTATGTGTGAACTGTGCAGTGCCAAAGAATGGGTATCAGATTCTAAGAGTAAGGGGCAGTGTGCAGTTGTACATTTTCCTGTACAGATCATAATGTGTGTGTAGGTATCCTAGAACCAGTGTCTGTGTCCCTGAGTTCCTGTGTGAGTATCAGTGACTTGTGTGTGGTTTGGGGCATAGCAGTATCAGTAAGGTTATGAGAGGGAGCAGTGTCTATGTAACTAGTGTTGTGTAGTTGTGTATTAACTAGGTGGGAGAACTGTGAACTGAGAACTGTGAACTGAGAACTGTGTAGTGTCCTAGTGTAACTGTATAATGTATCAGTATTGCAGAAAGGGGTCATCAGTGTGGATAAAATTCAGTTGTATGGTGTTAGAAGTCAGTGAGTGAGAAGTACATGTGTTAGTCTATCTGTGTGTTCTTATTAAGAAACCTGGGTGAGAGATAGTGTTGTGTAGGGTGTTTTAGAACTGTGTAAACTGTGCAGTGTGTGTTCTGTGCAGTGTAGGTTTATTGTTCTGTGTTTCAATGTGAGCAGGCCTGTGTGATTTGACTGTGGGTGTGTGTGTTTCAGTTAGGTGAGAGTAGAACCTAATGTATTAGTATAAGCCTAGGACCCTAGTATGTGTCTCAGTAATCTTTCCAGGTTCAAAATGCAACTGTGTGGGTGTTAGGGGTGAGCAATGTGACTATCTAAGTCTGAAACTGCAGTTGAATCTACAGAGTGCAGGTATTGATGGAATGGAGAATAGGAAGGACTGCACCTGTGTGCAGTCCATATTGTAGAGGGATGTGCAGGTCTGTGAGGGATAACTAGAGTGTGTATCAGTAGATAGGTGATAGTGTTGTGAGATATTAGTTATAGCTTAATACAAGTATTATTATAAGTCATATATCTAGTATTATGAGTCACTACATAGTCTATATAGCTATATGATACCTAGTGACTAGATACTCATGAGATGGACCTAAAAACCTAGTCACAACCTAGTTTTAACTAGTATTAGTTAAAATAGCTAGTATGAACCTAGAAGCAAGGTATTAACTAGTATTGACCAGAAAACCTTAGACATGACCTAGAAACCTCGTTTTTTAAATTGTTAAGCATGTTATTCTTTTAATTCATTAATTAACATTGAATTTCCATAAATAGGTCATTGTGATTCCAATTTGGACCTCGATCCTCACATTTTGCTCAGGACCACAGGCGAGTACATTCTCTGACAGTTTTCATGGTTGATTACTTCTATAAATTGTAGTGTATTTCATACTTGATTCCGACACTATGGATACACGGGTTAGCACCCTAGATCCCCATCACGAGGAGTCGTGGTTGGAATCCATTGTGCTAGCTGGGGGATGGGGAACTATTAGTAGATTATGTGATCATATCCAAACATTATATGCACCATAGCTCACCCCACTTCTCACGTCGGGTGCAGCCTGACCACTTATATGCTCCATAGCTGTTATATATGATTAGCCTGACCATTATATGCACCATAGCTAACCATGCGGTTAGCCTGACCTAAAAGAATCATAGCTAATCATATATAACCAGCCTGATCCAGTCCCAAGCCGATCACATAATAAACTAATATTTTAAACACATAGCTAGATGTTTTATCTTTATTCAGATTTACTTGTTCTAGCATTCACTATTTATTGCTCATTGCTAGATGCTTATTGTCTATTTCATTTCTTCAGTACTTCACATGTTCAGCTTTATTTCCATCTTGTATCTCTTACACTGTTTATAGTTTTTGTCAATTTAATGAAACTGCTGTTAGTGCTTGTGCTTCGCTCCAATCCTGACTGGATAACAACATTTTCAGAGAACCTGGAGGACTTTTGCCCTACTCATTACGGTCCAGGAATAGAGGAGGATTTCACTCCAGAAATCCCAGAGGAGGTGCCTATCCTAGAGGAGAACTTGCCTGCCCATGCTTAGATTATTTTCTGCATTATTATTTTAGACTGAGACTGAGATGTATTTTATTTTATTTGTGACTTTGTGAGGTCATTGAGACCCAGGTTTTGAGTTGGACTCATTGTGGATGGTTTTATTAGAACTCTTTTCAATTCTCATCGTGCCATTTATTTTATAGCTGTGATTGAGTATATTATAGACTTGTGATTTTTATCATTGTCCTCCGTACGGAGTTGAGACTATTGACAGGATATACTATATTTGTGACCTAGACAGCGTTCTACCGCCGATGCTGCGGCGTAGGCTGGACGTACCCGCGACTCATGCCCAAATTCCGGGTGCGGGTCGTGACATTATTTGTGTTTGGATTATGATAGAACTCTTTATTTTCTATTTCTCATCGTGCCAATTACTTTCATATAGCTTGTGATTGAGTATATTTATAGAACTGTAGATTCATATTATTATTGTCCTCCGTACGGAGTTGAGACTATTGACAGGATATTTTATGTTTGAGACAGCATTCTACCGCCGATGCTGCGACGTAGGCTGGACGTACCCACGACTCATGCCCAATTTTTAGGTGCGGGTCGTGACACTATTGCTTCCAATACATCACTGGCCTCAATATCTGGTGATACATCCATCACTAGTCATATACCGGTACACTCATATCTAATCACATCAAAGCCCTACTATTAATGTAACACAAGTCTTACTACTTACCATAATGTATACTTATTCACTTACACTCTCTTATACACTTATGGGTACCCTCCTACTATGGCACACTTATTAATACCCTTTATATATATACATTTCTTTACTCTTGACACATCCAAGTATCAACTACCAAATTGAACATCATGCTCTATTAAATTTTAACATAATTTCCTTGATGCTTAATTGTTTACATGGATCACCCAACTACTTGAATTCATTACTATCCAGGCCTGGCATGCTGACTTTGATACTAACTCCTGAAACCATCAATGATACTCTTTACTCCCCCTTCTACCTATAGTACCAATACTAACTATAATGACACCTATAATAGAACTATTGCTACAAGGTACTATGATACGGGTTATCTCTAGATTTATGCCTATTGCTCACATGTCCAACCAAGAAATACTTACAGACTCACAAGCCACACTCAGTCAACACTGATACTCAAGACACAGACCTAATTGCAAGTCACCAATTATCACACTAACAAGGAACCCTAATGGAAAGAAGCTCAAGAAGGAACTGGACTAAGGAACTGATGGTATCTCTACGGCTATAAAAAAAATGATTGGAACAAAGTCCTAGAATAATAGAAGTTGATAAGTATTGAGATGATACTTTAAGAACCAATTAAAGATACAACCTGATAATCATACACGTTTATCCAAAATTATGACAATTAGAATCCTCGCCACGCTAGTAAGCATAGCTACGATAAACGATAGGTTCCATAACTAAGGTATGCAACTCTATAATCATGTCATCTAGAATCCTCACCACGCCAACTGGTATGGCTGCGAGAAACTCTAAATTTTATAACTAAGATATGTAAATCCAAGGTCAGGTTCCTAAGTTTTAGCCATGACAACTAATGTGGCTGCGATAAACTCTAGGCTCCATAACCAAAGTAGTCGTTTCACCTTTTTCACTGTCTTCATCAACATATGTCATCAGATAATACCGTAATTTAGTCCGTAAAATTCATCTCGATATGAAGTCAAACTTAACAACGACACCAAGAATTAAATTTAACAACCGATCAACAAGAATCAAATTCAATAACAATAAGTGAGAACGGACGGAAACAAGAGAAAAAGCTTTGAATTGGGAAATATAATAAGAATCTCAAGGGTCGTCCCAGGAATTTCTCAAAAAAATTATGATTGTGTATCATCTCTCATCTTAGTATCAATATCCTATATCCTATCTCAGGCACGCAGTAGTACAACTAAGACGTCGCACTACCACGATATCGTACAACTTGAGAAGCCTGACCTGCATGGGTCACCACTAAAAAGTGTCACGACCCGCACCCGGTATAGGGGCACGAGTGCATGGGTACGTCCAGCCTACGCTGCAACATCGGCAGTAGAACGCTGTCTAGGTCAAAATACTATCTTATCAATCTCACACGAATATCCAACTCCATAAGGAGACACAGATATCACAATATAATATGGAATACTCAATCACAGAAATAAAGCACGATAAGATATCGAAGAAAATAAATGAACACAATACAAGTCTAAACAACAAAAATAATCTAACCTGCAAACAATAACATCCAATTCTCCAAGTATGCCGAAAACAAGTCCTTTAAGTCGCAGTCTGGAAAATTATTTCCAGTCAGGATGGAGCAAAGTACAAGCACTAATAGCAGTTCCATGTATATTGACAAAAAATTATAATACATTATAAAAAAATACAAGATGGATATAAATACTGGCAATAAGAAATACTGAAGATAATAAAATACTGAAAATAGAAATACTGGAGCATATGTCATTATTAATGGTATAACTAGCAATGAACAGAATATAAGTGCTTTCTAGAACAATGAACTGGAATATAAGTGAATGCTAGAACAATAACTAGAACATAGGGAAATGCTAGATCAATAAACTAGAGATACATATATAGACTATCTAGCTAAGTGTATGAAATATCAGCATATCATGTGATCGGTTTGGGACTGATCAGGCTTGCTATGTATGACTAGCTATGATTCATGTAAGGTCAGGCTAACCATCCAGATAGCTATGATGCAAGCAATAGTTAGGCTAACCATACATAACAGGCTATGATGCACCGACGTAAGGTGTCATACATGGTCAGGCTGCACCGACGTAAGGTATGGATGAGCTATGATTCATGTAGAGTTGGGTATGATCACATAATCTATTAATATTTCTCCGTCCCCAGCTAGCACGATGGATTCCAATCATAACTCCTCATAACAGGTCTCGATAATGCCAACTCGTGTATCCATAGTGTCAGAATCATGTACGCTATATAACTAGAATAATAGAGATGATCAACATAATAAAAACTGTCAGAGAATATACTCGCCTGGGGTCCTCTACTGGCAATACCAATATCCTGTTTTTGAAGTCTTGTCTGAACAATCCAAAAGTCCTATAGACAATATATAATGGTAATATAGCATCAGTCATTACACTAACACACACACACACACAATCATAAATATAATGTACTCAGAGGCTACGCTAGGGGTGACACTGGTCAACTAGTATGGTCAAGTGTGTGCCTAGCTGCACGGGTGTCACGTCCTTAAATGCTGTGCATAATCAGACAGTCAATCACTAACGCATGTCTAGCCAGTACGTCAGTGTACACAAGGCAGGCAGTTCACTAATACTCAGGGTTACATGGTCAATGTAAATACGGGATCTTTATAATTAATACTATGGCATACAGTACATATACAAATATGTTTATAACTAATATTAGCAGTTAATTACTTATATATATATATCCATAATTTTTATATCTATATCAACTAATATTATATGCATACGCACACACACGTACGAGCACACTAGTCATTGGGTTCACTTACACGGGTCTGAAATCAGCCAACTAAACCTGTCATGACACGATATAATAAAAATCTATACTATTCACACTTGCACATAAAATCATGAAGAGGACAAGTCCGAACCTTGGCGTACGTTCACGGGGATGACGATGACGATGATGTTGATGATGGTGATGATGATGATAATGATAAAGGTGATAATGATGATGAAGGTGATGATGATGGTGATGATGATGGTGATGAAGGTGATGATTATGGTGATGATGTTGATGATGATGAACAGGAGGTCGACGATAAGAAGTCTGGCGGGCGGTGGTAGTAGGGTGGTCTAGTCTCCGGCAAGGGAGAATCGTGGGGAAGACGATGGTGATAATGGTGGTATTGGTGGCGTTAATGGCGGTGGTGTTAGCCGCTGCTGTGGTCCGACGAGGCGGGGCTTGGCTGCGGGGAAGATGACCAGAGGAGATGGAGGCGGACTGGTGTTTCAGTCATGAATTTGAGGCTCGGCGGAGGACTGCTCAGTGCAGTCAGGTGTTCTGGGTCCAGCGTGCTCAGACGAGGAGAGGACGGTGGTGGTGGTCAGTCCAGGCGAGAATAACGAAGGAAGTCGGGCCGGCGGTGATGACAGGCGGGTTGACGGGGTTAAGGGAGGTCTGGATGGCCGGGGCTCCGGCGGACTGTGGTAGAGTTAATGGTGGTGGTGTTGGTGTTGCTGTGCAGTTGGGGTCAGGGACGAGCAGGGTGGTGTTGGGAATATCCCGGCGGTGAGGCATTACGGGTCAGACGATCGTGGCAGGCTCAGGCGAGGTCGACAGGCCTGGTAGAAAGACGGTGGTGGCCGGAGGGGATGGAGTCTAGGGTTCGGGTGTGGGGTTTTGATGTAGGTGGAGGTGATGATAATTAATGGAGAGGTGTTTGCATGTAGGAGAAAAAGTTGATGGTGACATCCTAGGGATTAGGGCCGACTGTGCCTTAGGATGGGGTTGGCATTGGGAAAGGGTTACGATGGTGGTATATATATATATATATATATATATATATATATATATATATATATATATAAGGGTGTTGTGTGGTGAGGATGTTGCTCCATTTAAATGGATGGCCAAGATTAAACATGAAGGGAAGTGAACAACAAAAAAGGGGAGAGAGAGGGAGAGTGGTGTTTCGGATAAAAATAAATAAAAGTAAAAGTACGAGAAACGACAAGGTTCTTTATTTTAAAGAAAACCCCGCTCGAACTTCGTCGGTGTTTACAATCAAGATTGTACAATTTTGATCCTACAGGAGGAATATCGAAGTACAATTTATTTAATCTGGGTGAATATTGCTATAGGTGTCTGATCTGCGGTCGATCACTTTAGCCCTTGGACCACACGATGTTTTGAAGAAGTGCCGTGGAAGACAGAAGAAGCTTCGAAGGTTGCGAGGGAGAGTGGATGTCCGATGCCAAAGTCGTCGATCACTACTCTTTGTCTCAGCTCTGGATTCTTCTCTCTCTCTCTCTCTCTCTCTCTCTCTCTCTCTTTTGACCTCTAATTCTCCTTTTTCATTTTTCGACTTTGCCCTCTATTGATAAAGGTCTCTATTTATAGAGTTTTAGTGATAGTGACCACACAGTCGGCGTAGAAACCGAGTAGTAGAAAGTATAGCACCCTTTTACACGACGGTTTAAAATAACCAATGCCTGCGTATAGATGACCTTCTGAGTGAGCATGTGATGCATGTCCAACTAAGGGACAAACGCGTATAGCTGCTGCAAAGATCACGGTGTAGAAGCCACGTAGGTAGTTATCCCTTGTGTAGAAGAGGTTGGCGTAGAAGCCAATAACTGTCACTATGGAATAGAAGCCAAATAGGCATAGAAGCCGAGTGGGCGTAGAAGCCGAGTGGTCAAAGAGACCGAGTGGGTGTAGAACCGAGTAGGCATAAAAGCCGAGTTGTTGTGGGCGCTTTAGCCGGAATTACGGCTTTTGGAGATATAATCAAATCTTATGCATTAAATACAGAGATCTACCCCCATCCTGCGCATTAAATGCAGAGGCGTGTTTTTGAAGCTTTGTTGTCCCTAAGATTTACCATCATTCTGCGTATTAAATGCAGATACGCGCCTCGAACTTTATACGAAGAGAAATTGATGACGTGGCAGCCTGTTTGTCTTCTGCCGAGCGTAAGAAGCTTACGTCTGCCCGTGTAAAACTAGACAGCGTATCCCCTTGTTTGCGTGAAAGCAGTTTACGCAAAGGGGATGCCACTAAACGACGGTTCGGTGATATTTAATCAAATCCCAGCATTAAATGTGGAGATCCGCCATTATCCTGTGTATTAAATGCATAGGCGTATTTGGAAGGTCTGTCACTTGGCCTGCACAAGGTGTAGAGATATGCCTCGAGCGTCTGTCAGTATTCGGCACTTTAAATACAGAGACGTGCCTCGAGAACTTGTCACCGCTCTGTACATAAAATGCAGAGACGTGCCTCGAATCCCGTACGAGGTGCAGCTTTTGACGTGGCAGGCGGTTTGTCTTCTGAGGAGCGTAAACAGCTCACATCTGCCTATGTAAAACTAGGCAGCATATCCCTTTGTATGCGTAAAAGCGATTTATGCGAAGGAAATAGCAGTAAATAACAGTCTGGGTTGTAGTGCCGCACCATCATTATATCCCTCGCTTGGGTAGTCGTGCAGTACTTTTTGTCAGAAGTCCAGACGTTAGGTTTATTGTACGATCTGACAGGTTCATTTCAAAGAATACGAAGCGTCCCTCGTGCACTTTAATGCTATATTAAAAGCGGATGAGTTTTACGCCATAAAGGCGATGAAGAACTCTGTTTATGCTGAAGTAGCCTGGACATACTGCTTTATGCGGATAGTCCTAGAGCTCATATTTTACGCTGGGCTCAGCGGAAAAACTCTGTTGCACGTTGATGGCTCCGAGGTCCTCTGTTTACTGCTCTGCCTCAATACGCTGCGTATAGCTATCCAGCATATTTTTTATGCTTCTACAAGACACCCTTCAAAGCTTTTAAATTCCTCATAATTTGAAACGCTTTGAATGAAGCATGAACGTTCCTCGTAATTTGAAACATTTCTGAATGGAGCTTTGAAACGGTCAAGCCTGACACGTTCTTTCATGGCTGACTTTATGGCAGAGTTATTGGGGATCGGGGTGATCTCTTTCGTCTATAAATGGCTGAGGAGTAAACATGTTCTTCCCACAGTTCCTTCACCACACAGAGATGATGGCTGGAGTTCGTCGGGTCAACTTGAGGAAGAAGAAGACCATGCTCTTCCAGCTTGTAGGGAGCCGAAAAAGACGGCATCTTCGAGCAAATATTCTCTGCAACGATGGATCATTGAAGGATATCATAGCCTCCTTTGCTCGGGATAATCAACAATTTTGTATGGTGGTTCTTCGGGAGAGAGGAAAGGGTCATATTTTACCACGCTGCTTACAAGTGGTGCCTTCTCCCGTTACCTGTGGACAAGGGCCGGAAAACTGGCTGCTGTCCAGGATTGAGTTGGATGAAATATCTTAACTCAATCTGTCACGGCGCTGGATATAAGAAAGCAGATTTACTCTGCTTTTCTTCTGTTGGCGGATGGGTCTACGCCCAGTTCTGTATCCTCCCGCCGTTGACCAATATGTCAGTCAGTTTGCAGACACTGACTGACTGCTGGAGAAGATAGATGAAGAATTTCGCCCGTGCAAGAACCTGGTAGAATAGATTCTGGGCGCGCTCTTCAGACGACGATGAGGAAGTCCTTTGTAGACGGGATTTCCCTCACGTGTAGTCATAAAAAATAAAGAAAACCCTTATAGACTGGATTTCCCTCATGTAATCATGCTTTTAATTTTAATAAAATCGTCTTTCTTCTTCGCATATGATCATCTTGACATACTTTGCTGTAAAATCTGAATATGTTAGCTTCGACACGTCTGATACTTTACGTCGACTCTATATAGAAAGAGTGCTAGGTCCTGTCCTGTCTTTTATGCATAACTAAGGATGCGCAGAAAGCCGCTCTAGCAGTCGAGTGTTCGAACTGTCCTGCTGTTAGGAATGAGGAACCGCATAGAATTCTGAACTGTTATTTTTACTTCTGATAAACATAATTTTTGTTCAGACTTTATCTTCAAGAATGATTTCTCGAAAATCCTTTGGAACAGGGCGAGGAATGGCTGTCAAGAACTGAGTTGCCATCTTGATTTTGTAGACGAAATATTCAGACTGGATTTCTGGAGGAACTTCGAATCGACCCATGAAGAAGAGTAATTTTTCAATGTTGAACTCTGTATGCTTCGGGTACTTGGGATATCTTGAGATCAAGAAGGAATATCTTTTGTGTGAACTCTCGCAATTGACCACCTTTGATAACTGTTCAAATGTACTGTACTGGCCGGCGCATTTTTCAGATATGCGGAAAGCCTTAGAGCATGGAATCATAAGTTTGCAGCCTCTTAGCGTAAACTAAATGCCACCGAGCGTGAAATCATAGACTTGTAGTTCCTGAGCATGAAGTCGTAGGTTTGTAGTCTCTCGAGCATAAAAGCTACTGAGCATGAGAGCATCCTGTCGTAAAACTATAGACTTGTAGCCTTTGAACGTAAAACCATAGATTTGTAGCTGTCGAGCGTAGAAAGCTCCTTTAGCGTAAAAACTGTAGATTTGTAGCTTCCGAAAAGAAAATTTTTCTAGTGTGGAGTTGTGGATCTGTTGCCTCTGAGCGTAAAAAGCCACCGAGCGTGAGATCATAGATTTGTAGCTGCTCAGCGTAAAGTCGTAGGTTTGTTGTCTCTCGAGCATAAAAGCTACCGAGCACAAAGGCATCCGGGCGTAAAACCATAGACTGATAGCCTGTGAGCGTAAAACCGAAGATCTGTAGCTGTCGAGCGTAGAAAGCTCCTTAGCGTAAAAACTACGAATCTGCTTTGCGCAAAAACTTTTCGAATTTGCTGACTGTCCGCCTTCTCTGAGTAAATAGGCTGACGTAGTCCCCAATCATAACCGAATATTGATTAGGAGATTTGGTTCGGGATTCGAGGAGTCCATCCGAACTCTATATATATCCCAAGTTTCTGAGAAAAAAACTTTTCATCCATCTTTTGAGAAAGAAAGCCTTCGACTGTTCGAGTTCTCCTTCGTTTCTTCTCCGAGATTTCAAAGTTTCCAGTAATGGCCTCGAAACAATCCTCCTCCACTAAGGGAAAGAAGGTTGATTCTTCTTCTCATTCTTCTGCTCAAGTAAGAGCGTCTTCGGTCGGGCACGGCAAACTTCGTTCGGGGTGAGGTATCCCGCAGACGAGCAGTGCACCCGGCCTTCAAGGTAGAGCTTTTCGGATGAAAAAGAATGACTACAAATCCTTCGCACACGTTGTACGTGACCGCGCTAGGTCGTATTCTGTACGGATAACCTCTTTGAGGAAGATGATGCACAGAGATGTTTCATTTTTTTACGCCCACATTTCTAATGTGTCAGCGCAAAAACTCCATAGTTTCGTAGTCTGGCGTAAAAGTTTTTACTGTCGAAAGTTGGAGTATAAAATTTGAGTGTTACGCTTCTGGATGAAAATTCTGGCGTAATAACTCAATTTTATCAGTCTGGCGTAAAGCACAGACCGCATACTACCAATCTTGAATTTTACGTTTAGGAAATAGATTCCAGCGTAAAAACTCAAGTTTCACAGGCTTGGCGTAAAGCACAGACTGTTGATTTTTGGCGTATGCTGCAAGATCTGTAATGTCTAGTTCATAGGAACTGATGCATTTTTCTTGCACTCTTGCTGTTGACTTGCAGGCGTCTCCGCTAGCCGATGTGATGGGTTCTGCCGCCGGGATGCTGCACTCCAACTATCTGGAGGATCTGTCATATGTGACATTTCCTATCTCCGGACCCCAGTACCCCGAAGGAAGGAAAATTTTGATATCGGCCCAGGGCGAGCGAACGCTGCTGAACTTGATCAACGGAGAGCCCTTGACGTACATAGACGGGGACCAGTACATAAAACCGGCTTTCCTCTTCGGGGACATGATTGATAAGCAGTCCGAGACGAAGCCCAAGAGGGAACTCTGGGTTTTCCCTACTGGGAACTTCGTTTTGTATCTGCCCAAGATGCCGAGAGACTATCCCATCTCGGCATTCTTCTATACCACACATCCCAGGAGGATGTCGTGGACGCTGACTCCTGATCTTCACGGCAGGCCGGGGAAGATATTTTATCTGAAAGGAGCAGACCAGGGGTCGTTTGTCAGCCGCCCTACCGGTAATGTGGCAATGTTCAGGGGACTGTACCCGGGCAGCGTCCTGAGTGAAGACAGTCTAGTGATCCAGCCGGTATAATTATCGACTTTCTGTAATGATTTCATAAGGCACGGGGGAGTATACCCCAAGGTGAACCCTCGGTGCAGTGGGTGGATCACCCCTACAAATCTTCGATGGGCTCGCTTAGCTGATTGGGCCCTGAAGCATTTTCAGACTGAGCTGGAGGGCATTGGTCTGTACAAAGCTGTGAGTGTCACTAGTGTTGGGTTACCTCCCAACCCCAACCTGTTTCTGGCGCTGATGGAGCAATATATTTTGCTTACCGGGACTTTTGCCACTCCACTGGGGGATTTGGGATTGGCCCTCCATGAGATGGCAGAGATCTCGAGACTGCCGATGGGGGATACTCCGTATGAAGAGTATGTTCCTACGAACCAGAAGTTGGGAGATACAGACCCTCTGGTAGTGGAAGTGTACCAGGAGCTGATGAGGAGCTGATGTGCCACTACCTTGCTTGCACCACTTTTTATGGTGAGCCCTCAGATTTGGCTCACATCAACAAATGGACGTCCTACCTCTTCTTTCACCGGTCCAGGACTGCTAAGCCGGAGAAGGTATTGGAGGGCAAGGATCAGCCTGTGAATCCTCTGAGCGTGCTTAATGCTCAGGTAGTCGACGATCTCATGGTAGATGCTGGGGATCCGGACCGGCTCCTCGATGAAAGGATAGGAAAGTATTCTGTAGGCACTAAGGCCTATAGTTATTTGAGGCGCTGCCGCAGGCCTCTGTCCAGGGAAGCTCAACTAGCTGGCTTCCTCTTCATATGGCTACGCCGAGTAGTAGTGTCCGGCATCGCATCTGCGGACCGCATTCACCGCAACACGCTATGGCCTGCAGTGCGTCTGGTGTTTGGGGCAAGACTGGGCTTGCTCCCCGCCATGGTATGCCGTATTCAAGCTGGCCTGAGGGTCATGACTGACGGGCTACTCGCCGATGAAACCTGGCGTGATAGCTTTTCCAGGGTAGAATTACCATACCTGTACTTGATGGGGTGGTTAATTCTCCATAATCCCAGGGTTATGTCTCCTGGCTCTGGCAGTAGTTCGGGGGGTAGCTTCTTGTTGAACTACCAGAAGTCTTCCTGGAACGTGACTACGGTTATAGACTGTCGGCGGGTGCTGGACTTCAGTCACTGCTGGAAGCTCTTCTGCACTGTCCCCTCCGTACATCGCAATCAATCGAGGATTAGGCTTGAGGATTCAGGTAGAAAGAAGACCATTCTTTCTTCTGAAGCTTTTAATTGGTTGGTCTGCATAAGGCCTTCCCATTTACTGTACAGAAGCGAAGATCATTGCTTCTTGGAGCCCTACCTGTCTAGTCGGTTTGCCAGGCAGTTTGGGTATGATCAGTTGCACGTGGGCAACGCCGTCACCAGCTTCCGGTCCAGGGGTAAACTCATTGATGGGGCGAGAGGCTGGCGATACTTCCTTATGGATTGCACTGGAGCAATTTTTACTGTGCCGGTCATTACCCTCTCCACGGAGCTGTGCATCCTGCACTCGTATGCCCAGTTCTATGTGGCAACAAAGACCTTCCATCGCGATTTTGATATGCATGGAAGTTTAAGGGTGCCCTCTTCCAAGTCTGGGGGAAGATTAGAAGTCCCCTCGGTTTCTTCTGACGAGGGTGAGGAATCCGTTGATCCAGATTAGCCTCTGTTGGCGGTGTCGAGGGGTGAAGTACCTCTGCCTACAGGGGCTTTGGTAATCTCCAGGAAGTGAAGGGCTCCTGCTCCGAAGGAAACTTCCCCTAGTAAGAGGAAGAAGAAGACGGTTGCTCGTCTCCTCCGGATTCCTGGTATTGAGGCTCCTGGAAGTGAGCCTGCATCTCCCCATGTTGGGGATGATTCTTTGATTGGGGGTTCCTCGCCTTTTAGAGAGGGACCCTCTACAGTTCCGGCTGGTGGTACCGAAGAATCTCTGTTGGAGGCTGCTGTCGCTGCTACTGCTTCGGGTAGTGGAACGAGGTCGCCTACGGGGCTGGGTATAAAAAGATTTTGTATACCTCTATACGGATCGGCATCGGGAGGGACCCCTGTCGTACATGTAAGCGCACCTAGCGAGATTCCAGCCGATGAGCCTCAGTTGGATTTTGACGAGGACCTGGAAGACTACTTGCCAGCGTCAGTTAGCAGACCCCCTTCTCCAGGTAAGACAGCTTGTTTAGCATCATTAAGAAATGATTTAGCTGTAATGGCTGCAGATGCGATATATATGCCATCGGCCATGGGTAAATGTCGTCTTCACGCCTCTTTTTAGGAAAGTTAACATTATTTTTGATACTAACTTCCTTTTGTCTTCTTTTTAGGGGAAGACATCTTCGGGGAGGGCAGTATAGATGTGCTTTTTGGCTCTGTGTCAGGTCCTGGTGGCGACACGGAGATGCCTGACTTTGAAGAGGAGACACTTTCGGGTGCTGGCTCACATGTCGAAGAGATTCCGACATCTCAAGAGGAGGACGAGCCTGTCATTGCGTTAATGCCTCCATCGAGTACGCTGGTATCCTCGTCCGGTGTTGGTGCTTCTTCTTTTGTCGTACTACCTGTTGAGGCGATGGCCGTGGCAACATCGTCTGAGGTTGTTCTTGGAGCAAGATTTGCCAATATCGAGGCCACCCCCGGAGTCCATCCAGATCTAGCTGTGGTGACCGAGCAGTACACCGGTATCTTCTACACCATTTTGAAAATGTTAATATCAATGGTGTTGACGAAGAATCTGAGCTTTGCATCGCTGAAGAGGTCCTCCCTGTCTGCGATAGCGCCGATCCGAGAATTCAATGCCACTGGGGTAGCTGACACGCTGGAGGAGATAGTTAATGGTCTGGAGTAACCCATTAACGAATACTTGCAGCTAGCTTGAGACAGTATTAAAAATCTGGTCCAGGCTAGATATGACTCCATGACTGCGCGACTTGCTAAACAGATGGAAGGCATCAATAAATCCCTCCAAACACATCAACAGGAGATGGATGAAGGAAAAGCCGTCCAGGAGGAGGCCCTTACTCTTCAAACGAAGTGTCAGGCCGAGCATGAAGGAAATGTAGCGAGGGTCCACCGGCTGGAAACAAAACTTGCTCAGGCAAAGGAGTGGGCTTCGCAGTCGTCGGAAGATCTAGGTGTGGCGGATAGCCGGTTGGGCGTAGCAGAATAGAATATGCCGCATGCAGGAGCTGCCCGTGCTGGTTTTCTTCAGGCTAGAGCCGAACTGTCCCTCCTGACCAACGATGAGGCATGGCTGGAGCGGGCTCGCGCTGATGTCTTGGGCTCCAGGACTGAGAAGATGGCCGCACTGGCGCAGAAGCTTCGCGACCTGACCGCTCCCCCTAAATGATGTACTTTTGCTTTTCATGTAATTTTGCTCTTTCTGAAGTAATAAAAAGACTCTTATCTGACTTTGTGGACCCATCATTTTGGAATATAAATGACAGGTTTGGGTGAAAGTGATATCAGAGGTAATATAAACATGATATACTCTCGGTAAGTTTCAGCGGGACATATCTATTCAGAGGTTATATGGACATGATAGAATATGCTTCTAGCTAAAATTTATACACAAAACACTATCAGAGGTAGTATGGACGTGATAGGTCTTGCAGTTCCAAATTAGTCAAACATATATATTTAGAGGTAATATGAACATGATAGAATATGATCCAACTAGTTTCGTTTTGGAAGTAGTTTTGTCAGAATAAGACCTTCATTATACTCCATTCGAGCAGAGGAGGTTAAGCGTAGTACCTTTTCAGGAATTTACCATTGATAGGAGCCATTAGCAGGTCTCTATTAGGCTGGGCTAACCTGTAAGCGCCGTTTGAGAACGTCGTCTCGATCATATAAGGGCCTTCCCATTTGGGCTGGAATTTGCCCTTACTCCTGTGAGTAAGAATCATCGTCCTTCTTATGGCTAAAACTAGCTCACCGACTTTAAACACTCTTTCCTTTATTTTTTGATTAAAAGCACTGGAAATGCGTGCTTGGTAGAAAGTAATACGCTGTTGAGCTTGGAGGCGTTTCTTGTCTAAACCTTCTAGCTCTTGAAGCCTTAACAGGTCATTCTTTTCTCGAGTCAACTCATTAGCCACGGCTATCCTGAGCGACGGAATTTGGATTCGATGGGAAGAACTGCTTCACTCCAGTAAACTAACGAGAATGGGGTACAACCTGTCGGTGCTCATACCGTTGTGCGGTACGCCCAGAGATACTCTCCCAGCTTCTCATTCCAATCCCTCTTGTTCGAAGAGACAAACTTCTTCAAGAGCTTGATAATGGTTTTGTTGAAAGCTTCCGCCAAACCATTAGCAGCAGGATTATATGTTGTAGAGGCCATATTTTGTATTAGATTTTTATCGCAAAATCGATGAAATGCTTGGCTGATGAATTGAGGCCCATTGTCATGGATTATCCTCCGGGGTATCCCAAAGCAATAAATGACGTGATGCTTGATGAAGCTGATCACATTAGATGCCTTTACCTCAGCAAGAGGGATCGCCTCTACCCATTTGGAGAAGTAATCGATGATGGCCAGTATGAACCGGTGACCTCTGGAAGAAGGCGGGTGAATAGGACCAATGATATCTATACCCCATGCTTCGAAAGGCCAGGACGCAACGGTAGGATGTAGATACTCAGGAGGTTGAAGGATAAAGTCTGCATGAACCTGACAGGCTCTGCATTGTCTAGCATACTTTATTGCTTCTGTGATCATAGTAGGCCAGTAATAGCCCATTCTTCTGATGCGATCCTGTAGCTTAGGACCAGGTTGATGTGCTCCGCATACGCCATCGTGAGCTTTACGAATCATCCGATGCGCTTCATCTCCAGAGAGATATCATAGTAATAGTCCATCATAAGACCGGCGATATAGACATTGTGAAGATATATCAAAATAGAAGCGCAATGATCGTCTTTTGACGGATACTGCTTCTTTAGGGTCTTCCGGCAAGATTCCGTATGCTACAAAATCTATAAAGGGACTTCTCCAGTCTTTCTTTGGAAGATCTGTGTCCAGCGCGTAGCAGTATTCTATGTGAAAGTTATTTTTCACACAGAATAAATCTCTATTAAGAAGGATTACCGAATTTTGCCTTCTTATAGGGGTAGCTAAATCTGCAGCTAGACTGGCTAGAGCATCAGCTTCTAGATTCTGAGATCGAGGTACATGCTCTAGGAAGAATCCTTTGAATGTCATGGCTATCTCGACCGTTGCTAAGTGATAGGGGATAAGGTTTGGATTCTGGACTTCATATATTCCTCTGACTTGGTTGACGATTAGCAGAGAATCACCGAAAGCTTCCAGAGATTCGACGCCCAATTCTTTAGCGACTTGGAGTCCGATTAGTAGAACGTTATACTCCGCCACATTGTTAGAACAGGGCTCGCTAAGAGAATATGCTCGGTAGATGACGAGCTTATTAGAAGTAATTAGGACAACTCCTACTCCTGAAACCACGTTTCCCCTGGGACCAGTTTTGGAGGCACGATCGAAGAATAGTTGCCATGCATCACTTTCCATTATGGAATTACATTCTGCAACTTCGTCGGGAATGTCCTCGTACAGTTTGGAGGCCTCCGGGATCGGATGGGCAGCTAGGAAGTCAGCCAACGCTTGGCCTTTGATGGACTTCTGAAGGACGTACACCATGTCATATGGTGTTAATAGCATCGCCCAAGTCGCGAGTCAGGAGTTAAGAACACTTGGCTTGCTCATCAGTACCCGAAGAGGATTGATCCTGGAGATGATGTGAATGGTATGGCCTGTGACATAGTGCCGTATTTTTTGGATAGCGAACATCAGAGCCAAGCATTCTTTCTCCACTGGGTTGTACCGGTGTTCGGCTCCGATCATCATCCTGCTGAGGTAGTAGATAGCCTCTTCGTGACCCATATCATTCTTTTGTGCGAGAAGAGCTCCCAGAGAATGATCTATCGCTCGAACATACATCACGAATGGTCATCCTATGACGGGAGGCACCAGAACTGGCAGGCTAGTGAGGTAGCATTTGATGTCGTCGAATGCTTGCTGACAGGCTTCGTCCTATACGAAGGATACTCCTTTCTTTATGAGGCGAGAAAAAGGTTGACATCTCCCAGAGAGGTTGGATATGAATCTCCGGATATAAGCCAGACAACCTTGAAATCCCCCGAGTTCTCTCAGATTACGGGACGGTCGCATTTCTAAGATGGCCTTGACTTTATCAGGGTCCACTTGAATGCCTTTGGCGGTAATGACAAATCCCAGGAATTTGCCACTGGATACACCCAGAAAGGACTTTGTAGGATTCATTTTGAGTTGATGTCAGCTCATCAATTCAAATACTGTCTTCAAGTCCTGGATGTGAGTATCCTTGAGGCGGCTTTTGACAGCTACATCGTCCACGTAACATTCCACCGTCTTGCATAAATGCTCATGGAATATGTTACTCATAGCCCGTTGGTACGTAGCCCTTTCATTCTTCAATCCGAAGGGCATGACCGTATAGCAATATACCCCCAGTGGTGTCCGGAAGGCAGTATGCTTCTCGTCTTCAGGATGTATCTTGATTTGATTGTATCATGAGAATCCGTCCATGAAAGACATACGTTCAAAACCGCATGTATTGTCAATCATGACATCTGTGATGGGAAGAGAAAACTCGTCTTTAGGGCAGACTATATTCAGATCTCAGTAATCGATGCAGATACGTACTTTTCCATTCTTCTTCATGACCGGGACAACATTAGCGACCCAGTCAGGATATTTTTCTTCACGGATGAAACCGCAGGCTATCAACTTCTTGACTTCAGCTTTAATGGCGTCCATCATGTCCGGGCGGAACCGACGTTGGTGCTGCTTTACAGGCTTCGAATCGGGAAATATATTGAGCTTATGAGTAGCCACCTTTGGATCAAGGTCTGGCATGTCCTCATAATTCTACGCAAAGACGTCGATATATTCTTTTATCAGCTGGATAACTTCTTCCCTTTCTGCTTCAGAAAGATCGTTACTGATAAATATCGGCTTTTACGAAAGTTCATCCCCAACGTCAATCTGAATAACTTTGTCTTCAGTGGGGGGGTTCTCTCTGCTCGAAGCGGAACTCCCATTGTGTATCAATTTGCTGAGCCCAAGCGTCATTCTCAAATAGTTCAGATTCCTGTTCGTCTGATTCGAAAGAATCCGTCACTACCATATTTACTGATAATGTTCGCTTGAGAGCATGAGATGAGTCGGAGGGCGCTGAGCCATTTTGAGAGGAGGAAAAGACATCCTTGTTTGACTCAGGAGTCGCAAGGGAGGTTGTATACCCTAACCCAAAATAATTTCGTTGATAGTAGGGATCGCCGTGTAGCGGCATTCGTCTGCCTTTCCCGTAGTTGAGACCCGGTTCCAGCGTCAGGTTATATCCCATACCTTGCATGATCTTCAAGGCTTGCGGGCTGTATCTGTGAACCTGCATTTTACCGGCATCGTCATCGGAAGAATCTTCTTGCGTGGTTGGTTGCTCGCGCATGCGGCCGAAGACTATTGGATGCTGACTTCTGCAAGTAGGTGGGACAATAAAGATTGAATCATTATGTGGTCCATATGTCGTGGTGACATTGGATGATGATGCCACTTCCCATATATACGGATGATAGGAATCTATAGCTTCCAAGAATTTTTGCGCTATAGGTTCTATATTGTCACGGGGGGAGAATTCCTGATTCGGAATTTGAGTGTCAATATACTAGAAAAGAGGATATTTATTATCATCTGAAACTTCATTCCCGATTGTATTTACATCAGTCGGTTGCCTGTTGCGCCAGAGTTTGATGACCAATGGTAGAGGCTTCTGGTTCAGAGTGATCACTAGAGGATCACCCCCTTTCCCTGACCTGGTCTTTTTCAGGTGGATGGACATAGGCTCCATGGCTTTTGGGCGAGTAGTCCGTCCTTTCACCTTGATTGACAAATGTTGCTCGTTAGAGGGTTCTTCTGGCTCCCTGTTGGATTCCTTCTCTGCTTCGGCTGACACCTCTTCCGTGTAGTCTTGAGAGTACAATACGGCATCAGAGTAGTAGGATTCTACTCCTTTGAACGGGTTCAGGTCAGCAATCTCCGTTTATATTGTTCCTCGGGCATCTACATATTTAAAGCATTGGTGTAGAGTTGAAGGAACGATGTTGTGGTTGTGGATCCAAGTTTTACCCAGCAGAATGTTGTAGGACACCTCTGAATTGATGATATAACATGTAGCCACCGATCTGAGGTTGCCAATCTGGATCCTCAGGCGAATTTTCCCCAACGGCTTACTTTTTCCGGCGTTGAAACCCACGATCGTAGTGGTGGTGTAAGCCAATTCGCTGATAGGAATCCTCAGCGGTCTAAGCAGACTATGAGGAATAATGCTGATTGACGATCCCGGATCTATATGAATCCGATCGATCTCCATGGAACCGACGTACCCGGTGTAATAGAGGGGTCTGTCATGCCTGTTATATTTTAACAGCATGTCATTTTGAGTGAAAGTGATATTTGGGATCACCTCCATCACACTGTGGCATTGAGGACACACCACGGGTTCTTCGTCAGGGGACTTGAGCTGGGTCAAGTATGCATCCGCCTGCATCAATGCTTCACTCAGGGCTTGACGAGTGTCCTGGGAGAGCCTGAGTAGTTCGAAGATGGACAGCCTGGCTGGTGTATTAGCCAGTTGGGCCAGGATATAGAAGTTGTACGGCTTCTCTAAACCTTTGTTCTGAATGTTCTTCACGGGTTTATCGAAGCACACTTCTTTTTGCTTCCCTTTGTCCGCCGAAGTTGGTTTCGAAGGACCAGTTTCTGGTGTGGCGGATTCCGGTTCTGAATGCTTGGCAAATGAAGCGTCCTGGAGGTAAGCTTTCCCTGAACGGGTTCCAGTAGTCAAGACCTCGTCTTCTGATGCTGAGTGCACCGTAATCATGTGATACGGCTTGTGCTTTGTGTTCTTTTTGGACTTAGCCTTAGCAACTTGAGTCTCTTTCTCGATCTCTGGCACCAGATCTGGATGAACCCACATAGTCTCGCCTCGCTTGGTAGTTAGGAGTAGCATGTCATGATTTTGACCTCTAGCAGGAGGAAGATTAACGATGTTCATCGTTGTTCGAGAAATTGGTGTAACGCCGTCCGGGACTTCTTGGGGAGGCAGGTTGCCAAATTGCAGAGAGATTATATTGGCCGTGACCGTCTTCTCGCTGTTGCACAAAGTGATGGCCTTAGCATCGATCAGCTCCTGGATCTTTCTTTTTAGTATATAACATGCCTTTGTGGGGTGGTGTATGTACCTAGGGAAGATACAGTACTTGGGATTGTTGGTACTGCCAGCCTTGTTGGGCCATCTCACCTCAGGAAGAGTAAACTTGTTACTTTTGATGAGACATTCGAATATGCTTGGAATATCGTCGTCGTCGAAAGAGTACACTTCAATGGGCCTGGTAGTCCCGGGTTTCGTCTGTGTGGTAGCCACAGTCTTTTGCCTGGACGTGTTGATCGCCAGAGCTTCTTTTCCTTTGAAACTGCGAGGATAGTCGTTATTGGAGGATGACCTTTTGCCTTTATCAGAGGCTGAGATCATGATGCCATTATCGCGCACCTTCTGACTATTGTCCTCTGCGGCTACTGCTGAGATGATGAACGAGGGCCAATCATGGAACTGATATGGTCCTGTGAACACTGAGATCACGAGAAGAAGGTTCTTCCTGCAGATGTCCACCAATGCCGAGTCCGGAACTCCTGGAGGCATTTGCAAAGTGGCTTGACGAAAATGTTCGATGAAAGTGCGAACATTCCCTTTTTCCTTCTGCTTGACTTCGATGAGAGAGGACATAGACATGTCCATCCCTCCTTCATAGAATCGTGTGAAGAATAAAGCCTTGAAGTCTTCAAAAGAAGTAATACAGTTGTCCGCCAGGCTGCGGTACCACTGGTAAGCTACCCCCGAGAGACAGCCTTTGAACACCCGAGTGAGGAGGGCGTCGTTCCCTTGTAATAACACCGTCATCATAATGAAGTAGTTCATGTACTGACTTGGTGACGTTTTTCCTTCGAACAAAGCCATAGTCTGTGGTTTGTATCTAGGAGGGAAAGGGACATCTTCCCAGATAGCTGGGTAAGGTTGGTTGATTCCTAATTTCTTGAGCTGATCTTTGTGCTTCAGAGCATCAAATTGGGCTTTCAACTCCCGTACTGCCTGCATCGGATCTTCAGCCGGTAGCGGGACCACGGAGTAGTGAGGGATCGATTGTATTGACACTCCAGCGGGAGGTAATACATTCTCCGAGTGAGGAAGCGGAGGAACTGTTGACTCTTGATCTAGAGCGGGCTCTTAGATCGTGTTGGATGGTGGTAAGTCCACCCCCATACCTATCTGGGTTAGAGGAACCGATGCTTGAGCCATGGCAGTTGTGTGTTGAGTTAGCATCATCTGGTGCATGTTCTCCATCATGGATTGTATCTCCTTTAGAGACGTCTCCAGTGTAGTGATGCGTTGCTCAGCGCTCTCGGACAGGGAAGCTTCCTCGCGTTCATCTCCAATGGCATAAACTTCCATCTCCCTGGGTGTCATTGAAAGACTAGTATAGGTCTCTATAGAAGTTGACTCTATACTTTTGGCATCTGATTCGAGAGACTGGCGACCCCCAGCATCGAAATCAGAAGAGTACGAAGCCGGTTGTCGCGATCTCGTATGAGTACTTTGGAAGACCTCAGCTTCGGTGTTCCTAAGGAGCATGTTGAATCTCCTTCGGCTCGGAGTTCTAGAGGGATAACGTCTTGAGCCCGACCCTCCTCTAAGTATATGTGAAGCCATGTTCACAGATGCATGCATGGTCTCTTCTTCCTAGAAAGATGGAGAGTAGCTCAACTGGTCGAAAACCAATCGTTTTACTTCAGAACAGCAATAATTAATTACAATCCTATGATTATTACAACAGTGCTCGCTTTGAGGCGTAATAGACATGCTGGAAGATCCCCTCCCCTTGCATTTCTGGATCAGATAATTGTGCAGGTCAGGAGGAGTTATAGAAAAAGAAGATGATGGCTTATTCCTTCTGTTCACTTCAGTGGGCATGCGGATGTTGGGGACCATAGTTTTCCCTGTGCCACCCGTATACAACAGGTTGGCCATCTGAGTGGCGGATAATCCCTGAGGAGAGTGTCTTCCCGCAAATTGAGCCTTCTTTACGCTGAGGGGCTTCACTTGGCCTAATTTGGAGCTCTGCTCTGGTTGGCGTAAAGCCGAAGAGGTCGTCAGTCGGCCATCAGCTTCTCGCGTAATCCGGAGGTCGGGCAGATTGTTCCCTTGCTGGCGTAAAGGCCGAGAAGTTGATCGGTCCGCCGCTTGCTTTTCCTTGCGCAGATTGCAGGGATCATTTGCTCTTCCGTGGAAGGCCGATGCATTTTTACGCGCAGAGCGCGTTTGTGACTCCTGATTTGGCGCTGAGGCATCATCAGAAATTTTGTCTATTCCGCCAGGGACGGGAGACTGAATTTTAGGCTTCTGGACTAGCACTGAGGCATTGTCTGAAGTTTCGTCTTTTTCACCAGAGACGGAAGACTGAATTTTATGCGCAGAGCGCGGATTATACTTCTGGGTTAGCGCTGAGGCATTGCCAGAAGTTTTGTCTGTCTTGCCAAAGACAGGCGACTAAATTTTATGCGCAAGGCACGAAGTATACTTCTGGGTTAGCACTGAGGCATTGCCAAAAGTTTTGTCTGCCCTTCCAGAGACAGGCGACTGAATTTTATGCACAAGGCGCGGAGTATACTTTTGGGTTAGCACTGCGGCATTGCCAGAAGTTTTGTCTGCCCTGCCAGAGACAGACGACTGAATTTTACGCATAAGGCGCGGAGTATACTTTTGGGTTAGCGCTGCGGCATTGCTAGAAGTTTTGTCTGCCCTGCCAGAGACAGGCGACTGAATTTTACGCACAAGGCGCGGAGGGAGCAATGCTATAACCTCATTGGTCGGAGAGATCGGAGAGTCCACAGGAATGGTAGAGGATGTCTTGGGCATCCAGACCTTACACAGCTTCCTGTTGTTTTGGACTGAGAGGGAGTGAGAGCTACCCCATGTTCAAAGCATATCTTCATAGGCAGACTGGTCGAACTGGACGACCAGTGTCTTCTTCACGGATCCCACAGATACCGTATCTTGTTGAGCAATTGCTTCCTCATCAGAAGAGAAAGACTTCCCCAGTAGAGTCGCCATCTTGTTTCGGATAAAAATAAACGAAAGTAAAAGTACGAGAAACGACAAGGTTCTTTATTTTAAAGAAAACCCCGCTCGAACTTCGTCGGTGTTTACAATCAAGATTGTACAATTTTGATCCTACAGGAGGAATGTCGAAGTACAATTTATTTAATCTGGGTGAATATTGCTATAGGTGTCTGATCTACGGTTGATCACTTTAGCCCTTGGACCACACGATATTTTGAAGAAGTGCCGTGGAAGACAGAAGAAGCTTCGAAGGTTGCGAGGGAGAGTGGATGCCCGATGCCAAAGTCGTCGATCACTACTCTTTGTCTCAGCTCTGGATTCTTCTCTCTCTCTCTCTCTCTCTCTCTCTCTCTCTCTCTCTTTTTTGACCTCTAATTCTCCTTTTTTATTTTTTGATCTTGCCCTCTGTTGATAGAGGTCTCTATTTATAGAGTTTTAGTGACAGTGACCACACAGTCGCCGTAGAAACCGAGTAGTGGAAAGTACAACACCCTTTTACACGACGGTTTAAAATAACTAATGCCTTCGTATAGATGACCTTCTGAGTGAGCATGTGACGCATGTCCAACTAAGGGACAAACGCGTATAGCTGCTGCGAAGATCACGACGTAGAATCCATGTAGGTAGTTATCCCTTATGTAGAAGAGGTTGGCGTAGAAGCCAATAACTGTCACTATGGCATAGAAGCCAAATAGGCATAGAAGCCGAGTAGGCGTAGAAGCCGAGTGGGCGTAGAAGCCAAGTGGTCATAGAGACCGAGTGGGTGTAGAAGCCGAGTAGGTGTAGAAGTCGAGTTGATGTGGACGCTTTAGCCGGAATTATGACTTTTGGAGATATAATCAAATCTCATGCATTAAATACAGAGATCTGTCCCCATCCTGCCCATTAAATGCAGAAGCGTATTTTTGAAGCTTTGCTGTCCCGAAGATTTACCATCATTCTGCGTATTAAATGCAGATACACACCTCAAACTTTGTACGAAGAGAAACTGATGACGTGGCAGCCTGTTTGTCTTCTGCGGAGCGTAAGAATCTCACGTCTGCCCGTGTAAAACTAGGCAGCATATCCTCTTGTCTGCGTAAAAGCAGTTTACGCAAAGGGGATGCCACTAAACGATGGTTCGCTGATATTTAATCAAATTCCCAGCATTAAATATGGAGATCCGCCATTATCTTGTGTATTAAATGCAGAGGCGTATTTTGAAGGTCTGTCACTTGGCCTGCGCGAGGTGTAGAAACGTGCCTCGGGCGTCTGTCAGTATTCGGCACTTTAAATGCAGAGACGTGCCTCGAGAACCTGTCACCGCTATGTGCATAAATTACAGAGACGTGCCTCGAATCCCGTACGAGGTGCAGCTTTTGACATGGCAGGCGGTTTATCTTCTAAGGAGCGTAAACATCTCACATCTGCCTGTGTAAAACTAGGCAGCGTATCCCTTTGTACGCGTAAAAGCAGTTTACGCGAAGAAAATGGCGGTAAATGACAGCCTGGGTTGCAGTGTCGCGCCATCATTATAGCCGTCGCTTGGGTAGTCATGCAGTACTTTTTGTCAGAAGTCTAGACGTCAGGTTCATTGTACGATCTGACAGGTTCATTTCGAAGAATATGAAGACCCTAGTACACTTCAATGCTGTATTAAAAGCGGATAAGTTTTATGACATAAAGGCGATGAAGAACTCTGTTTATGCTGAATTAGCCTGGACATACTGCTTTACGCGGATGGTCCTCGAGCTCATATTTTACGCTGTGCTCAGCGAAAAAGCTCTGTTGCACGTTGATGGCTCCGAGGTCCTCTGTTTAAACTGCTCTGCCTCAATACGCTGCGTATAGCTATCCAGCATATTTTTTATGCTTCTACAAGTGGACCGGTCAAGGATTATGGGAGAGGGTTTCTTCATTGGCTTGGACTAATGAGATGGTGACACCTCATTGCACTTTGCATAAAAGTCCTCAATAATTGGAAAATTGCACAGAAAGTTGGGTTTTAGGATTTAATGAGAGAAAACACCATATTTGATGTGATATAGTGGTTAAAAAGGGTATTTGGTGTTTAGTATGAAGCTTAAGGGTGTGAATGGGTGTTTAGTATGAAGCTTAAAGAATATTGTGTGACTAAAATAAAGCACAAGTGGGCATATTTATGAGTTACACAAGGGCCAGAATGGAAGACGGGCACGTCTAGGACAAAGGTGTAAAATTTGTTGGAAGGCAAAAAGCTAGAGTAGCGTGCCAAAAATTGAAGCAACGGTAAGGCGCAACAATTAAATAAATCACAATAATAAATATAATCTCCAATATTTAATTTCCCAAAATGCTAATTAAAATTCATAACCCTATAATTTGGTCAGAGGTTCATCTAGTGGGCTTCTAGGTCTAGTATACTAAACTCATGCATTTAAAGAACACTATACAGATTTTAAAATAAAATACACAATACTTATAATATATATAAATGTCAAAACTACCCTTATTTTAGAATGTGGTAGTGACATTTCTAGCACATGTTCTTAATGGACGGACTCCCAAGCTACAATCAAATCAAGATATCTCCTAATGATCAGAAGTATACATCATTCCGAACGTCGATAGGAGTGTACTGTTACACAGTCATGCCCTTCGGTCTGAAGAATATGGGTTTTACATACCAGCAAGATATGAGAACCATCTTCTGTGAACATCTACATAAGACGGTTGATTATTATGTCGATGACATCGCCGTCAAGAGTCGCTCCAAAGATGATCACCTCAGGGTCTTAAAGACTATGTTCAACCTCGTGTATACGCACTAGCTCAAGATGAATCCCACCAAATCTTTCCTGGGAGTCTCCAGTGACAAATTCCTGGGCTTTATTATCACTTCCTGGGGTATTCATATAGACCCCGACAGAACTAATATGATCCTTGAAATGCTCCCACCGAAGAACCTCAGAGAACTTTGCGGCCTTCAAGGAAGACTTGCTTACATCAGAAGATTCATATCAAACCTTTCTAGGCATTGTCGGTCGTTCACCCAGCTTATGAGAAAAGGTGTCTCCTTTGTCTGGAACAAAGAGTGTCAACGCACCTTCGACGACATCAAGGAATACCTATCAAACCCTCTAGTACTGTTTGCCCCAGTCATGGGAAAGCCTTTTCTGCTCTATGTACGTGTGATAGACCACTCCCTCGGTGCTTTATTTGCCCATAATAGTGATGTAGGCCACGAGCAGGCCATCTATTGTCTTAGCCGGATGATGGTTTGCACGGAGCATAGGTACACCCCATTTGAGAAGGAATTGCTTGATTTTGTATTCGCTGTCCAAAATACTCGGCATTACATGGTAGGATAAATGATCCATGTGATATCTTGGGTCAACCACCTTAGGGTCCTCATGACTAAACCTGGGGTGCTCAACTCTCGCCTAGCCACCTGGGCAATATTGTTGTCACCATACGATATGGTATTTATTCCACAGAAAGCCGTCAAGGGTCAAGAACTGGCCGACTTCCTGGCAGCCCATTCATTGACAGAAACCTCAAAACTCTA
This sequence comes from Iris macrosiphon, assembly GCA_036927795.1. Lineage (NCBI taxonomy): Eukaryota > Viridiplantae > Streptophyta > Magnoliopsida > Asparagales > Iridaceae > Iris > Iris macrosiphon. The sequence goes on from JAYESA010000014.1 coordinate 57,004,856, forward strand.
CGACGAGATTCCAGACGAAGTCGCAGACTCCAACACTGTGATGAACGCAAAAGCCGTTTGACGAATATTCTATGACGGTGCTTCGAGGACAGGGCCGAAAGGCGACATCGTTGGGATAGTGTTGATCCCTCCAAATAATCTAGTTTTCAACCGCGCCTACTGCCTCACTGAGCCATGCTCAATAATTTGGCATAGTACAACGCTCTCATTATGACTTTAACTCGCTTAACAAGTAGGAGTTGACCACCTTGAAGCCTACGGCAATTCCAAGCTGATAGTCAATCAGGTCCGGGGCGAGTACGAAGTCCGGCACGAAGACTTGTTTCCTTATCACCAAGCTACGCATGGCATCATCTTGACCTTCGAGGGGTTATTCATAGAGCACATCCCACGGCTACAAAATATTGAGGTGGACGCCCTAGCTGGACTCGCATCCTCTCTCGCTGTTCCAATCAATTCCTATAAACTTATCACCATGATCGGTCAGGAGCTGGTCTGCCCGAAGAACAACCTCTCTCTATGCCGGAGCTACTAAGTAGAGACGAGCACTGGCTCACAAGACTGGAGACTTCCATTCAGGGACTACACAGTCTATAGAATTCTCTCCGAGAACCCAAAGGAAGCCACTTCCATCAGAAGATGTTCGTTCTGGTTCTATTATGATACAACTACCAAAATGCTGTATTGCTTCTCCGATAACGGCCTTTTTCTGCGATACCTATCGAACGCAGAAGCGAAGCAAACTCTCTACGAAGATCACGATGGGGTTTGTGGTATCCATTATCCAGGGCCCAAGCTACAGGACCGTCTCCGTAGAATGGGTTACTATTAGCCAATAATGGTAACGGATGCCGTCGACTACGCATGGATGTGCCAAGCATATCCATGCAAACTTCATCCACCAACCTTCAGAGTTTCTATACCCGACTGTTGTGTCCTCGCCGTTCGAAGCCTGGGTATGGACATTATTGAACCGATTAGTCCACCTTCATCCAAGGGAAATCGATTCATCCTTGCCATCATCGACTACTTCTCTAAGTGCGTAGAAACAGTACCACTGGAGGAAGTCAAGACGTCCAATGTGATCAGCTTCGTCATGTATCACGTCATATATCGCTTTGGTTTGCCATGAAGGATCATCCATGAAAATGGTCCACAGTTTGCAAGTCATGCACTCTAGCAGTTTTGCAATAAAAATTAGATTCATAACATTGCGTCGACTGCCTACAACCCAGCGGCAAATGGTCTGGCAGAAGCCTTCAATAAGACCATTATAAAGCTTCTCAAAAAGTTTATGTCTTTCAATAATCGCGACTAAAACGAGAAGCTGGGAAAATGTCTCTAGGCCTACCGTACAACAGTCTGGACTGCTACTGGCAATACGCCTTTGTCACGCCCCAGTCCCAAAATACTTAGGACTAGGAATACGTAAGCATGCCAGCTGTATGTATATGACAACTCCAATATATGGAAACCATAACACATACGTACGCTGTATTATGAACATAAATTCACAAGTGGTATATATATTTGTGACAAGTCACAGGACATAACTAAATCTCATCCACAGAAATCATAAAGAAATGAATAACCAATCAACTATATAACTGAATCAAGTATAAGATGCTTGATAAGAACAAGTAGTTGGGTGGAGACAAATCTACTACCAAACTAGAATATAAAAGAAATAAGATAAGTACATCAACTAATGATCAAAGAGGCTCGAAGAGAAGACCTCCTCAAAAGAGAATGGAGTAGCAAGTCCTGATCTGTGCTCCTGCAAATAGTCATGATCGTCTACACCTAGAAATGGACTAGGTCCTTAGAGGGACATAACAAGATACATAGAAGCATGCCAATAAAGTACTAAAAATAAACATCCAAGGGTCGCCTAACCATCTATGTGAATGCACTTTGAGAACAACTTTCCAACACGTGGGCTATCTGGCCAAAATGGGATTTGCATGATTCTCTCAGAGAATCAGGGGCCTACAAAGCATGACATCTTTTGAACGCCAGAGGCAGCCTAATAATAATAATATACGGTCATCATGACCGCGCATCTCCGGCGGAGCGTATGGGTTACACAAAGAAAGTACAAAGGAGCCCAAACGCCTTACTCGTTGTCCTCCCCACCCATGCTCTAAGCATGTCATATCCATGATACGATGATACCTCTAATAACTGCTAACTCTTCTAGCATGCAAATTCTATCAGCAGTTATTCCCTATCGCACGTCCCATACGTACAAGTGGCCAACCCGTTACGCAAGTCGGTGTCCTACATGAGACTCACTCTCGTGTAACAGATGTGTCATGACCAATAAAATATAATAATGCCTCCAAATCATGTGGTGGTCTCGTAAAACTAGGTCGACATGCATAATATATAATAAAGACAAAATACGATGTCACCGTCGTTGCACCCAAGTTATTCTTTGATGTGTAATTTATATAGCAGTTAAAATATATGAACTAAACGACAGAAATAAAATACATGCACCATATGGAATATAAATCACAGTACAATGGAAAGGTATACTTTCCTAGCAAGCAATCTGCGTAGTGTAAGCGTCCAGACGTCAAGCACATAGGATCAGAAACTATGACCTCCGAAAAAACATCTTCGGATGCTGAGATTAATATCACCAACATTTTCAAAATCAGTGAGATAGCTAAAAAGTACTATCCTTTCGTCCAATTTGGACACAGTGGCAAAACGGTAATTTTAGGTCAAAGTGGGGTCCACAAATGGTCCACTTTGCACCAAAATGTGTACCAGAGGTAAAGGTCTCTAAATGGGACAAATTATAGGCCAAAAAAATTCTAAACGACGATACGTACTCAACGGTTTGTCCAATTTTGGATTCCGGTGAGCCAATCACAAATTCCCCTTAAAGTCAAACCGTAGGGCCCGCGAATAGGCGACTTAGTCAACTATCTCAGAATCGCATAAAACTTGGGTCACAGGACCAGCATGATACCATGAATCCAATGGTGCAAATTTTGTCGTATTCCGACGAGCGTACACAAAATGGGGTGGCATTTGCAAAAGTCGCGATACGGAAACTTTTTACAGATACGGGTTGATTCCGACGCGCACACACGTCCGAATTAACTTCTGCAAAATTCCACATGTTAGAATATACCTTAAGCGCCTTTTATTGCAATTGGTACACGATGAGGCGGTCCCATTTGGTGGGGCGTACTCCGTATCACAAAATTTTAGTTTTAAATTATTAAGTTTTTGGTCATTTTTGAGGCCGAATAATTTAACACAACAAATTAATGAAAATTAAAAGAACAAAAAAATTCTCGGTTATATTAAGAAGAAAATCTTTCAATTAGTTTTTGAAAATATTAAACGGCTTGGTGGCAAATTGGGTGTGAACATGGGAGTTCGGGTTGAAATTTTTGGACTGTTTTGGTTAGTTTTTCGTCCATTTTTTGGTCAATTTTTTGACCAATCTAGGAAACAAAATTTGTCCCGCTTGAATGAAAATCCTAGAGGATTAGGTTGTGAACGTACACAGACAAACCGCCCGCAAAAAGAATCACAGATGAAGAAGAAACGTAACCTTGAAGATGGGGCAAAACTGCACACATGTGCGCGCGCAGGTCGGACGAACGACAGTACGGCGGCGGCTCGCGGCGGTGGCCCGCGACGGTTGTAGTGCCCTGCTCCGCGTAGGCACTATGTACAAGTGATATCGCCTTTCTTGCTCGAACGGAAGTCTTCTCGGAGAGTTCCCGACCGATTAATCAAATATGAGTGGGCAGAACTGCATTCTCTGATTCTTGCATGACTTAATAATGAATCTGAGTTTTGAATGCTTGTTGCTAAAGAAGATTGTTTTATAAGAGGAATGATAGAACCGAATCAGTATGCTAATAAGAGAACTCACATAGCTTATCATTAAAATGAATCTGCTTGCTTGCCTAATAAGAGAACTAGAAATGCTTGTAGGAAATGAGATAGAAACTTGTCATGCTAATAACAAGAGTAAAAAGGATTGCTTATACTTATTCTTGATATCGTATGCTAGACTGGAATACTTGAATGCTTGTCCACAAGAGATAAAATTTGCATGCTAGAGTTATAAGAACTATTCTTGCTTGTTACTTGTTTAATGAGTTAGCTTTGCTTGAATATGCTTCATTGATTGCATGTCATGAGATAAAACTTGGAGAATGGCGTGAACTTGTGATCTAGACTAATAGTCCAGCCTGAGGCTTAACACACCTTACTTACGGGGGGTGTGGCTATTAGGCAATGTGTATCGAGAGAGTGAGCTTCGACTATTTGGACTTGATAGATATGTTTGCTTGCTTGTTCTAGATATGTGCATCGTCTGGTATGGATAGGAGCTTGCATTGCATTTGGTCAGGACAACTTGTTCACAAGGTCATCTCTCGGGCGTTCCTGGGGCACTGGGATCGTCCGGCCTAGGAGAGATCTAGATACCCTGAGGCTTGAACGTCCTTACTTACGGGAGGGTAGACCGTCTATTAGTGAGATGGGCTTGTATGTCCCAACTGCTAATCCCATCGAGGGGACCATCATATAGTTTGGGCGCATGCTAGGCTAGCCTTCTTGCATACCTAACTGTTTGATGCAGGGACGAACAGGAAACTAGAGAACTGTATTAATTATGTTATACAAATTGTTGCTAACTTGTGTGTCTGCTGCAGGGATAACCGTTCAGCCGTGGGTAAGAAATATTATGAGTTTATCTATAGCTGCTTGATCATTCAGTATGCATCGTGAGTTATCTGATAGCGCTTCATGTGCTTGCATCGGTTGGACAATGGCTATTAGTACAGAGTTGAACCTTGGTCACAGCTGCTAATAGTACCAGTATGTGAGTCATTGGATAGCTGGATTACCGTTGCCAATCCTGAGTTTCTCGGGGACCGAAATCATATAGATGTGTTGCCTTATTGCTTAAGTGAATGATAGTCTACTTGATATGCTTGCCTTATTTTGAAATGATCAGTCTGCTAGATAAGCTTTGCCCCATGAGTTAGATTATGTGCACAATACATGCTGCATACTGCACGATAGAGCACTGTCCCAATTCGTATACTTATAAGTTTGAATATGCAAACTGTTTCAAAGTTATGTTTTCAAAGATGTAATCTGAATATAATTCTGAACTGCATGAAATAAACTTATATAAAACTAGCAAGATCACTAGTAATGAAATGTTTTGCCATATGATTACTTAGTGTGGGTTTTAGGGGGTGTAGCTTCTGTTCAGTTGTTTTATCTCACCAGTACTTGCATAAAGTGTTGACCCACCAACAGTATGCTTGTTCTCAGGTGCCTAATCGTCCGAGGAAGCGATATCCGTGCCTCATCCCAAGGAGCCAGAAATCTGGAGTCGATGCCTTGAGCCGTATCGAGTTTGAGCTGCTTTTGTATTGAGGGACATAACGTATGGAACTGTGTTATTGTATTCGAGAGAAGAGTGCTTAAGTGATCTGTAACCTCGGCCATGCGCCGCTTGTAACACTTTCGAATATCAATAAAAGAGCTTGTTTTGCACATGCCATTGTGTTCTTTACTTTTCTGCAATATATGTGCCGCTGCTTTAGTATCGAATAGCTTACTTGCCCTTGTTCAAAGCTTTGGCCTTGTGCAAGCGCACTTTAGGCTTGCACGGCATCACGTCCCGATGAGAACGATTTTCCCGCGGGAGAGCTACAACATGGTGATTCACGTTCAGCGGGGACTATCGGGCTTGCGGGAGATTGAGGCGTGACATAATGGTATCAGAGCGACTCGATTCTTTGCCCATTCCGTTGCCTCCGACTCTGAGTTGTGATTGTGTTGCAATGAAGGTTTCATACAATAAGTCCACAGATATTCTCAAAGATGTGCGCAAAAGTTTTCTGGATTTGTTTTTATTGCTTGAGATATGATTTATAATTTTTGAATTGCTGAGTTTTGATTGAGGATGGTGAGAGATGAGGACTATCGCTGCTCTGTGTTTTCGTGAGTTTCTCCTTGAGTTTCTAGGACAAAACTCTTTGTTGGTGGGTAAGTATGTAGTGCCCTGCTCCGCGTAGGCACTATGTACAAGTAATATTGCCTTGCTTGCTCGAACGGAAGTCTTCTCGGAGAGTTTCCGACCGATTAATCAAATATGAGTGGGCAGAACTGCATTCTCTGATTCTTGCACGACTTAATAATGAATCTGATTTTTAAATGCTTGTTGCTAAAGAAGATTTTTTTCATAAGAGGAATGATAGAACCGACTCAGTATGCTAATAAGAGAACTCTCATAGCTTGTCATTAAAATAAATCTGCTTGCTTGCCTAATAAGAGAACTGAAAATGCTTGTAGGAAATGAGATAGAACCTTGCCATGCTAATAACAAGAGTAAAAAGGATTGCTTATACTTATTCTTGATATCGTATGCTAGACTAGAATACTTGAATGCTTGTCCACAAGAGATAGAATTTGTATGCTAGAGTTATAAGAACTGTTCTTGCTTGTTACTTGTTTAATGAGTTAGCTTTGCTTGAACATGCTTCATTGATTGCTTGTCATGAGATGGAACTTGGAGAATGGCGTGAACTTGTGATCTAGACTAATAGTCCACCTTGAGGCTTAACATACCTTACTTACGGGGGGGGTGTGGCTATTAGGCAATGTGTATCGAGAGAGTGAGCTTCGGCTATCTGGACTTGATAGATGTGTTTGCTTGCTTGTTCTAGATATGTGCATCATCTGGTATGGATAGGAGATTGCATTGCATTTGGTCAGGACAACTTGTGCACAAGGTCATCTCTCGGGCGTTCCTGGGGCACTGGGATCGTCCGGACTAGGAGAGATCTAGATACCCTGAGGCTTGAACGTCCTTACTTACGGGAGGGTAGACCGTCTATTAGTGAGATGGGCTTGTATGTCCCAACTGCTAATCCCATCGAGGGGACCATCATATAGTTAGGGCGCATGCTAGGCTAGCCTTCTTGCATACCTAGCTGTTTGATGCAGGGACGAACAGGAAACTAGAGAACTGTATACATTATGTTATGCAAATTGTTGCTAACTTGTGTGTCTGCTGCAGGGATAACCGTTTGGCCATGGGTAAGAAATATTATGAGTTTATCTATAGCCTGCTTGATCATTCAGTATGCATCATGAGTTATCTGATAGCGCTTCATGCACTTGCATTGGTTGGACAATGGCTATTAGTGCAGAGCTGAACCTTGGTCACAGCTGCTAATAGTACCAGTATGTGAGTCATTGGATAGCTGCATTACCGCTGCCAATCCTGAGTTTTTCGGGGACCAAAATTATATAGATGTGTTGCCTTATTGCTTGAGTGAACGATAGTCTACTTGATATGCTTGCCTTGTTTTGAAATGATCAGTCTGCTAGATAAGCTTTGCCCCATGAGTTAGATTATGTGCACAATACATGCTGCACACTGCACGATAGAGAACTGTCCCAATTCGTATGCTTATAAGTTTGAATATACAAACTGTTTCAAAGTTATGTTTTCAAAGATGTAATCTGACTATAGTTCTGAACAGCATGAAATAAACTTAGGTAAAACTAGTAAGATCACTAGTAATGCAATGTTTTGCCACTTGATTACTTAGTGTGGGTTTCAGGGGATGTAGCTTCTGTTCAGTTATTTTATCTCACCAGTACTTGCATAAAGTGCTGACCACCAACAGTCTGCTTGTTCTCAGGTGCCTGATCGTCCGAGGAAGCAATAGCCGTGCCTCATCCCAAGGAGCCGGATATCTGGAGTCGATGCCTTGAGACGTATCTTGTTTGAGCTGCTTTTGTATAGAGGGACATAATATATGGAACTGTGTTATTGTATTCGAGAGAAGAGTGCTTGAGCGATCTGTAACCTCGGCCATGTGCCGCTTGTAACACTTTCGAATATCATCTCCGAAGAGTTTGTCAGGGGCTATCTTGATCCGTAGCCCCCTGATCTTGATGTTTTTCTTGGAGGTAGGGCAATACTGCACTTCTCATACTTGGTTGTGAAGGACACAAAGGTACCAGTACACAATCCTACTACAGGGATATCTGCAGACCCTTCACAAAGTTCTGCCGTATGGATGGAGGCTCATCTTGGACATGTATAGACCTCTTCTCAGAGCTCTGTCGTATGGACGAGCACTCCTCTGTAACATGCACATCGAGCTTTGGTATGGACGTATAGGTGAGGGATCATCTTCTTCATGCGCACAGAGCTTATCTCTGGTTTGGTCGCATGGATGAGATCTTCTCTCGCTCGTGCGTACAAACTCGGTTGCGCATCGCTGTGGCTGAGCAGCAGTATACGGTAGTGTGCCTTTTTGTGATCTTTGCTGAGACTGATGGAGCATGGAAGGATATAATAACACCTATCATTCGAAGAAAATTTTACCCTCATGAGGCGGTTCCTTGTAAAAACTAATACATGAGACAAGGACGGTTCGCTAAGAACTGATCCAGGAGATGAGGACAGTTCGACAAGGATTGATCCAGGAGGCGAGAATGAATATCCTGTATCACGCACTGAGTCATCATTGTTCATGCAGCGTGCTAGCTGCGTTTCTCCCCTTTATGCGGCTTGCTACCGGCTGGGGCCTTGCGTCGTCAACGACATGATTTGGATTAATTGCTATTCTTATTGTTAGTCTTCACATCTGGTTGTAGAGCGTCTGATCCTGCTCCTCACTTGTTATCCATCAGTATGGATTCTTTTCCATATACTGAGGTTTTTACTGTGGAGGGTGATCCAGAAAGCATTGAGCTCTGTTGTTGGGCCCACTTGTGTCCGTGCAAGAAACAATACGGGGGCACCTTTTAATGGAGCAGGTTCTTATCGACGATAACTCATGGAACCCTTAAAAGGGATTTCCATCATATGTACTCAAGACCTTGAATATTAATGAAAACCCTTGAAATATAACGGATTCCCATCATATGTACTCATAATCTTGAACAAAAGTTTCTCTTTTTCCATAACTTCTTCCTGTATTTATCGTGTTGTATATTGCGAACTTTGGGCACTGTGCTAGATAAAATATGGACGTAGCACAATATCGTAGTACTTTAGAGAGATCCTAATAGGGGATATATGGGGGACTTATTATTTCTTGCGCATGAGAGTGCAAGTAATAAGTTCGAAAAGGACCTTGCCCGAGGTGATATGGACGTGGCAAGTTTTATGGGCTTAACATCGTTGGCGTACTTAAATTTAAGCATGGGTGATAAGTTGAGAAGACGATTGATGATAGTCGTAGTGAGAGATTTTCTCAGATGTCACATGGATATGGCAAACTCCCAGGGAAGACGTGAGTGCGATAGCTCATAAGTGACATAGACGTGAGCTGATCAATAGTCAAACTGAGAGGTTAGGTACGATCCCGGTATTTTTATAGAAGGAAAAGGAAGAGAGCCAAAGATAACATGGACATGGCTGTTTGCTTCCATTGAGGACATCCCACTAGGGATCTTTGGTGGACTTACTACTCCATACGCACTAGAGTGCAAGTAATAAGTTCGAAAATAATCCCTATCAGGTGTAATATGGACGTGATAGGTTTTGTGGATCCATTACTTTTTACGTATTTGAGTGCAGGTAATGGGTTTAAGATAAGCCCTGCCAGAGGTAATATGGATATGGCAGATTTTATGGACTTAATACGGCTGGCGTACCTTGGTATGTACGGGTGATAAGTGGAGATGACAACCGATATCAGAGGTAATATAGACGTAATGATCGATAGCCAAGACTCGGGATATTTGTTCAGAGGTAATATTGACTTGGCAAACTCAGTCGGAGAGAAATTTTAGGATAATAGATCAGAGGTAATATGGACGTGAACCGATGTTCGAGAAACTCGCTAAGGAGTAATTTGTTGAGTATGGTCTATCCGGGAGTATGGATAGACCTGAGGATTGCTCCGCTGGGGATATTGATGGGATGATAACTCATAGGTAATATGAACATGGCTAGCGTCTAACGAGATTAGTTTTTAAGTGGTCACTGTGGAGTGTGCCAGTGGACCAAAGGACTGCTCTGCTGGGAAGACTTTGAGGATCCATCATCCATTGCGTATCCAGGACTCATGGATACAGATGATAGCTTTTACAAGAATTTATAAAGAAGAGGAAAATATTGTACATAGGAACTTGCTGAGGATGAAGAACCAAGAGTGTAGAGATATACATCTTGATTTCCCGGCTGGTGATAAGGGGAGTACAAGTCAAGTTTAAATGTAGTAATTTTTTAGGAACTTGCCGTTGATAGGCATCATGAGCAAGTCGCCATTGGATTTTGTTAGCCGGTAGGCGCCATTGGAGAATACTGATTCTACAACTAACGGGCCTTTCCATTTGGGTTAAAATTTGACGACTATTTTCTGGGTCATAACTATCGACCTCCTTATGGTTAGGAAGAGATCACCCACTTGGTAGGTTATCTTCCTCACCCATTTGTTGAAGGCTCCCGAGAGACGCACTTGGTATAGCTCAATTTGCTGTTGAGCTAAGAGATATTTTTCGTCGAGTGCTTCTAACTCTTGTAGCGTTTATGATGATTGTTGTCGACGGTTAATTATTTGGAGAGAGGCACTCGGAGTGAAGGGATTTGGATCTCAAGTGGGAGGACCGCTTCTCTTTCGTATACTAGAGAGAAAGGCTGTAAACCCCCTGACCTAAAAATAGGTATCTTGTGTGTATTTTGTATTTCCTGTATTTATTTTAGACTTTTTTTTCAAATCAAATAAAACCCAATGATTTATTAGGATACTTCACTATGGTTTAGACATTCGCAACCCTCGGTATCCCTTATAGAGAAAAGAAAAAGAAGCAAAGGCATAAAGTTCTCTCTCTCTCTCTCTCTTCTGGCTGCCTATTTAGACCGCATGAGAAGATTGAGGTGATGAACCCAATGGTTAATGGAGATGAACCTGATGCCTCGATACCTGTGATCTATCTCAATTTCCTCAAAAATCGATGCCCCGAGCCCCATGTCAAGTGATGGCTCATAATCCGAGGAGACCCGATCAAAAATTGAGAAAATCCACTCAGCTAATGATCCGACAGTCTTCCAGGACCGTCTATGTGGCATGTCACTCATATGTGGCCAAAACTCGACCATGTTTCTAATTTAAGGTATTCCAAAATCGTCATTTTAGAAACTTTGAAGGGGGTCTTGTAGAAGCATGAAAATCATGCAGGCTGCATAAGAGCTTATGCACTCCAACATGAAAACAAGCCGCATGGGAGCCGTACAGGACCTATGCGACCAGAATAGCCAACCGCATAGATGGCCTGCATGCGACCTAAACATCCTCAGAGTACGGAAGCCGCATAAAAGAGATATTGATCAAAATAAAATGAAAAGTTTATTTACAAAAGGGGGTTACAACATGTAGCCATCAAGGCCCATACAAAATAAAAATAAAAATAGAAAAACACGATCAGTCAGCTGAGCCACGAGCCTCATGAATCACGACCTCAACCTCCTGGAGTGAACTTATGCCCGCGCGATAAAACTGGCGGCGTAGTCCTTCCCTCCATTCCACCGTCTCTCTCTCCTCTGGAGTTATGGGCAGCAAGGCAAAATTTGGAGTAGACTCCAAAGGCCTAGAAATTGCCTCCAAAGTTAACCCCAACGAGCACAAAAAATCCTCAGCGATGGATAACTCGTCCCCGACTCATGCTCCCTTTGTAGGAGGAGATACTACGACAGCCGATAAAGAACCGATAGCTCGTCCCTCACGAGACCGTCCAATTTCGAACCCTCCTATACCCGAGCACTGGGTGAAGCAAGGATGGGACATCGAGGAAGTAAGGCGGGTGGCCAGGGTCCCAACTAGAAGCTCCCTTGGACGATATGTTTTATAAATTAGAACACGATGAACCATGACAATGGTATTTACAGAACAGAGCGACGGTCTGCATGACAGTAATAATTGGATAAATGAACCTAGAAGGGTGAATAAGATAATTTAGCTTCCGAGAAGTCTGTATCCAACAGACAGTTTACTTTCTAAGAAGTCTACATGCAAAAGGTGGGTAGGTTTCCCTAAAGGTTGAGCCAAGTCTTAAAAGTGGCAGCTCGGCAGGACGCGTCTATATGTCCAACAAACCATGTACCCCATAAGCAGAATCAGCAGAAATCAGGCCGCAAAGGCACCCTACCGCCCAATAAGGCAATACCCATGCATTCCAATTAGCCGAAGCAGCCTTGGCCGCAGATGGACCTGATATGGCATCCCGTCAACAGGATTGTCTGTGATACAGAATCCTGAAAAAATAATTTTTCTAATTGCCTTAAAAGACATGAACACACTAAATGACAAAAGTCTCACGTAAGCACAAAACTTCACTCTTAATGGGGTATAACACCACGTGTACAGCATAACTGGCCTCATGCGTCCCAGATTCTGTGCGTCCTATGCGTCTCTAGCTACATGAGTTCCAGACTCCCTGCGTTCCATGCGTCTCTGGTCTCATGCGTCCCAGACTCCATGCGACCCATGTTTCTCTGGCCACATGCATCCCAGACTCTATGAAGACCAAGGTCCTACTGTTATAATAGGAGCGATTATCTCCAACCGGGTGTGGACCACGTGTCAAAATTGACTAAGTTACGTCCGCAAAGGACGAGAACTGCCCAGATCTTCAGCAACGAAAAATCCCAATAATCGCCCACGTGGTAGCTATGCCTGCTCACGGTTATAGCTGTACACTATTAAGAAGGTACACGTGGCACCCTCTAGCATCCATGCAGCCTAACATATGCTCGCCCAAGGATGACTATATATACCTGGATGACATTCCCAAACCAGACACACAGGGACAAACAGAGAACAACAGAGGAGAGAGAGAGAGAGAGAGAGAGAGAGAGAGCAGAAGAGAGCTTCTTCACCCTGCGTCCGATAGTCCACGGAGTAAAGAAGCTGCCATAGCGCTCTTTATCCACCGTCACACCCTAGAATCAAAAATTTATACTTAGATTATCTGTTTAGGACCTCTTTGTACTTTCTTTGTTTGTTACTGATCCAATCATTTTTAATCACAAACAGTCCCTAACGCCCTGCCACAATATTCTGGAAACCAGCTGTACAAAATAAAAAGTCGATAGAGTAGCAAAAGTACATGATCATTATCAACTACAGTCTGATTAATTATAATCATGTAAAGAAAACTAAATAACCAGATTTGCGGCTAACAAGTGCATGTGGCTACATGCCCAATATAGTAAAATATATGATAACGAGCAAGAAAGAAAAAACCCACTCGTGCCCTTCAGCGACCATCCGCCTCGTGTGCGCCATCAGAAAGGAAAAAGTAAGCTGGATCCTATGGAACTGGCTCAAAACTTGGCCATGCAAAACCAGTAGGGTTAGACCCCAAATAGCAAGTACCACAAAGGAAGCACGGAAATGGAGAAACAAAATCCAAAGCAATAGATAGGGTATAAGTATAGGTTTTATGTCAAAGTTTTGGTCCATAGCTTATCTTAGCATATTATTCCAACCCTACAACCAAACAAGGACAAGGGTTGAATCATCACAATATGATAATTCATGTCCCTAGACTACTAACAGAATAATATAATCACAACCAAGGCCAGTTATATACAACCAATCATATGTACGGCTTGCTACTGTGGAGTCTGAGTTATCTTAGATCAGATGCATAAGATAAATCCTTATATCGTGAGATATTTAGCCGGGATAACCAAGCCATAGTATCGTATAACACATTATATATTATGCACTGGTCCCTCGTAAGGGTACCATGCTAAGATCATATTAAACACATTGTACAATATAAGTATTCATATAGTGTCGCCCACTAGTATGGACGTGACCAATATCCATGGGGGTCAGCCTTGCACGTTATGACAGTTGTCTGAGATGGCTAATGTGCACGATCTCAGGATTTTGTCCCTCCTAATGTTCTACCAATTTTAGTTGCCTACATTAGCCGTATGGTTATGTTAGAAATCCCATGGCATGGCCACATGATCAATCCTCCTATATGTCATACCGTAGTACGGTCCACGCTAGATACGAATCCACTTTGTTACTTGATGGCTCAAACTTGATTCACCCAAGCGTGATGCAATAACTAATCAAGTCCTAGCCACGCTTTGGTAGTTGACCAACATATCATGCCCGTGCTGGTAGAAATAATGTAATAATATCACATATCGCGTGTATAAGAGGCATTCTCGATGCGCAATCTGAAACATGTAATCTCATAGCATGTAGCAAGTTATGTCGTACCTCAGTGCACATTATAATATGGTCGCACCTCAGTACACCTTATAACACATATACACGTAGCATTTAGTAATTATATCAGCACAGATACAAGAAATTGGGTCAGATTACCAAACTTACAGTTGGTCGTATGGGACTTATCACATTGGGACACATAGCTCATATTATGCACATAGCAGGTTAGTCACTTATGACGTAGTCAATTCTAGCACATGGTCATGTCTAGCAAAAGGTTGGGTTACTAGGTCCATTCTTCCTTAGGATCAATCACAAGCAATTTTCAAGACCAACCACAAAGATCAAAAAAATATTCCAAATAAAATAGTTAAGCGACATGCACAACTTGGCACATGAGACCGGTACTGCATGGACTGTCGGTTGCTTGCTACCTCAGACCGCATATATTTCCAGGCCATATACGATCCCAGGCTGCATGCTCCTCTAAGCCATATGCTCCGAACAAAAGTCCACTCTTTGGAATAAGTGCTAATGTGATGTGTCAGAGAAGTGACTGAAGTGATAGATGTGACTAGCCATAAAGTATCAGAGAGAAAAGATAAAATCATAGAAAGATGTGCAAGAGCGAAATAAGGTAATGCATCCACAAGAGAAGAGGCACATAGTCATTGTTGCATGAGTCTTCTTGCCGCATGCTATGCTTGCCTCAAAGATGTCTCTTGGACTCAGCGAATTTTTTATTCGTTCATCGAGCAAAACACAATGAGTCCTGTCACTTAGCTCCAGAACACTTTGTGTAATGATCAGTCATGCTTCCAACAAAATGGATGCATGTTGGTTGGTTATACGGCAAAGGGTCCAGACCGCATAAGGATCATGCCGCATGGAAGTCTCGGTCGCATATGACGCTGGCAGCATGAGAACTTCGTCTTCTCTAGACAGCAAGTTCATCCAAAGCAGAAAAGCTCCAAAAACTCTAAATAAAGTGCTCCATCAACCGAAAACTCATATCTAGCTTCCAAAACCAAAAAATCTAAGTATTAAAAGTGTTTAGAATCATAATACACATATATTAGACTAATAAAATACAAGAAAATAGCTAGAATCAAAAATTAAGATTTTTCTTCATCTAATGTAAGGTGTACTTGTCTAAAATGAAATAAGCAGGAAAAATAAGAGAATGATGGAATATAGAGAAAGAAGTTAGCTTATATATGGTAGGGTTGAGTTTAGACCATAGGTTCAATCATGACCAAACCAACCCAAGAATTAAACCATGAGCCTAATTGAACTAAAGAATGGGTCTAGTCTCCATGACATACAATCTAATCACCATACAAGCAAGAAATAATATAAGGAAAAAACAAATATATCTCAAATACGTATCTCGGGAACGGGGAGAGACATCTTTATCCATCTTACAAAATTTTTATCCTTGGAATTCGAATCCAAGTATTGTTAGAGAAGTAAGAAAAAGCATGATACTAATCTACAAGCTAATTTACACATGCAAGCAATCACACATAATAACGCAAAATAACATCACAACACAGTGGTGATCGATGATCACATAATCTGAGATAAGAAGGCATAAGAAAGAATATACCTTCATAATCGAATAGGTACGGGTACCGGGATCGAATATCGTCATCGCGCTTCCACGTTGATTCCCCTAGAGAGTGATGGCCCCAGGCAACCCAAACAAGAGAAATGGTCTGGTTCTTAAGCACCTTCTCCCTTTGATCTAATATGGATACTAGTTGCTCCTCGTAAGATAAGTCAGTACCAACTACTAATTCAGAGTAATCAAGGATATGACTCAGATCCGGAATATACCTACGCAACTGAGACACATAAAATACATCGTATGCCTCACGTAGAGAAGGAGGAAGGGCAAGATGATAAGAAACATCGCCTACCCGCTCTAGAATATCAAACGGGCCTACATATCATAGACTAAGCTTCCCACGAACCCCGAATATAATGACTCCACGGGTCGACAAAATTAATAAAAATACATGGTCGCCGACACAAAAATCTAAATGCCTACGATGCTTATCTGTCACTACCACATTCTAAAATAGGGTTAGTTTTGTCATTTTATTTATTATAAGTATTGTGTGTATTTATTTTAAATAAATGCATGATATGTGTATATGTATATATGTTATATGTAGTGTTCTTTAATGCATGAGATAGTGGACTAGACCTAGAAGCCCACTAGATAAACCCCTGACCAAATTATATGGTTATAGATTTTAATTAGTATTTTGGGGAATTAAATATTGAGGATTATATTTATTATTGTGATTTTATTTAATTGTTGTGCCTTACCGTTGCTTCGATATTGGGAGCGCTACACTAGCTTTTGTCTTCCAAAAATTCTACACCCTTGTCCTAGACGTGCCAGTCTTCTATTTTGACCTTTGTGTAACTCAAAAATATGTACTCTTGTGCTTCGTTTTAGTCGCACAATATTCGTCGTAGACGTTTATTTTAAATTCCAAATAAATCCAACTTTGTATCTTTGTGTATTCCAATCGAAATTGGAGACACAATCTCGACCCATTTTGTGCAACCCAAATTATAAAAATATTTTATTCTGAGTCTTCTATGTCCATGACACTTGTGTCCCACCTAATTTTAATCCCATGTACTTCCAATTAATTTTTGAACACCCTTTACATTAATTTTAATTAAATTAGTATAAGGACCCAACTTAACCCAAAACTAGACCCAACACCAAACCAAACTCTCACTCACACCCTCAAGACTCATACTAAACACCAAACATCCTTTTTAGCCACTACAATACACCAAACATGGTATTTTCCCTCATTCAATCCTAATTCCCACTTCCTGTGCAATTTTTTAATTTTTGGGGACTTTCATGCAAAAGTGCAAAGAGGAGTCACCATCCTATTGGTCAAGGCACATGAAGAACCAAACCCCTCCTCCATTGGCCGGTCCACACTCTCCCCTTTGGTTTGAGCACTTCCCTTCATGTTTAATCTTGGTCATCCATTCAAATGGAGCAATATCCTCACCACACACCCTCTCCTATATATATATATATATATATAATCCCTCATCCTAACCCCTTTCCCAATGCCAACTCTATCCCAATGAGGCAGATGGCCGGCCCAATTTCCTAGGTCATTCTCAAACCCTATTTTTCTATATATATATATATATATATATATATATATATATATATATATAAATTTTCTACATGTTTTCATCATCCTCCATTAGATTTTCATGAACAATCAACCCTAGCCGAACACATTTTCACCCTCACTAACTCTGGCCCTTCCCCGGCCATCTCCTCCAGTGATCACCCGTCGGATCCTCTGCTGATAACATGCATGCCTCCTATCTTCATTAACCTCCGATCTTCGTTCCTGAGGTGCCTCTCTGTTGACCACAACGGCCAACAGCCGACTGAATCATCTCCTCCTCACCTACGCTCCGTAACATCCCTACCTCACGGTAATCGACCTCCGCCGCGGAGCAGTAGCCTCGTCAACCTCACCCGCAGCCACGACCTGTTCCCTGCCTCCATCCCGCCGGCCCGACTCCTCCACCCACGACAGCAACGACACCCACCGACCCTTCCCTCTCTTCTCTGACTCCATCCCGCCTTGACTCCCTTTACCATCGTGCAGTGACGACCCGCTGCCATTTAACACCAGCACCGTCATCTTCGACCTCCTCATTATCCTCACCGCCGACTTCACCGCCCTTCTCAGCCTTTTTGACTTCCCCACAGTCGACATCCCCATCACTAGCCCCGGCCATACGACCCCCCATTCTGCCTGAATAACCCGTCGAGCAGCGACGACTTTATCTCCTCCTCTTCCACAGCCCGCCTGAACGCAGCCTTCACCTCCACCCGCCTGAGCACCGCCTCCGGTAGCCTCCGGCAGTCAACATCATCACCATCACCATCATCATCATTATCATCATCATCATCATCATCAACATCATCACCATCATCATCATCGTCATCATCGACCCGTCTCACCTCGCCGGAGCCCATGCACCCTCTTCGATCACGCGTACCCCGAGGTTCAAACTTGTCCCCTCTTATTTCAGATTGTGTGTAGGTACGTGTGTGAATAGTAATTAGGGCTAGCGTGTTATTTCATGAAAGTTTGGTTGATCATAAGACCCTGTGTTGGTGAACCTAGTAACCAGTTGCGTGTGCCTGTATGTATAGTAACTAATTAATATATATATATTATGTGGGAATTGATTACTAGTAGTAGGTATGATTGTAATATATATATATATATATATATATATATAAATCGATTGCCTTGTGAACACTGACGTACTGTCTAGATATGTGTTAGTAATTGACTATCTTGTGATGCACAACATTTGAGGACTTGACACCCGTGCAGTTAGATGCACATTCGACCTTGCTAGTTGACAGTATTACCCCTAGCGTATTCTCTGAGTTCAGTGTATTTATGATTGTGTGTATGCTAGTGTATCGACTGATGCAATATTATATGTACATAATGTCTATAGGACTGTTGGATTATTCAGACAAGACTTCGAAAATAAGACATTGGTATTGCCAGCAAAGGACCACAGGCAAGTATATTCTCTGGCAGTTTTTATTATGATGATCATCTCTATGATTCTAGTTGTATAGCGTACATGATTTTGACACTATGTATACATAGTTGGCATCATCAGGACCTGTCATGAGGAGTCGTGATTGGAATCCATCGTGCTAGCTAGGGACGGGAAAATATTAGTAGATTATATGATCATACCCAACTCTACACGAATCATAGCTCACCCTACACCACACGTCGGGTGTAGACTGACCATTACATGTCTCATAGCCTATTATGTATGATTAGCCTGACTATTACTTATCATAGCTATCCGGATGGTTAGCCTGACCTTACATGAACCATAGCTAATCATACATAGCAAGCCTGATCAGTCCCAAGCCGATCACATGATATGCTGATATTTCACACACTTAGCTAGTTAGTCTATACATGTATTTCTAGTTATTGATCTAGGATTTCCCTATGTTCTAGTTATTGTTCTAGTATTCACTTATATTACAGTTCATTGTTCTAGCATGCATTTGTATTTCTGTTCATTGCTAGTTGTACCATTGATGATGACATATGCTCCAGTATTTCTATTTTCAGTATTTTATTATCTCCAATATTTTTTATTGCCAGTATTTAAATCCATCTTGTATTTCTTTACACTGTATTATAGTTTTTGTCAATATACATAGAACTGCTGTTAGTGCTTGTACTTCGCTCTATCCTGACTGGAAATATTTTTCCAGACTGTGACTTAGAGGACTTATTTCCGACATACTTGGAGACTTGGATATTATTGTTTGTAGGTTAGACTATCTTTGTTGTTTAGACTTGTGCTATATTTTGTTTATTTACTTCGATATCTTATCGTGCTTTAGTTTCGGTGATTGAGTATTTTTAGATTATATTGTGATATCTGTGTCTCCTTATGGAGTTGGATATTCATGTGAGATTGATTAGATAGTATTGTGATCTAGACATCGTTCTACCGTCGATGCTGTGGCATAGGCTGGACGTACCCATGCACTCGTACCCTTAAAGCGGGTGCGGGTCGTGACACATTTTTTAGTGGTGGCCCATGCAGGTAAGACTTTACAAGTTGTGCGATGTCGTGGTAGTGCGACAACTTAGTCGTATTTCTGCGTGCCTGCGATAGAATATAGGACATAGGATACTAGGATGAGAGCGAATACTCAATCATATTTTTTAAGAGATTTCTGGGTTGACCCTTGAGAATCTTATTATAATTTCCAATTTAAATCTTTTCCTTTGTTCCCATCCGCTCTCACTTGTTGTTATTGAATTTGATTTTTGTTAATCAGTTATTTATTTCTTGGTGTCATTATTGAGTTTGATTTCATATCGAGATAAAATTTACGGACTAAAATTTATGGTATCATCTTATGACATATGTTGACGAGGACGGTGAGAAAGGTAAAACGTCTACTTTGGTTATGGAGTGTAGAGTTTATTACAGCCACATTATCTGTCGTGGCAGAAATATAGGAACCTGACCTTGGATGTACATATCTTAGTTATGAAATTTAGAGTTTTTTGCAGCCATACCGATTGGCGTGGTAAGGATTCTAGATGATGTGATTATAGAGTTGCATACCTTAGTTATGGAACCTATCGTTTATCGCAGCTATGCTCACTGCCGTGGCGAGGATTATGAGTGTCATAATTTCGGACAGATGTGTATGATTATCAGATTATATCTTAAATTATTTTTTAAAGTATCATCTCAATACTTATCCACTTCTGTTATTATAGGACCTTGTTCCATCATTTTGCTAGCAGTAGAGATACCTTCAGTCCTTAGTCCAGTTTCTTCTTGAGCTTTTTTCCATTAGGGTTCCTTGTTAGTGTGATAATTGGTAACTTGCAATTAGGTCTGTGTCTTGTATCAGTATTGACGGAGTGTGGCTTGTGAGTCTGTAGGTATTTCTTGGTTGGACATGTGAGCAGTAGGCATCAATCTAGAGTTAACCCATAGCGTAGTACCTTGTAGCAATAGTTCTATGACAGGTGTCATTATAGTTAGTATTGGTACTATAGGTAGAAGGGGGAGTAAAGAGTATCAGTGATGGTTCCAGGAGTTAGTATCAAAGTAAGCATGCCAGTCCTGGATAATCATGAATTCATGTAGTTGGATGATCCATGTAAATAATTAATTACCAAGGAATTTTTTTGTTGAAAATTAATGGAGCATGATATTCAATTTGATGGTTGATACTTAGGTTTGTCAAGAGTAAAGAAATGTATATGCATACAGGGTATTAATGAGTATGCCATAGTAGGAGAGTGTGAGGGAATAAGAATACATTGTGTTAAGTAGAAAGACTTGTGTTACAGATAAAAGTAGAGCCTTGATATGATTAGATATGAGTGTACAAGTATATGACTAGTGATGGATGTATCATCTGATATTGAGGCCAATAATGGGTTGGAAGCAATAGATGGTAGAGTGTCTAGAAATTATATGCAGGATCCACAGTGGGTGATGAGTGTCAATGTGGGAGTTCATGAAAGTGGAAGCATGAGTATTAGAAAATTCCACTAGTGTGTCATGGGTTGAGAAATATCAAGATTGGTCATGGAAGGTATGTAGTGTATCACTAATTAATGTATCATCCTGTAAAAGATTTAAGAGAAAATACTTATACATCAATCGAGATATAGAACCATATGCCTGCCTTTGAGCGCGAAGTAAAACATGTGTATTATGGAAAGTGCAAGTGATTATGAGTTCTGGTGAGTATGACGAGGTGATCTAATGATGAAGCTAGTGTTACTGTACCAAGAGTGCTTGTTTCAAGGATTAATTGAAGAAATGTGCTAGTAACAGTAAGTACCTTGTGTGATAATATTATATTGGGGTATCAGTTAATATGGATAGAAAATTATTGGAAGTAATAGTGTAAGTAATTCAGGCAGTACAAATTTTAGTACACAGTTGGGGGTTATAGAAAATTGGTGTATCTGTGTGTATCTTGTGTGTTAGAGACTGTAAGTATATATATGTATACTTAGATTGATGTGGATTTAAATTTATAATTTAAAGATTGGAAATAAATTTTAATTTTAAGAATTTTTGAGTTGAGATTTTATGTTATTAAAATTTTTGAGGATTCAAATTCAATTTAATAAACATAGTCAAAGCTATAAAAAATTTTGGAAGTGATTAAAATTTTATATTTGACTTTTGAGGAATGTATATGCATTTTATTTTAAATTGCACGTGAAGTTAAATTTTGAGGGTTTTCTTTTGAGGATAAAATTTTATGGTGGATAAGAAATGTATATTAGTATATGAGTAGATGATGTGCATGTGTAAGAATCTGTTGGCTTGAGCTTGTCTGAGATGGCACTGCAAACTGACTTGGGTGTCCATCTAGAGTTGTATTAGAGGGAGAAGTACTTAGTATGGTGTGTTGCACTTGATATGCACTCGAGTGATAAGAACAACTAGTATAAACAATTATAGTAGGTAAGAGAGCTAGCAGTGGGTGTGCTTGTAGTAGAAACTGTGGTACCTAAAGGGATAGGAGTATCAAACTTGGATGCATCATTAAACCTATGGTTGTGTTAGTAGGTTCTGTTCTTTCCTTCTATTCCCATCCATATTTTTGATTAATTGATTGATTCCTTAGTATCGTAGCTTGTATCAGTGATTTTCTTGTTAGAATGTAGTTAGTAGTACACCCTAACAGAGACTATAATACCATGACAAAAGAGACCATAACCATGCATATTTTCTCTAGATTGTATATTGTATGAATGTATGTAGGATTTTCTTGGAATTTGATTGTTGGGGGTTTGACCGTAGTGAAGATTAATGAAGAGGTTATGATCGGACACTTAAATTTTGAGGATAAACATTAATTTAAATAAAGAGTTGAGAACTTAATGTGGCAGAATTGATGATTTTGTTAATTCAATGATTTTATGAAGATTACGATATGATTGAATTTGTCATTAAATTTTGAGAAATTTAAGAAGATTATCATTATATTCATTTAATTGCAAGATATGAAATTAAAAATTTATAATTTGAATGTTGTATTTGAAGTTTGGTAAGTATTACATTGTTTGAGTATTGTGTAGAAAAAGAATCGAGGAATAAGATCACTAATGGATTAGTGGTTAAATTAAAAAATTTGGGAAGAGATTTAAATTTTATAAATATGCATTGATTGTATTTAAATTTAGAGTGTTGGATATTAAACTTTGATTATTTAGTTATTAACTTAAAATTTTGGAGGAGATTGTGATAAGAATTAAATTTAATTTTAAATTTGAAGATTTTCAGGAATATAATATTTATAGAATTTTGAAAATTTTGTAAAATAACAATATGGATTTACTTCATGATTATATGGTATGATGAATTTAAATTTTGATGGTAAATAAATAAATAAATATATACAAATATTGAGGATCTTAAATTTTGAGGACGAAATTTTTCTAAGGAGGGTAGACTTGTCACTACCACATTCTAAAATAGGGGTAATTTTGTCATTTTATTTATTATAAGTATTGTGTGTATTTATTTTAAATAATTGCATGATATGTGTATATGTATATAAGTTATATATAGTGTTCTTTAATGCATGGAATAGTGGACTAGACCTAGAAGCCCACTAGATAAACCCCTGACCAAATTATAGGGTTATGAATTTTAATTAGCATTTTGGGGAATTAAATATTGAGGATTATATTTATTATTGTGATTTTATTTAATTGTTGTGCCTTACCGTTGCTTCGATATAGGGAGCGCTACACTAGCTTTTGTCTTCCACCAAATTCTACATCCTTTTCCTAGACGTGCCAGTCTTCCATTCTGATCTTTGTGTAACTCATAAATATGTCCTCTTGTGCTTTATTTTAGTCGCACAATATTCGTCGCAGATGTTTATTTTAAATTCCAAATAAATCCAACTTTGTATCTTTGTGTGTTCCAATCGAAATTGGAGACACAATCTCGACCCATTTTCTGTAACCCAAATTATGACAATATTCTATTCTGAGTCTTCTATGTCCATGATACATGTGTCCCACCTAATTTTAATCCCATGTACTTCCAATTAATTTTAGAACACCATTTATATTAATTTTAATTAAATTAGTGTAATGACCCAACTTAACCCAAAACTAGACCCAACACCAAAACAAACCCCCACTCACACCCTCAAGACTCATACTAAACACCAACCATCCTTTTTAGCCACTACATCACACCAAACATGGTATTTTCCATCATCCAATCCCAATTCCCACTTTCTGTGCAATTTTCTAATTTCTGGGGGCTTTTTTGCAAAAGTGCAATGAGGTGTCACATCCTATTGGTCAAGGCACATGAAGAACTAACCCCCTCCCTCATTGACCGGTCCACTCTCTCCCCTTTGGTTTATGCACTTCCTTTCATGTTTAATCTTGGCCATCCATTCAAATGGAGCAACATCCTTACCACACACCCTCTCCTATATATATATATATATAATCCCTCATCCTAACCCCTTTTCCAATGCCAACCCCATCCCAATGAGGCACATGGCTGGCCCAATTTCCTAGGTCAACCTCAAACCCTATTTTTCTATATATATATATATATATATATACAATTTTTCTACATGTTTTTATCATCCTCTATTATATTTTCACCAACCATCAAGCCTCGACGAACACATTTTCACCCTCACCAACTCCGGCCCTTCCCCGGCCATCTCCTTCGGTGATCACCCGCCGGATCCCCCGCTGACAACACCCACGCCTCCCATCTCCATCAACCTCCAGTCTTCGTTCCCGAGGTGCCTCCCCGTCGACCACAGCGGCCAATAACCGACTGAACCATCTGTCACTACCACATTTTCTAGGAAAGGGTATTTTAGTAATTTTATATTTAATTAAATATTATGCATGATAAATAATTATTTATTGTATTATTTAATTGTTGTTAGATGTTATTTATTTATTTTGGACTTGTGTTAGTGGACCTAACTAGTTAGTTTAGACTCATGGATCAACATGAATTAATTGTTAGAATGTAGCCCATTTAGAAAGCCCATTGTTAAGGAGATGGATTAAATTAATTAAACCATTAGACTATAAGCTTTTCTCCTTAATTATTTCTTCATGAGAGGCCCCAAGGGGTATATTGGACAATTCATAGTAGCTTGAGGAGGGGGAAGGGGGCCGGCCTATATAGAGGTGGGAATTTATTTCTCTCTACTCTTTTCATTTGGAAATTAGATCTAGAATTTTTCTCAACCAAATTCCTTCATTTTCACTTCATTTTTCTACCAAATTTTATCTCAATTTCTTTCCAAATCACCATTGGAGGATAGTGGAGTAAGGATCTAGAAGGAGGAAGCGAGGATCTACAAAGAGGAGCAAGGATCTACAAGTTGGAGGCCAATTTCATTATATTTGGAGGTTGCATTTAGAATCCATCTTCCAATAGGTACAATTATATTTTTCTCCTTAATTTAGGTTCTAAATCTGAGATTTAACCATAAAAAATCAACCCATATGCATAGGCTACCCATAGGATTTGGTTTTGTGTTCATAGGAGGCCTATTATGAAAGTTATGGTACTTTTTGTGTCAATTTTGGGAGAACTCCAAGATTGACAATTGTTGTGTGTGTCAATTGGTCCTATAGATCAATTTGGCATGTGCTTGTGTGTTTGGGGCTAGTGTTGTGTCCATAATTGGTTACGTGTAGGTCGTATCCCATCAATTTGGTAATACGTGTTGATTTGGAGGATATTCCCTCCGACACGGGACTTTGTACATGTCACATTTTGACACGAACATGTAGATTTGTTTTTGACTCTTCGTATTATTCATGAATAATATATGTGACTTGTTCGTGTCCTTCGGGGTACGTTTGGATGTGTGGTAGACTCGTGTCACATGCATATCCTAGATCTAGTGGGATACAGTGTGATACTCTCCATGTGTTTGTGCAAATTATATGTAGATCTATTTCTTGTGTTCTTGGAGATATAATTATGTATATATATATATATATATATATATATATATATATATATATATATATATATATATATGGTGGTGTATATATGTTTATCTAATTTTGTGTCTTAGATCTATGTATCTATGTATATATTATATGTGTATATATTATATGTAGCTATTCTTACATATGTATATATAATTGTATATGGTAGTAGGTATAAATATGCATATGTAAATAGATATTTATGGGTTGATATAATAATAATTATATAATGTGTTTTATATATGGTGAATGATTATATATATATATATATATATATATATATATATATATATATATATATATATATATATATATACATATTACTATGTATGTGTGTGTATGTTACTATGTGTATTATATACATAATACTATGTGAGGGTGTATGTATAGTTTGTATAGTTATTAGTAGTAATTATGCATATGGTATATATATATATATATATATATATATATATATATATATATATATATATATATATATATATTGTGGGTTATATATATATGTTATTATATATATTGTATAAATATATATATGTATCAGCGACAATGGGGAAGAGCATCGCAATAGCAGCAGCAACAGCAAATGCCAACAGCAGCAGCAACAGCAAATGCCAACAGCAGCAACAGCCACAAGAGCAATAACGACAGCGAGCGTCGCTGAAAGGCAGCAACAACATGTAGAAATAGCAGCAGCAGCAGCCGCTTTAGCGACAGCAGCAAGTGTCACAGCAGCAGCAGCCCTTTAGTGACAGTAGTTAGCAACAACTGCATGTATCTGTCATTGATACTGCAGAGTGTCAGCACCGTATCAGAAGCTACAGCGATAGTTTTTGGTGACAACTACAGGAATATGTCACTAAAACAACAGTGTATCAGCATCAACAACAGTCTTCAGCGACAGCGGGCAGGGTTTTTAGCGATAATTTGACAGTTTTCTATTATATATATATATATATATATATATTTATATAGTATTTAATATACATATGTAAATATTTCCTAATGTGCTAATAGTATTTATTGTGTACTATGTGTATAATAAATAGTATAGTGTGTATGTATATTTACTGGTAGTTAGTATAAACAAGTTGTGGTATTACCTTGAGATACCAAGGTAAGTACCAAGATAATTGGGGATACCCAAGGTATTAGGTTTGCGTATCAAGATTATGGGTTTTTGTTGTGATACCAAGTTGGTTCAAAACCAAGGTACCTATTTGATGTTTGTCTTTAAGATTTTATTTAATAATATTGTTTTGGCAATTGTATGTGATATTTTACCTATGGATTTACGTATCCGGAGATACGGTATCCTAGTATTTTAAGATATAGTTTTGTGATCTAGATTTTAGTATTTGAACTAATATTTTTGGGTTAGACTTATGCAACCTAGAAATAGGTAGTTGACCATAGTTTGACTTTTGACTTAGAATTGACTTTTGACCTAGAAGTTGACTAGTTTAACTTATTCTCTTTCCGGAACCTTGTATTGATATTGTATTCCCTATCTAGGTCTTCGAGGCACCGTATCAGACATCTGTGAGACTATTCTTTGGACTTCAGGCGAGTATATTCTCTAATAGTTTCTCATTTATGATATCCTCTATGTTCATTGTATCTAGTGTAGATATCCATGTTCTCTTGACACTATGGTTACACGGATTGGTATATCCGGATCTCGTCATAAGATATTATTCCTTGGTATATGGTACATATGGTGCAAGTATTATTTTATTGGTTATCTAGTATATGTACAGACTCTGATTCTCGGGAAGACTAGCTATCTTCTTGGGGAATCTCGTGCCATAGCCTACCATTGTTGGTTCTATTATACCAGTCGAGGGTGGGGAGTACTTTAGTGTAGATATGTGATCAATACCCCTATTGTATCAAGTACTATTATTGAATAGTGTTAATCATACACCGCACGTATGATTAGCCAGGCCATATATATTATATCATGTTTCCAAGCCGATCACATGTTAAAGCTAGTACTCACACACTTAGTCATTAGTATTCTTGTTCATTGGCATATTGTTCATTATTGTGTTTATTCTATTATTTCCTTGTTGTATATATCCCATTGTATCTTTTGTGCATCTTGTATATTCACATCTATTTACTGTTACATAGTTTTAATCATTGATTAGAACAACTGTTAGAGATGTACTCTGCTCCTTTCCTGACTGGATATATTTTTCCCAGATGACACTGAGGAGTGGTACCCTATACATTATGGACCCCAGGATGTTGTGGGCTTAGAGTCAGAGACCTTAGCTAAGGAGGGACTTATCCCGACTGAGACAAATGACCCGGGATTAGTACCTTCTTAGTACTTCTTGTACTGGATTTGTCTCCAGCTTATTTATTAGTATTCTTTCATACTCATTGATGTATTAATTCAGACTCATGAGTTGTATGTGACTATTCTATTTCTTTATCATATTCGTGCTAATTCTATCTTAGATCTGTGATTGAGTATATTGCTATTGTTGATGGTTATTTATATTGCTAGATAGATTATCC
Organism: Iris macrosiphon; assembly: GCA_036927795.1. Lineage (NCBI taxonomy): Eukaryota > Viridiplantae > Streptophyta > Magnoliopsida > Asparagales > Iridaceae > Iris > Iris macrosiphon. The sequence goes on from JAYESA010000014.1 coordinate 57,033,210, forward strand.
AGACAGTGTCCTACCGTCGATTCTGTGGCGTAGGCTAGGCGTTGTTTCCGACTTGTACCCTTACACTGGGTGCGGGTTGTGACGCCATCTCCTCCTCTCCTTCGCTCCGCAGCATCCCTGCCTCATGGCAGTCGACCTCCACCGCTGAGCAGCAGCCTCGTCAACCTCACCCGCAGCCACGACCTGTTCCTTGCCTCCATCCCGCTGGCCCGACTCCTCCACCCATGACAGCAACGACAACCACCGACCCCTCCCTTTCTTCTCCGACTCCATCCTTCCATGACTCCCCTCACCGTCGTACAGCGATGACCTGCTGCCATTAACACCAGCACCGTGATCGTCGACCTCCTCATCATCCTCACTGCCGACTGCACCACCCTTCTCAGCCTTTTCGACTTCCCCAGAGTCGACATCCCCACAGTCGACATCCCCATCTCAACTTGGTGCCTAAAATCTCATGCAAGCTTTTCCAAAATTATGAAGTGAACCGGGTGTCTCGATATGATATAATACTTACTGGGACACCGTGCTATCTTACTATTTGTCGTATCTACAATTTTGCCAATTACTTTGTGGATTGTGCTACTCGGAAGGGAAGAAAATGAGCCACTTTTAGGGGATGATCTACTATTACCCAAATTGCATCACGACTAGTCGGAGATCTTGGTAAACTGGTTATAAAGTCTATCATGACATTTTCCCACTTCTACTTTGAAATATGAAGTTGTTGTAATAATTTTGTCGGTCTTTGCTGGTCAGACTTCAATTGCTGACATACCAAACACCGAGAAATGAATCGTGCTATCACCTTCTTTATCCCGTTATACCATAAATGTCGCTTAATGTCTTGATATATATTGGTACCTCCTGGATGAATTGAATAATAAAAACTGTGCCCCTCGATCATTACTTATTGACGATTATCTCCACTTGGTACATGTAGAAGCATGAAAAAAATACGCTGGATAGCTATATGCAGCATGTTGATGCTGGGCAGCGTAAAAAGATGACTTCAAAGCCATCGACGTGCAAACAGAGCTTTTTTCGCTGAGCACAGCGTAAAATATAAGCTCAAGGACCATCCGCGTAAATGCAGTATGTCCAGGCTACTTCAGCGTAAAAAGAGTGCTACATCGCCTTTATGGCATAAAACTCATCCGCTTTTAATGCAGCATTGAAGTGTACGATGGGCGCTTCGTATTCCCCAAAATAAACCTGAAAAGTCGTGCAGTGAACCTGACAAATCGTGCAGTGAACCTGACGTCTGACCCCTGACAAAGAGTACTGCACGACTACCCAGACGACGGCTATAATGATGGCGCGGCACAGCAACCCAGACTGTCGTTTAGTGACATCTCCTTGGCGTAAACTGCTTTTACGCATACAAGGAAATACGCTGCCTAGTTTTACATAGGCAGGCGTGAGCTTCTTACGCTCCGCAGAAGACAAACAGACTGCCACGTCAAAAGCTGCTCTTCGTACATAGCTCGAGGCACGTCTCTGTATTTAATGCGCAGAGTGATTGCAGAGCTCGAGGCACGTCTCTGCTTTTAATGCACAGAGTGATGGCAGAGCTCGAGGCACGTCTCTGCATTTAATACCGAGAATGATGGCAAATCTTCGGGACGACAGATCTTCATGACACGTCTTTACATTTAATGTACGAAAGGCTGCCAGACCCTCGAGGCACGCCTCTGCATTTAATGTACAGAATAATGGCAGATCTTTGAGACACGCCTCTAGAATATGCTGCCTAGTTTTACACAGGCAGACGTGAGCTTCTTACACTCCGCAGAAGACAAACAGACTGCCACGTCATCAATTTCTCTTCGTACAGGGTTCGAGGCACGTATCTGCATTTAATACGTAGAATGATGGCAAATCTTCGGGACAACAATTCTTCGAAGACACGCCTCTGGATTTAATGTGCAGGATAGGGGCAGATCTCTGCATTTAATGTGAGAGATTTGATTATATCTCCAAAAGCCATAATTTTGGCTAAAATGTTCACATCATCACTTTGGCACATTACGCCAATGGGCTATTTTCAGCTATGGGATCACGCTATACGCTATCTCTTTGGAATACGCCAACTCGGGCCACATTTACATTGGTGCGTATTAAGGCTATTCGGTCCAGAATTCGCTCAAGGCCTCAGTCAGGAGAGGAGGATCAGCTATCTTCTACGCCCACTCGGCTTCTATGCCCACTCGGCTTCTATGCCTACTTGGCTTCTATGCCTACTCGGCTTCTATGCCCACTCGGCTTTTATGCCTACTTGGCTTCTACGCCTGGTGATAGTTATTGGCTTCTATGCCAACCTTTTCTACGCGAGGGATAACTACCTACGTGGCTCTTATGTCGTGATCTTCGCAGCAGTTATACGCGTTGTCTCTTGATTGGACACGCATCACACGCTCATTCAAAAGGTCATCTATACGCGGGCAACGATTATTGTAACCGTCGTGTAAAAGGGTATTGTACTTTCCACTACTCGGTTTCTAAGCCGACTGAGTGGTCACTATAACTAAAACTCTATAAATAGAGACCTCTATCAACAGAGGTCCAAGGTCGAAAAAGTGGAGATTATGGTCGAAAAAGTGGAGATTTAGGTCGAGTCTTTGAGAGAGAAGAATCCAGAGCTCAGGCAAAGAGTAGTGATCGACGACTTTGGCATCGAACATCCACTCTCCCTCGTAACCTTCGAAGCTTCTTCTGTCTTCTACGGCACCTCTTCATCATCGTGTGGTCCAAGGGACAAAGTGATCGACTGCAGATCAGACTCCAATAGCAATATTTACCCAGATTAAATAAATTGTACTCGACATCCTTGTATAGGATTAAATTGTACAATCTTGTTTATAAACCAAAGAGCGAGGGTTTTCGTATAAAACACATTTTTTTCGTTTCTTATTTCTTTTGTTTATTTATCCAAAACAAGATGGCGACTCTGCTGGGGACATCTTTCTCTTCTGATAAGGAAGCAATTGCTCAATACGATGCAGTATCCGTGAGATCCGTAAAGAAGACACTGGTCGTCCAGTTCGACCAGTCTGCCTACGAAGATATGCTTCGAACAGGGTGTAGCTCTCACTCTCTCTTTGTCCAAGACAACAGGAAGCTGCGTAAGGTCTGGATGCCCAAGACATCCCCTACCATTCCTGTCGACTCTCCGACCTCTTCGACCAACGAGGTTGTAGCATCGCTCCCTCCGTGCCTTGCTCGTAAAATTCAGTCTCCCGTCACTGACGGAATAGATAAAACTTCTGGCATTGCCTCAGCGATAATCCAGAAGTATACATCACGCTTTGCGCGTAAAACTCAGTCTTCTGTCACTGACAGAACAGACAAAACTTCGGACAATGCCTCAGCGCTAGTCCCGAAGCCTACACCGTGCTCTGCGCGTAAAATCTAGTCTCTCATCGATGACGTGGCAGACAGAATTTCTGACAGTACATTAGCGCCAAATCAGAAGTTCCAAACGCGCTCCGCGTGTAAAGATGCATCTGCCCTCCGCGGAAAAGCAGATGATCCCTGCAATCTATGCAAGGGAAAGCAAGTAGCACACTGCTCAACTTCTCGGCCTTTACGCCAGCAAGGAAAGAATCTGCCCGCCCTCCAGATTATGCGAGGAGCTGATGGCAGACTGAGAACCTCCTCAGCTTTATGCCAGCCTGAACAGAGCCCCAATTTATGCCAGGAGAGGCTCCTCAGCATAAAGCATGCTCAGTTTGCAGAAAAACGCACTCCTCAAGGATCGTCCGCTACCCAGATGGCCAACCTGTTGTATACGGGTGGCACAGGGAGGATTATGGTTCCCAACATCCATATGCCCAATGACGTGAACAGAAGGAACAAATCTTCTTCTTCTTCTTCTGCAAATCTTCCTGACCTACGTGAGTATCTGATCCAGAAATGCAAGGATAGGGGAACTTCCAGCATATCTATTACGCCTCCTAACGAGCACTATTGTAATAGTCATAGGATTGTAATTAATTGTTGTTGTTTAGAAACAAAACGGTCAGTTTTCGACCGGTTGAACTACTCCCCGTCTTTTCAGGAAGAAGAGCACACACATGCATCAGTGAACATGGCTTCACACTTACCTAGAGGAAGATCGAGCTCAAGACGTCATCCCTCTAGAACTCCGAGCCGAAGGAGATTCAACAAGCCCCTTAGGAACACTGAAGCTGGGGTGTTCCAAAACACCCGTTCGTGGTCACGACAATCGGCTTCGTACTCTTCTGATTTCGATGCTGGGGATCGCTAGTCTCCCGAATCAGATGCTGAAAGTATAGAGTCAACTTCTACAGAGACCTATACTCATCCTTCAATGACACCCAGGGAGATGGGAGAGATAAACACGAGGAAGCTTCCCCGTCAGGGAGCGTTGAGCAACGCATTACTACACTGGAGACATCTCTGAAAGAAATGTAATCCATGATGGAGAACATGCACCAGATGATGCTGACTCAACACACAGCTACAATGGCTCAAGCATCGGTCCCTCCAACTCAGATACGTATGGGGGTGGACTTAACACCATCCAACACGATCCAAGAGCCTGCTCTAGATCAGGAGTCAGCAGTTCCTCCGCTTCCTCGCTCGGAGAATGTATTAATACAACCAATTCCTCACCACTCCGTGGTCCCGCTACCGGCTAAAAATCCGATGCAGGCAGTACGGGAGTTGAAAGCCCAATTTGATGCCTTGAAGCACAAAGATCAGCTCAAGAAATTGGGAATCAACCAGCCTTACCTGGCTATCTGGGAAGAGGCCCCTTTTCCTCCTAGATACAAACCACAGACCATGGCTCTGTTCGAGGGAAAAACATCACCGAGTCAGTACATGAACTACTTCAGTATGATGATGGTGTTATTACAATAGAATGACGCCCTCCTCACTCGGGTGTTCAAGGGTTGTCTCTCGGGAGTGGCTTATCAGTGGTATCGTAGCCTGGCGGACAACTGCATTACTTCCTTTAAAGACTTCAAGGCTTTATTCTTCGCACGATTCTACGAGGGAGGAATGGACATGTCTATGTCCTCTCTTATCGAAGTGAAGCAGAGAGAAAAAGAGGACGTTCGCACCTTCATCGAACGTTTTTGTCAAGCCACTTTGCAGATGCCTCCCGGAGTTCCAGACTCGGTATTGGTGGACATTTGTAGGAAGAACCTTCTTCCCGTAATCTCGGTGTTCACAGGACCATATTAGTTCCATGATTGGCCCTCGTTCATCATCTCAGCGGTAGCCGCCGAGGACAACAGTCGGAAGGCGCGTGATAATGGCATCATGATCTCTGCCTCCGATAGAGGCAAGAGGTCATCCCCCAACAACGACCATCCTCGTGGTTCCAAAGGGAAAGAAGCTCTGACCATCAATACGTCCAGGCAAAAGACTGCGGCAACCACGCAGACAAAACCTGGGACTTCCAGGCCCATTGAAGTATACTCTTTCGACGACGACGATATTCCGAGCATATTCGAGTGTCTCATCAAAAGCGACAAGATTACCCTTCCTGAAGAGAAGCGCCTAACGAAGTCGGCAGTACTAACAACCCCAAGTACTGCATCTTCCATAGATACATACACCACCCTACGAAGGCGTGTTAAGTACTAAAAAGGAAGATCCAGGAGCTGATCGATGCTAAAGCCATCACTCTGCACAACAGCGAGAAGATGATCACAGCCAACATGATCTCTCTACAATTTGGCGATCTGCCTCCCCAAGAAGTCCCGGACGGTGTTACACCTATTTCCTGGACAACGATGAACATCGTTAATCTTCCTCCAGCTAGAGGTCAAAATCATGACCTGGTACCCCTAACTACCCAGCGAGGCAAGATTATGTGGGTTCATCCAGATCTGGTGCCAGAGATCGAGGAGGAGACTCAAGCTGCTAAGGCTAAGTCTTAAAAAAACTCGAAGCGCAAACCATGTCACATGGTTGCGGTACACTCGACATCAGAAGACGAGGTCTTGGCTACTGGAACCCGTTCAGGGAAAGCTTACCTCAAGGACTATGGAGCAAGTCAGGAAGATGCCCCGGCAGACGCCTCAGCTGCCAAGCCTTCAGAACCAGAACCCGCTATACTCGAGACCGGTCCTTCAAGACCAACTTCGGCGGACAAAGGGAAGCAAAAAGAAGTGCGCTTCGATAAACCCGTAAAAAACATTCAAAACAAAGGTTTAGAGAAGCTATACAACTTTGACATCCTGGCCCAACTGGTTAATACACCAGCCAGGTTGTCTATCTTCGAACTACTCAGGCTCTCTCAAGACACTCGTCAAGCCCTGAGTGAAGCATTAATGCAGGCGGAGGCATACTTGACCCAGCTCAAGTCCCCTGACGAAGAACCAGTGGCTTGTCCTCAATGCCACAGTGTGATGGAGGTGGTCCCGAATATTACTTTCACTCAAGATGACATGTTATTAAAGCACAACAGGCATGACAGACCCCTCTATTACACCGGATACGTCGGTTCCATGGAGGTCAACCGGATTCACATAGATCCGGGATTATCAATCAGCATCATTCCTCATAGTCTGCTCAGACCACTGAGGATTCCTACCAGCGAATTGGCCTATACCGCCACTACAATTATGGGTTTCAACGGCAGAAAAAGTAAGCCGTTGGGAAAATTTTGTCTGAGGATCCAGATTGGCGACCTTAGATCAGTGGCTATATGTTATGTCATTGATTCAGAGGTATCCTACAACATTCTACGGGGTAGACCTTGGATCCACGACCACAACATCGTTCCTTCGACTCTACATCAATGCTTTAAATATGTAGATGCCCAAGGAACAGTATAAACGGAGTTTGCTGACTTGAACCCGTTTAGAGGAGTAGAATTCTACTACTCTGATGCCGTATTGTACTCTCAAGACTACATGGAAGAGGGGTCAGATGAAGCAGAGAAGGAATCCCATCGGGAGGCAGAATAACCCTCTGCCTAGCAACCTCAGTCAATCAAGGTGAAAGGGCGGACTACTCGTCCAAGAGCCATGGAGCCTATGGCCATCCACCTGAACAGAACCAGGTCAGGAAAAGGGGGTGATCCTCTAGTGATCACTTTGAACCAGAAGCCTCCACCCTTGGTCATCAACCTTCGGCGCAGCAAACAGCCAAGTGATATAAATACAACCGGGAACGTGGTTTTTGATGATAATAAAGATCCTCTTTTCCAGTACATTGACGCTCAAATTCCGAATCAGGAATCCTTTCCCTATGACGATATAGAACCTATGGCACAAAAATTCTTGGAAGCTATAGACTTCTATCATCTATATATATGGGAAGTAGCATCATCATCCAATGTCACCACGATATATGGAACACATGAGGATTCTATCTTCGTTGTCCCGCCTACTTGCAGTAGTCAGCATTCAATAGTCTTCGGCCGCATGCGCAATGAACCGACAGTGCAAGAAGATTCTTTCGACGACGATGTTGGTAAAATGCAGGTCCATAGATACAGCCCGCAAGCTTTGAAGATCATGCAAAGTATGGGTTATGACTTGAAGCTGGAACCAGGTCTCAACTACGGGAAAGGCAGACGAATACCGCTGCACGGTCATCCCTACTATTAACGAACTCGTTTCGGGTTAGGGTATGCCACCTCCCTTACAACTTTTCAGTCAAACGAGGATATCTCTTCCTCTTCTCAGAACGGCTCATCGTCCTCCGACTCATCTGATGCTCTCGAACGAACATTATCAGTAAATACGGTAGTGGCAGATTCCTTCGAAGCAGACGAGCAAGAATCCGAACCATTCGAGAATAACTATTAGGCTCAACAGATGGATACATAATGGGAATTCTGGTTCGAGCAGAGAGAACCTCCCACTGAAGATAAAGTTATTCAGATCGATGTTGGGGATGAACTTTTGCCAAAGCCGATATTTATCAGTAACAATCTTTCCGAAGAAGAAAGGGAAGAAATTATCCAGCTGATAAAAGAATATATCGACGTCTTTGAGTAGAATTATGAGGATATGCCAGGTCTTAATCTGAAGGTGGCTACTCATAAACTAAATATATTGCCCGATTCGAAGCCTATGAAGCAGCACCAACGCCGGTTCCACCCGGATATGATGGACGCCATTGAAGCTTAAGTCAAGAAGTTGATAGCTTGCGGTTTCATCCGGGAAGAAAAATATCCCGACTGGGTCGCCAATGTTGTCCCGGTCATGAAGAAAAATAGGAAAGTGCGTATCTGCATCGATTACCGAGATCTGAATGCCGCCTGCCCCAAGGATGAGTTTTCTCTTGCCATCACAGACGTCATGATTGACAATACATGCAGTTTTGAATATATGTCTTTCATGGACGAATTTTTAGGATACAATCAAATCAAGATGCATCCTGAAGACGAGAAGCATACTGCCTTCCGGACGCCACTGGGAGTATATTGTTATATGGTAATGCCCTTCGGATTGAAGAATATCGGGGCTACGTACCAACGGGCTATGAGTAACATATTCCATGAGCATTTATGCAAGACAGTAGAATGTTACGTGGACGATGCAGCTATCAAAAGCCGCCTCAAGGATAATCACATCCAAGACTTGAAGACCGTATTTGAGTTAATGCGCCAACATCAACTTAAAATGAATCCTAAAAAGTTCTTTCTGGGTGTATCTAGTGGCAAATTTCTGGAATTTGTCATTACCGCCAAAGGCATTCAAGAGGACCCTGATAAAGTCAAGGCCATCTTAGAAATGTGACCGCCCCATAATCTGAGGGAACTCAGGGGATTTCAAGGTCGTCTGGCTTATATCCGGAGATTCATATCCAACCTCTCTGGAAGATGTCAGCCTTTTTCTCGTCTCATGAAGAAAGGTGTATCCTTCGTATGGGACGAAGCCTGTCAGCAAGCATTCGGTGATATCAAACGCTACCTCACTAGTCCGTCAGTTCTGGTGCCTCCCGTCATAGGAAGACCATTCTTGCTGTATGTTCGAGCGATGGATCATTTTATGGGAGTTCTTCTCGCACAAAAGAATGATATGGGTCATGAATAGGCTATCTACTACCTCAGCAGGATGATGGTCAGAGCCGAACACCGGTACAATCCAGTGGAGAAAGAATGCTTGGCTCTGATGTTCGCTATCCAGAAGACGTGACACTACGTCACGGGCCAGACTATCCACATCATCTCCAGGATCAATCCTCTTCGAGTACTGATGAGCAAGCCAAGGGTTCTTAATTCCCGACTCGCGACTTGGGCGATGCTATTAACACCGTATGACATGGTGTACGTCCCTCAGAAGTCCATCAAAGGCCAAGCGTTGGCTGATTTTCTAGCTGCTCATCCGATCCCGGAGACCTCCAAACTGTACGAGGACATCCCCGACGAAGTTGCAGAATATAATTTCGCAATAGAAAGTGATGCATAGCAACTATTCTTCGATGGTGCCTCCATAACTGGTCCCAGGAGAAACGTGGTTTCAGGAGTAGGGTTTGTCCTAGTTACTCCTGATAAACTCGTCATCTACCGAGCGTATTCTCTTAGCAAGCCCTATTCTAATAATGTGGCGGAGTATAACGCTCTACTAATCGGGCTCCAAGTCCCTAAAGAATTGGGCGTTGAATCTCTGGAAGCTTTCGATGATTCTCTGCTGATCGTCAATCAAGTCACAGGGATATATGAAGCCCGGAATCCAGACCTTATCCCCTATCACCGAGCAACGGTCAAGATAGCCATGACATTCAAAGGATTCTTCCTAGAGCACGTACCTCAATCTCAGAATCTGGAAGCTGATGCCCTAGCTAATCTAGCTGCAGATCTAGCTACTCCTATAAGAAGGCAGAATTCGGTGATCCTTCTTAACAAAGATTTATTCTGTGTGAAAAATAACTTCCACATAGAAAGCAGCTACGCTGTGAACACAGATCCTCCCAAGAGAGACTAGAGAAGTCCCTTTATAGATTTTGTGGCATACGAAATCTTGTCGGAGGACCCTAAAGAAGCAGTATCCGTCAAAAGACGATCATCACGCTTCTATTTTGATGCATCTTCACAGTGTCTATATCGCCGGACCTACGACGGACTGCTATTGAGATGTCTCTCCGATCACGAGGCACAGCAGATTATCCTTGAAGCTCACGATAACGTATACGGAGAACATCAACCCGGTCCTAAGCTACAGGATCGTGTCAGGAGGATGGGCTATTACTGGCCTACTATGATCACAGATGTAATAAAGTATGCAAGACAATACAGAGCCTGTAGGTCCACGCAGACTTTATCCATCAACCTCCTGAACACATACATCCTACGGTTGCATCCTGGCCTTTCGAAGCATGGGATATGGATATCATTGGTCCTATTCACCCGTCTGCTTCCAGAGGTCACCGGTTCATACTGGCCATCACGAATTATTTCTCCAAATGGGCAGAGGCGATCCCTTTTGCTGAGGTAAAGGCATCTAATATGATCAGCTTTATCAAGCATCATATTATTTATCATTTTGGGATACCCTGAAGGATAATTCATGATAATGGACCTCAGTTCATCAGCCAAGCGTTTCATCGATTTTGCGATAAAAATCGAATACAAAATATGGCCTCTATGGCATATCATCCTGCTGCTAATGGTTTGGCGAAAGCTTTCAACAAAACCATTATCAAGCTCTTGAAAAAGTTTGTCTCTTCGAACAAGAGAGATTGGAATAAGAAGCTAGGAGAATGTCTCTGGGCATACCGCACAACGGTACGAGCACCGACAGGTTGTACCCCATTTCATTGGTTTACGGGAGCGAAGCAGTCCTCCCCATCGAAGTCCAAATTCTGTCACTCCGGATAGCAGTGGCCAATGAGCTAACTCAAGAAAAGAATGACCTGTTACGGCTTCAAGAGTTAGAAGAATTAGATGAGAAACGCCTCCAAGCTCAATAGCCCATTGCGTTATACCAGGCACGCATTTCCAGATCTTTTAATCAAAATATAAAGGAAAGAGTGTTCAAAGTTGGCGAGCTAGTTTTAGCTGTGAGAAGGCCGATGATTCTTACTCACAGGAGTAAGGGTAAATTTTATCCCAAATGGGAAGGCCCTTATGTGATCGAGACGACTTTCTCAAACGGCGCTTACAGGTTAGCCAAGCCGAACGGAGACTTATTGATGGCTCCTATCAATGGCAAATTCCTGAAGAGGTACTATGCTTAACCTCCTTTGCCAAAGTAGAATATGACAAAAATCTCATTCTGACAAAACTACTTCCAAAACGAAACTAGTTGGATCGTATTCTATCATGGCCATATAACCTCTGAATAGATATGTTTAACTAATTTGGAATTGCGAGACCTATTGCGTCCATATTAACTCTGATAGTGTTTTGTGTACAAATTTTAGCTAAAAGCATATTCTATCATGTCCATATAACCTCTGAATAGATATATCCTACTAAAACTTACCGAGAGTGTATCATGTCCATATTACCTCTGATATCACTTTCACCCAAACCTGTCATTTATATTCCAAAATAATGGGTCCACAAAGTCAGATGAAAGCCTCTTTATTATTCCCAAAAAGAGCAAAAGTACATTAAAAAGCAAAAAGTACATCATTTGGGAGGAGCGGTCAGGTCGCGAATCCGCTGCGCCAGCGCGGTCATCTTCTCAGTACGGGAGCTCAAAACAATAGCGCGGGCCCACTCCAGCCGTGCCTCATCATTGCTCAGGAGGGATAATTCGGAACTAGCCCGAACAAAACCAGCACGGGCAACTCCTGCACGCGCCAAGTTCTGTTGAGCTAGGCCCAGTCGACCATTCACCACATCTAGAGCTTCCGACGACTGATAAGCCCACTCCTTTGCTTGGGCGACTTTTGCTTCCAGTTTGTGGACCCTCACTACATTCCCTTTATGCTCGGCCTGGCACTTCGTTTGAAGAGGAATGACCTCCTCCAAGACAGCTTTTCCTTCATCTATCTCCTGCTGATGTGTCTGGATGGATTTATTTAGGCCTTCTATTTGTTCAGTAAGATGCGCAGTCAAGGAGTCATATTAAGCCTGGACCAGGTCGTCAATGCTATCTCGAGATAGCTGCAGATATTCGATAATGGGTTGCTCCAAACCATTAACTATCTCCTCTAGTGTGTCAGCTACCCCAGTGTCGTCGTATTCTCTGATCGGCACTATCGTGAACTGAGACGACCTCCTTGGAGCCTCAAAGATTATATTCTTCTCCTACACCATTGATATCAACATTTTCATGGTGGTATAGAAGATACCAATATACTGCTCGATCAGCAGGGCTAGATCCGAATGTACGCTGGGAGTGGCTGCAATATTGGCGAACCTCCCTCCAGGAACGACTACAGCCGATGTTGCCACAGCCGTCGCCTTAACAGGTGGTGCGACAAAAGAAGAAGCGCCAACACCGGACGAAGTGACCGGCGTACTCAAAGGAGGCATTATCGCAATGACAGGCTCATCCTCCGTTTGAGATACCGAAACCACTTCGGGCGAGCCGGCACACGAAGATGTTTCCTCTTCAAAATTAGGCACCTCCGTGTCGTCGCCAGGACCTTACACAGAGCCAAAAGGCGCGTCGACACTGCCCTCCCCGTAGATGTCTTCCCCTGAAAAAGAAGACAAAAGAAAGTTAATGTCAATATGATGTTAATTTTCCTAAAAAAGAGGCATAAAGACAATATTTACCCATGGCCGATGGCATATATGTCACGTCTGCGGCCAGTACAGCTAAATCATTTCTTAACGATGCTAAACAAACTGTCATACCTGGAGAAGATGGCGTGCCAACCGATACTAGCAAATAGTCTTCCAAGTCCTCGTCAAGTTCCAACCGAGGCTCATCAGCTGGAATCTCGCTAGGCACGCTTACAGGCACGGCAGGGGTCTCTCCCGATGCTGATCCGGATAAAGGTATACAGAATCTTATTATAATCGGCCCCGAAGGCGACCTCGTTCCACTACCTGAAGCAGTAGCAGCGACAGCAGCCTCCAACAGAGATTCTTCGGCACCGCCAGCCGGAACTGTAGAGGGTCCCTCTCCAAAAGGCGAGGAACCTCCAATCAAAGAATCATCCCTAACAGGGGGAGATACAGGCTCACTTTTAGGAGCCTCATTGCGGGGAATCCGGAGAGGACGAGTAACCGTCTTCTTCTTCCTCTTGCGAGGGGAAGCCTCCTTTGGAGCAGGAGCCCTTCGCTTCCCAGAAATTACCAGAGGCCCTGCAGGCGGAGGTATTTCACCCCTCGGTACCGCCAACAGAGGCTCATCTGGATTGACGGAATCTTCACCCTCGTCAGAAGAGATCGAGGGTATTTCGACTCTTCCCCCAGGCTTGGAAGAGGGCACCCTAAAACTTCCATGCATATCAAAATCGTGATGGAAGGTGTTGGTTGCCACATAGAACTGAGCATACGAGTGGAGCATGCGCAGCTCCGTGGAGAGTAAAATGGTAGACACAGTAAAAGTTGCTTCAGTGCAACCCATGATAAAGTATCGCCATCCTCTCGCTCCATCAATGCGTTCGCCTCTGGACCTGAAGCTGGTGATGGCATTGCCCACGTACAACTGGTCATACCCGAATTGCCTGGCAAACCGACTAGGTAGGTAGGGCTCGAAGAAGCAATGGTCTTTACTTCTATATAGTAAATGGGAAGGTCTAATGCAGACCAACCAATTAAAAGCCTCAAGAGAAAGAACGGTCTTTCCGTCGCCCACGTCCTGAAGTCTGTGCCCCTGTTGATTCAGATGTACACAGGGGACAGTGCAGAAGATCTTCCAGCTGTGACTGAAGTTCAGCACCCGCCGACAGTCTAAAACTGTGGTCACGTTCCAGAAGGAATTCTTGTAGTTCAACAAGAAACTACCCCCCGAACTACTGCCAGAGCCGGAAGATATCACCCTGGGGTTATGTAGAATTTACCATCCTATCAAATACAGGTATGGTAATTCTACCCTGGGAAAGCTATCACGCCGAGTTTCATCGGCAAGCAGCCCATTAGTAATGGCCCTCAGGCCAGCTTGTATGCGGCACACCATGGCTGGGAGCAAGCCCAGTCTTGCTCCGAACACCAGACGCACTGCAGGCCATAGCGTGTTGCGGTGAATGCGGTCCGCAGATGCAATCCCGGGCACTACCAATCGGCGCAGCCATATAGAAAGAAAGCTCGCCAGTTGAGCTTCCTTAGACAGAGGCCTGCGGTAATGCCTCAGATAACTATAGGCCTTAGTGCCTGCAGGATACTTCCCTATCCCTTCGTCCAGGAGCTGGTCCGGAGCCCCAGTGTCTTCCATAAGATCGTTGACTACCTGAGCAGTAAGCACGCTCAGAAAATTCAAAGGCTGATCCTTCGTATGCAAGACCTTTTCCGGCTTAGCAGTCCTGGCCCGGTGAAAGAAGAGGTAGGACGCCCATTTATTGATGTGAGCCAAATCCGAGGGCTCACCATAAAAAGTGATACAAGCGAGGTAGTGGCACATCAGCTCCTGGTACACGGCCACTACCCGAGGGTCTGAATCCCCCAACTCCCGGTTCGTGGGATCATACTCTTCATATGGACTATCCCCAATCGACAGTCTCAAGATCTCTGTCATCTCGTGGAGGGCCAATCCGAACTCCCCCAGTGGAGTGGCAAAAGTCCCGATGAGCGAGATATATCGCTCCATCAATGCCAGAAACAGGTTGGGGTTGAGAGTTAACCCAACACTGGTAGCACTCACCGCCGCGAACAGACCAATACCCTCCAGCTCGGCCTGAAAATGCTTCAGGGCCCATTCAGCTAGGCGAGCCCATCGAAGATTTGTAGGGATGATTCACCCACTTGTCCGAGGGTTCACCTTAGGGTATACTCCCCCGTGCCCCAAATCATTGTAGAAGGTCGGTAATTGGACCGGCTGGATCACCAAACTGTCTTCACTCGGGACACTGGCCGGGTACAGTCCCCTGAACGGTATCACAGAGCCGGAAGGGCGGCTGACAAACGACCCCTAGTCAGCTCCTTTCAGATGAAATATCTTTCCCGCCCGGCCATGAAGATCGGGAGTCAGCGTCCATGACATCCTCCTGGGATGTGTAGCATAGAAGAATGTCGAGATGGGATAGTCTCTCAGCATCTTGGAAAGATACAGAACCAAGCCCCCGGCAGGGAAAACTCAGAGTTCTTTTTTGGGCTTCGTTTGGGACTGCTTGTCAATCATGTCCCCGAAGAGAAAAGCCGGCTTTATATATTGGTCCCCGTCTATGTACGTCAGGGGCTCTCCGTTGATCATGCTCAACAGCATCCGCTCTCCTTGAGCCGATATCAGGATTCCCCTTCCCTCAGGATATTGGGGTCCAGAGATGGGAAATGTCATGTGGGACAAATCCTCAGGTAGTTGGAGTGCAGCATCCCGGCAGCGGAACCCATTACCTCAGCCAATGGAGACGCGTGCAAGTTAACTGCAAAATGCAAGAAGGATAAATCAATTTTTATACTAGACAATCTTGCAGCATATACCAAAAATCAACAGTCTGTGCTTTACGACAAGATTGTAAAAACTTGATCTTTTACGTTGGAATCCTATTCCAGGGAGTAAAATTCAAGACTGGCAGTATATGCAAAGTTTCGACAGTCTGTGTTTTACGCCAGACTGCCAAAATTTGAGTTATTACGCTAGAATTTCCATCCCTGCGTAACACTCAAATTTTATAGTATACGCCAACTTTCGACAGTCAAAGCTTTTACACCAGACTGCAAAAATATGGAGTTCTTGCGCTGACACATTAGAAATATGGGCGTAAAAGATGAAACATCTATGTGCATCATCTTTCTCGAAGAGGCTATCAGCACAGAAGACGACCTAGCACGTTCACGTACAACATGTGCAAAGGATTTTTAGTCATTCTTTTTCGTCCCAAAAGCTCTACCTATAAGGCCGGGTGCACTGCTCGTCGGCGGGACACTTCGCTCAGAATGAAGCTCGCCTTGCCCGACGGAAGCCGCTCTCGCTTGGGCAGAAGAGCGAGAAGAAGAGTCGGTCTTCTTTCCCTTAGAGGAGGAAATCGGTTTCAGGGCCATTGCTGAAAGCTCTGAATACTCGGAGAGGAGGCAAAGGAGAGAACTCGAACAATCGAAGGCTTTCTTTTGCAAAAGACAGATAAAAAATTTTCTCTGAAAAGCTTGGGGTATATATAGAGTTCGGATGGACTCCTCGAATCCCGAACCAAATCTCATATTTAATATTCGGTTATAATTGGGGACCACGTCAGCATATTACTCAGAGAAGGCGGACAGTCAGCGAATTTGAAGAGTTTTCGTGCAAAGCAGATTCGTAGTTTTTACGCTAAGGAGCTTTTCTATTCTCGACAACTACAGATCTATGGTTTTACGCTCACAGGCTACACGTCTATGGTTTTACGTCCGGATGCTTTTATGCTCGGTAGCTTTTACGCTCGAGAGGCTACAAACCTACGATTTTACGCTCAGCAGCTACAAATCTATGATTTCACGCTCGGTGACTTTTACGCTCAGAGGCAACAGATCCACAATATCACGCTCAGAAAATTTTCTGTTCAGAAGCTACAAATCTACAGTTCTACGCCCGGATGCTCTCATGCTCCGTAATTTTTACGCTCGAGAGGCTACGAACTTATGATTTTATGCTCATCTAAGTTACAGATCTATGACTTTTTGTATATATGAAAATACGCAGGCCAGAATATGCGTATATCCGAACAATTCTCAAGGTAGTCAATTGCAAGAGTTCACACAGAAGATACTCCTTCTTGACCTCAAAATATTCCAAGTACCCAAAGCATACAGAGTTCAACATTGAAGATTACTCTTCTTCTTGGGGCGATTGGAGGTTCATTCTTAGACTCCAGTCTGAATATTTCATCTATAGTTCAAGACGGCGACCCAGTTTTTGACAGCCAATTCTTGCCCTGTTCCAAGGGATTTTCGAGAAATCATTCTTGAAGATGATTGTCTGAACAAAAATTCTGTTTATCAGAAGTAACAGTTCAGAATTTTATGCGGTTCCTTATTCCTAAACAGCAGGACAGTTCGAATGCTCGACTTAAATGCTAAAGCAGCTTTTTATGCATCGTCAGTTATGCGTAAAAGACAGGACGGGACCTAGCACTCTTTCTATCAGAGTCAGCGTAAAATTATCAGACGTGTCAAAGCTACACATATTCAGACTTCACAGCAAAATATATGGCAAGATGATCATACGCACAGAAAAAGATAATTTTATTAAAAAAAATGATTATATATGAGAGAAATCCATTCTACAAAGGGTTTTTCTTCATTTTTATGATTACATATGAGGGAAATCCCGTCTACAAAGGATTTCCTCATCGTCGTTGGAAGGCCACCCCCAGAGTCTGTTCTGCCAGGTTCTCGCACGGGTGGAATTCTTCATCCATCTCCTCCAGCAGTTAGTCGATTTCCGCGATCGATTAACAAAAAAATGATAAATGGAGGAAGGATACAAAACTAGGCCTGCCTAAATTATGCAGATCCCATGCTCCGTGCGCCATGACAGATTGAGTTGAGGTATTTCACCCAACTCAATACTCGAGGACAGAGCTAGTTTGTCTGCTCTTGTCCACGAATGACAGGAGAAAATACAGCTTGCAAGCTGTGTGGTCAAATGAGACCCTTCCTCTCTCTGGAAGAACCGCCATACAAAGTTGCTGATTATCCCGAGCAAAGGAGGCTATGATATCCTTCTATGATCCATCGTTGCAGAGGACATTTGCTCGAAGACATTGTCTTTTTTGGCTCTTTACATGCTGGAAGAACATGGTCTTCATCTTCCTCAAATCGACCCGACGAACTCCGGCGATCATCTCAGTGTGGTGTAGAAAATGTGGGAAGAATAGGTTAAACTCCTTAGCCTTTTATAAGCAAGAGAGAGCCCACTGAATCCCAACGAATCCCCAATAACTCCGCCATGAAGTCAGCCTTGAAGAACGTGTCAGACTTGACCTTTTCATGCTTTATTCAAAGCATTTTAAATTACGAGGAATTTAAAAGCTTTGAAGGGGGTCTTGTAGAAGCATGAAAAAAAATACGCTGGATAGCTATACGCAGCATGTTGATGCTGGACAGCGTAAAAAGATGACTTCAGAGCCATCGACGTGCAAATAGAGCTTTTTTTACTGAGCACAGCGTAAAATATAAGCTCAAGGACCATCCGCGTAAATGCAGTATGTCCACGCTGCTTCAGCGTAAAAAGGGTGCTACATCGCCTTTATGGCGTAAAACTCATCCGCTTTTAATGCAGCATTGAAGTGTACGAGGGACGCTTCGTATTCCCCGAAATAAACCTGACAAGTCGTGCAGTGAACTTGACAAATCGTGCAGTGAACCTGACGTCTGACCCCTGACAAAGAGTACTGCACGACTACCCAGACGACGACTATAATGATGG
The DNA here is from genome assembly GCA_036927795.1 of Iris macrosiphon. Taxonomy (NCBI): domain Eukaryota; kingdom Viridiplantae; phylum Streptophyta; class Magnoliopsida; order Asparagales; family Iridaceae; genus Iris; species Iris macrosiphon. The sequence continues at coordinate 57,051,605 of JAYESA010000014.1, forward strand.
TGCGGCACAGCAACCCAGACTGTCCTTTAGTGACATCTCCTTGGTATAAACTGCTTTTACGCATACAAAGGAATACGCTGCCTAGTTTTACACAGGCAGGCGTGAGCTTCTTACGCTCTGCAGAAGACAAACAGACTGCCACGTCAAAAGCTACTCTTCGTACAGAGCTCGAGGCACATCTCTACATTTAATTCGCAGAGTGATGATATAGCTTGAGGCACGTCTCTGCTTTTAATGTACAGAGTGATGGCAGAGCTCGAGGCACGTCTCTATATTTAATACGCAGAATGATGGCAAATCTTCGGAATGGCAGATCTTTATGACACGTCTCTGCATTTAATGCGCGGAAGGCTGACAGACCCTCGAGGTACGCCTCTGCATTTAATGTGCAGAATAATGGCAGATCTTCGAGACACACCTCTAGAATACGCTGCCTAGTTTTACACAGGCAGATGTGAGCTTCTTACGCTCCGCAGAAGACAAATAGACTGCCACATCATCAGTTCCTCTTCGTAAAGGGTTCGAGGCGTGTATCTGCATTTAATACGCAGAATGATGGCAAATCTTCGGGACAGCAAATCTTCAGAGACACGCCTCTGTATTTAATGCGCAGGATGGGGGCAGATCTCTGCATTTAATCCGAGAGATTTGATTATATCTCCAAAAGCCGTAATTTCGGCTAAAACGTCCACATCATCACTTTGGCACGTTACGCCAATGGGCTATTTTTAGCTATTAGAGCACGCTATACGCTATCTTCTTGGAATACGCCAACTCGGGCCACATTTACATTGGTGCGTATTAAGGCTATTCGTTCCAGAATTCGCTCAAGGCCTCAGTCAGGGGAGGAGGATCTGCTATCTTCTACGCCCACTCGGCTTCTATGCCCACTCGGCTTCTACGCCTACTCAGCTTCTATGCCTACTTGGCTTCTATGCCCACTCGGCTTCTATGCCTACTTGGCTTCTATGCCTGGTGACAGTTATTGGCTTCTACGCCAACCTTTTCTACGCGAGGGATAACTACCTACGTGGCTCTTACGTCGTGATCTTTGCAGCAGTTATACGTGTTGTCTCTTGATTGGATACGCGTAACACGCTCATTCAAAAGGTTATCTATACGCGGGCAAAGGTTATTATAACCATTGTGTAAAAGGGTACTGTACTTTCCACTACTCGATTTTTACGCCGACTGAGTGGTCACTGTCACTAAAACTCTATAAATAGAGACCTCTATCAACAGAGGTCCAAGGTTGAAAAAGTGGAGATTAAGGTCAAAAAAGTGGAGATTAAGGTCGAAAAAGTGGAGATTAAGGTCGAGTCTTTGAGAGAGAAGAATCCAGAGCTCAGGCAAAGAGTAGTGATCGACGACTTTGGCATCGAACATCCACTCTCCCTCGCAACCTTCGAAGCTTCTTCTGTCTTCTATGGCACCTCTTCATCATTGTGTGGTCCAAGGGACAAAGTGATCGACTGCAGATCAGACTCCTATAGTAATATTTACCCAGATTAAATAAATTGTACTCGATATCCTCGTATAGGATTAAATTGTACAATCTTGTTTGTAAACCAAAGAGCGAGGGTTTTCGTATAAAATACATTTTTTTGTTTCTTATTTCTTTTGTTTATTTATCCGAAACAGTACACAGAGATGATTACCAAATCTAAGGATCCCATTTTCATGAATTGTCAACTCCTTCCTGAGACCAGACTCACATTCTACCTGTAGCTTTTGAATTTTTGGGTCCTCTGTCAGAGCCGTGTTGATTCTCTCGACCAAAGTAGACTGTACTTTCAAGCTATCTAAAATCTCTACGTCCTACGAAAGTACTACCTCAATACCCATTTCTTGAAGATCCCCTAATATATGTCGTTACGATGTTAATAGGAATGCATTGCCTCTCCTAATAAGTGTGTCTACTACTACATTAGCCTTGCCCGGATGATACTGAAGTTCTACATCATAGTCCTTTATCAATTCTAGCCACCTCCTCTACCTCATATTCAAGTCCTTCTGAGTTAATACATATTTCAGACTTTTATGGTCTGTAAATATCTCTACCTGGTCATCATATAAGTAGTGCCTCCATGGTTTAAGTGCAAATACCATTGCTACCAATTCCAAATAGTAAGTTGGATAGTTCTTCTCATAATTTCGAAGCTGTCGAGATGCCTAAGCTATCACCCTTCCATGTTACATCAATACACACCCTAGTCCCTTGCCAGATGAGTCACAATATACTGTAAACCCTCCAGAACCTACTAGAAGCATAAAAATCGGTACTAAAATCAATCTCTTCTTTAATTCTTCAAATACAGTTTGGCACTCTATTGACCAATAAAACATAATCTCCTTGCGTGTCAAACGAGTCAACGGTGCTGAAATTCTTGCAAAATTGGACAAAAATCTTCTGAAGTATCCTACCAAGCCGAGAAAACTACGCACTTCTACTAATGTCTTAGGAACTGGCCAACTCTCTATGGCCTTAACCTTCTTTTGGGTCTACTGTCACTCCTGCTCTAGATATGATGTGACCCAAGAATGACACGTGATCTAACAAAAACTAACACTTGCTAATTTTTGGGTATAACTAGTGCTCCCTCAAAATCTACAAGACCTTCCGAAGATGTTCTTCATGTTCCTCCTTGCTAATGGAATAAACCAGAATATCTTCTATAAAAACCACCATGAACTTATTTTGATACTGTATGAAGATGCGGTTCATCAAATCTATAAATATCGCTGGAGCATTTGTCAGTCCGAATGGCATAACTAAGAATTCATAATGCCCATATCATGACCTAAATGTTGTCTTTGGTATGTCTTACTTTCAAACTCTTACTTGATGATACCATGATCAAAGATCGATCTTGGAGAAAACCTTAGCCTTGCTCAATTGGTCAAACAAATTATCGATTCTTGGTAATTGATAATTGTTCATTAATGTCTCTGCGTTCAGCTATCTGTAGTCGATACATAATCGGGATGACCTATCCTTCTTCATCACTAGAACTACTGGTGCTCCCTAAGGTGATCTACTGGTTTGAATAAACATCTTCGCCTTCAGCTCTTCTACATATTGGTATAATTTGTCTAATTCTGATGGTGCCAATTGATGCACTTTACAAGATATTAGCCCTTTTTCCGGGATCAACTCTATACAAAACTTTACGTCCCTTACTGGTGGTAACCCTGGAAGTTCATCAGGAAAGACATCTAGAAATTCTTGGACTACCCCAGGAATCTGCTCTTCTTCTACTACTGCTACTGCTTCAATTCTACCTTAACATCGGTCTCTTACGATCCTTTCAATGACAAAATCCTCCATGCCTGGGAAATTAAATAATAGTCTACCCCTATGGCAATCTATCGTAGCATGATTGTCTCTCAACCAGTCCATGCCTATAACTACATCGAAGTTACCCATAGGAAACTCGATCAACTTGGCGGATAATAAACGCACACACACTACAATTGTACATGCGACACACACTCTACTAACTTCTACGAACCTATTATCAGTGATTTTATTCAACATCCCTGGCAATGCCCCGAAGTCTAATCCAATACGTGATGCAAATTATATAAATACAAATGAATGTAAAGCTCCTGAATCTAATAATGCTATTGCAGAAAAAGATGCGACAGAAATTTTACCTGCCACTACATCACCAGATGCCAAAGCTTTCTCCAGAGATAAAGTAAATCCCTGCCCTTAGCCTTGTAGCACTCTTTATTGTGGCCAACCTTGGTAATACTGTTGTGGCCTCTGCTGGCCTTGCTACTGGTCCCTTTATCGGAACATCTATGCCTACGTCAATAATGGACGCCGAGCCACCGGTCGTGCTCCTTCTGCTTGTCCTCTGTACTGTACTGCCCCTGGTGTTGGTAGTGCCGGGAACAGGTGAGCCGGCCCTCCTAGCCTCTGTATTATCAGGCAATTAGCAATCTTGTGACCCGGATCACCATACCTTATGCAAAGCGTATTCATCGCTCGGCACTCGGCTCTAGTATGGCCTCTCTTGCCATAGTAGGTGTAACCCACCTGTGCCCCTTAATACTGTTGCTGCTGCTGGTGCCTCAGTTGCTACCAAGCTAGAACTATTATTGTTGAATTTGTCGTTCTTCGTGGTGCAGAGTCATAGATACGAATGCCAGGGGATGGTACTGACATTTGGGGTGCTGTCCCTTCTTCAATGATCCATCAACTCTGTTATAACAACCCCTAAATTCTTTATTTAAATTAATGCTCATCCATAATTTAATCATCTTGTCCCTTTTGTCGGTCATAACCTTGTCATAGATCTTTGCTATGGTCAAAATCCTAATGATCATGGTTTAAGAAAACTCTACCTACAGCCATGCAATTTAAGAAATTTTTTTGGAAGATTATCATTTTATCTATTGATTGCAAGATAGAAATTGAAATTTTATATTATGAATATTGCATTGAAGATTCTGAAAGTATCGCATCGTTGAGTATTTGAGGAAAAAGAAAATTGGGAAATGAAATCGTTAATGGAATAGTGTCGAATTCAATTCTCGGGAGGAGAATTTAGATTTGAATAAGCATCAATTAAATTTGAGTTAGAGGAGTAAGATGATTGATGGATTAGTGGTTAAAATTTAAATTTTGGAACACGATTTTTATAAATGTGCGTTGATTGTATTTCAATTGGAGGATTGGATATAAAAAAAAAAATCCTTGAGTATTTAGGTACAAACTTAAAAATTTTTTGGAGGAGATTATGACAAAGGGGATTTAATTTTTAAACTTGAAGATTTTTCAGGAATATGATGTTGTATAATTTTTAAAAGGTTGTGAAATAACATTATGAAATTACTTCATGATTATTGGTTTAAAATTTAAATTTTGATAGATATATATATTGGTCTATCTACTAGATGACCCTAGTTGACCAGTATCATGCCAGGCATAGCCCCTGAGTTAGGCACTTGATTGTGTGTTTAGTATAGCATCTGATGCAATTATTGTATTGTTTTATTATATGTTTATAGGACTGTTGGATCCTCCAGACGATACTCTGGGACAGGACCTCGGTATTCACCAGCTAAGGACCCAAGGCGAGTACATTCTCTGATTAGTTTCTAATTTATGATATCTTCTATGTTCACTGTATCTAGTGTAAATATCCATGTTCTTGACACGTTGGTTACACGGATTGGTATAAACGGATCTCGTCATGAGATGTTATTCCTTATTCATGGTGTAGCTTGTACAAGACTTGTTTTCTTGATATCTTGTGCATGTACAGACACTGAGACCCGGGGAGATTTGCTACCTCCCTAGGGAATCTCGTGCCATAGCATACCATGATTGGATCTACTATACTAGTCGGGGGTTTGGGGAGTATTTTAGTGTAGATATGTGATCATACCCAACTTTCCATGTATCATAGCTCACCCCACATCTCACGTCGGATGCGGCCTGACCATCTCCATGCTTCATAGCTGTTACGTGTGATTAGCCTGACCTCTACATGCATCATAGCTAACCAACGGTTAGCCTGACCTTCATGAATCATAGCTAATCACATGTAACCAGCCTGATCAAGTTCCCAAGCCGATCATATGTTAAAACTAGTACTTACACACTTAGTCATAGGATTCTTGCTCGTTGACATATTTCTCTTCCTGCATTTACTTACAGTATTTCCAGTATTTCTTTTATTGTACATTTCTCGTACCTCTACATGTATCTGGTATATTTCCATCTAGAACTGTTACATAGTTTATATCATTAATAAAGAACTGCTATTTAGAGATGTACTTTGCTCCTTCCTGACTGGAAAATATTTTTCCAGACTGTGACCTTAGTAGACTGGTTTCTGACACACTTGGGGATTGGAAGTTAATGATTGCAGGTATGATTATTTTGTCATTAGACTTGTCTTGTATTTCTTGCTTGCTTTGATATCTTATCATACTTTAGTTTATGTGATTGAGTATTTCTAGCATTATTTTATGATATCCACGTCTCCTTATGGAGTTGGGTGTTCACGTGAGTTTGATTAGATAGTTATATGACCTAGACAGCGTTCTACCGCCGATGCTGCAGCGTAGGCTGGACGTACCCACGCACTCGTGCCCCTAAATCGGGTGCGGGTCGTGACAACACCGAGCCACTGATCGTGCTCCTTCTGCTTGTCCTCTGTACTGTACTGCCCCTGGTGTTGGTAGTGCCGGGAACAGGTGAGCCGGCCCTCCTAGCCTCTGTATTATCAGGCAATTAGCAATCTTGTGGCCCGGATCACCATACCTTATGCAAAGCGTATTCATCGCTCGGCACTCGTCTCTAGTATGGCCTCTCTTGCCATAGTAGGTGCAACCCACCTGTGCCCCTTAATACTGTTGCTTATGCTGGTGCCTCAGTTGCTACCAAGCTAGAACTATTATTGTTGAATTTGTCGTTCTTCGTGGTGCAGAGTCATAGATACGAATGCCAGGGGATGGTACTGACGTTTGGGGTGCTGTCCCTTCTCCAACCTGAGTATGAGACCTCTTCTGGCCTCCTATCCTTGCTGATAATCTCTGCATAGTCAACTCGTGCCTTCTGGCTGCTATCAACACTTCCTCATAAGACTGGTATTCATGCCCATCTACTAGTTATAGTATGTCTAGGTAAAGCCCCTGTTGGAACCCGAACGATTTCTGCCCCTAGCCTTGATTACATCATCATTCTAGCGGACAGGGCTACCCCTAGGTAGGTTGTCATCCGTTCCTTGAGATTCACTATCCTCCTAGAATGAAGGATTGGTGTGGACCACCAGAGGATTGTTACCCCTGCTTTTGTATTTGAACGGGTACCATAGAATACCCCCTCGATGGGTACTGATATCTTAGTGCCCTTTTGTCGACTCCTTGATCCACTGGCCGAGACTGGCAGGTTAGACGAGCTCTTCTTCTTAATTTTCTTTATAGAAGAAGATTTCCATATTGATCAACATGACACAAAAGGTAGTTCCTCCTCTTCTTGGTGCATTTGTTTTTTGAGGCACTGTCGGACGGTTGTAATTGATCGCAGTCGCTAAAAAACTGAATGTCTAGATGGCAGAATCGCTACTTTAGTACAGCAACAGTTGATTATGATCCTGACACAAGTGTGTCTATGAAGAGATACTTCATGTATAGGAGTCACTTCTCTCGTCTTACGTTTATGACTAATCACATCGCACAAATTAGACGATGGAAGATTCACTTTAACATCCATTTCGTGTGCTCGACCAAGCCTTGCGTATGGGTGTGGTCGTGAACGGTTTGCCCCCTGACCCAGTTCTTGCACAAAGACTGCACCCAGATCATTTATGGAAGACTTGTTGTGCGATGGACCCACTTCATGCGCACAACTAAGTTAGGCGCATGAGTCTGTCAGCATAGTTTTTGCTCCCTGACTCGGTCACCAAGGTCTTTAGTTGAAGACTTATTGTGAGATGGGCCCACTTTATATACGTAGTCAAGCTTGGCGCATGGGTCTGTCATCACAATATTTTTTTCCCCAACTTGGTTTAAGCATATATGCGGCTCGCAAGTAGTTTTGGGAAGGCTTGGAGGGTTGACCAAAATCTTGCACATGAGAGCCGGGGTCTTACGAGTCTTGTGAGGTCATACGGACCTCGATGCAGAACTCGGCTTGTCCAACATCTCTTCGAATGCTTGTTGGTCAATGTGAACCACCATCATCCTCTAGGTTGAACCCAACTTATTTTTGTCAGACTACGTCATGAACTTCTCGTTGGAGGAAAATTTTTTCCCCATCAAAGTTGCTATTTTTGTCGATATCGTAAAAAAAAGGGAAATAAAGGTTGTACGAACTTTTGTATTGATTGGAGCAGAACAAAAGTACAAAGAAGGATCTAATGCATGGATATCTGAGTACAAATTAATCTGGGTAAGTGTAAAGGTGGAGATCTGATCTGCAGTTGATCACTTTACTTCGTTGACGGTCCGACATAAAAGAGGATGGCAAGGCTTCAGGGAACGTGAGTATGCTACTCAATTGATGTCTCTTGTTCCTTCTGTCTTCTTTTTTCTTTTTTCTCATGGTGGTGGTTTTTTGTATATGGAGGATGCCCACTATTTATAGCCTTCAGAGGACTATATATGTGCATGCGTGTGTGGCTCACATAGGTGCATGTCATAATGTGGCTAACATGTGGCCATTCGATATTTGGGTTTTCTAATACCCATAATATGTGTGACACGTGGCATGCCCTATTTATTTAAAGATCTTAGATGTTAATAATCATAATATTTTATTGTATGGGCCCTTAAGAGAACACTGCCATAAAATAATTTAACATATAGACGTGTTGTTGCATGGGAATACCGCCACATGGGAGCTCTGGCACATAAAAGGCTGGTGCATGCGAGTGTTAGCCACATGGGACCTTCATTGTGACAGTATGTTTCTTGAAGTAGTCGACGCATGATTATATTTTGGCACAATCCTGCATGTGGCGCATGGCTGCATATTTGGAGTAGGGTTGCGCATGGCGTATGGCTGCATATTTAGGGCATGGCTCTAGTTACATTTGGAGCATGGTCACATTTGGCTCATAGTGTAGATTTTTCTATGTTTCTACAGACGCAACAAGCAGCGCCTTCTATCACCAAGTACAAAGGAAAGAGGCCCAAATCCTGTCACATGGTCTATCCCTCAACAAATGAAGCCCTGGCAGGGGTAACTAGGTCGGGGCAAACCTACTCCCGTGACTATGATATTGTTCCCGAGGACAGTGAACCACCAATCGCCATACCCACTACTCTAGCAGCATCTGAGCCTGGTTGTCCCAGCCTTCCATGATGGACAAAAAAAACAAAAAGAGATTCGCTTCGACAAATCTCTGAGGAAGGATGCAGTATCAGGGTTGGACAAGCCCTACAACTTTGACATATTGGCACAGCTTGCCAATACTCCAACAAAGTTGTTACTATACGAGCTCCTTCGTCTCTCCAAAAAGACCTGGGATGCTCTGAGTGAGGCATTACAGAACACTGACTCCTATCTGGCCCAGGTCAAGCCGCCGGCCGAGAATCCTGCTGCATGTCCCTACTACAACAATGTGATAGAGACGATCCCGAATATCACGTTCTCATAGCAGGACAAGTTGCTAAAGAATAACTGGCACGATCGCCCTCTGTACTATATGGGTTACGTCAGGGCTATTATGCTGGGCCAGATGCATAGTGACCTGGGGCATCTCTTAGTATAATCCCACAAAGTCTCCTCCAGATCTTGGGAATTCCGATGCACCCGTTGGCAGCAACCAACACGACCATCAGTGGCTTCGACGCTGGGAGAAGTTACCCTCTGGCAAAATCCTTATAAAGTGTCAGATAGTTGATCTTTGAACTAAGGTGACATGCTATATCATTGATGTGGATGTGTCCTACAACGTCCTGCTAGAGCGTTATTGGATACACGAATATATGATCGTTTACTCAACCCTGTATAAATGTATAAAATATGTCGACAGCGAAGGAGTCATCAAAAAAAATTTGCCGACATAGATCCTTTTAAAGGGATCGAGGCTTACTACTCTGACACAATCTTGTACAAATGGACCCACTTGGAGGAAATAGACAACGATGCTAATGATAAAATAGAGTCCGATGAAGCACCGGACGAGCACCTAAGGTTCTATCTCAAAATTCGTGCCACCAATACACCTGAGCTTCTCGTGGTTAAGCTCTACATAAAGGCTCAAAAGCCTATAGTGGTCATCCTGAGAAGACCAAGATGACCCCCAAGAGAGGAGCTACCCGTTACGAAGGTCTCTGAACCCCTGGTAGTGAAACTGCGCAAGAGGCCTCCGAAACCATCACTGACACATGAGGTAGATCATAAAGGAGATAAGCTTGAAGTGTATGTTGCTGCCTATGCCAATGTCCCATTGTTGGATGATGTAATTCCTATTGAAAAGATACCTTATTTTCTTCATAAAGGGCTATTCTTGAACTACTTCGATGTTGCATATTTGAATACAATATATTTCTTAGAATAAAGTCTAGGGTTAAAACTACACACACAAGTGACTCCCACTTATGCACTTAATCGAATTCTCCCAAGCCAGGACTCCTACTTCATAGTTCCAGCAAGGAAGAGAGAAGACAAAGCCATCATCTTTGGCAGAGTGAAGGCTGTCGAGACTTTCTTCCGGATGAACCGAATCCCGAGCGCGGTAGAGTACAAATCTACCATTATAGCTCGTAAGCAAAGATCATTATCCGAACGATAGGTTACGATTTAAAGAGAGACCAAGGCTAGAACTATGGCAAGGGGCGACGCCTGCCACTACGTCACTTTGCTCCTAAAGACAAGACTAAGATGTACTACCAATAAATTGGTCACGGTTTAGGGTATGTCACACCTCCTACAACGCCCGAGTGCTCGAAATAAGAGGACGAGTTATAATCTCACTCTTCGCAGTCTTCCGCATGGGACTCCGACACAAGTATCGGGGATATGTTCAAGCAAACGTTGTCTATAAATATGGTATCAGCGCACCCCAAGGAAGACAGCGAATACCCGGTCGAACTCTTCGAAGTAGAACCATAGGCTTAAAAGCTGGAATCACAGTAGGAATTACGTTTTGAGCAACAAGAATTGCCCACCGAAGATGAGGTCATGCAAGTCAATCTGGGCGATGACTCTGCTCCTATCATCAGCAAAAACCTCTCTACAGAAGACCGCAAATCTCTTATCCAGCTGGTAAGGGAATATATAGACATTTTTGCATAGAGTTACGAAGATATGCCAGGCCTGGACACACAAATTACGGTACAGAAGCTCAATATCCTGCTGCATGCTAAGCTATTAAAGCAATAACATTGGCGATTTTGTTTGGACGTCATGAATGCCATCAAAGTTGAAGTGAATAAACTGATAGTAAGCGACTTTATTCGCTAGGAGCAGAATCTAGATTGAGTAGCCAACATCGATCTTGTCATCAAGAATAATAGTAAAATTCGAGTCTGTATAGACTTTCATAATTTAAACGCAGCTTGACCAAACAACGAATTCCCCCTCCCGATCATAGACGTAAAGAACGACAGAACTTATAGTTTCGAGCGTACGCCTTTCATGGAAAGGTTCTCGGGTTACAATCAGATCAAGATATTTCTAAACAACGAGAAGTACACGTCATTTCGAACAACAATAGGGGTGTACTATTACACAATGATTTCCTTCGGTCTGAAGAATGCCGGTGCGACATACCAACGAGTTATGAGCCTAGTCTTTCGTGAGCATCTGCGTAAGACAGTCGAGTGTTATGTTGATGACATCGCTATCAAGAGCCTTTTTCAGGATGACCACCTCCATAACCTGAAGGCTGTGTTCGACTTAATGCGAGTGCACCAACTGAAGATGAACCCCACTAAGTCTTTTCTAGGAGTCTCTAGTGGAAAGTTCTTAGGTTTTATCATAAATTTGAAGGGTATCCTCATAGACCTCGAGAAGACAAAGGCTATCCTTGTCACTACCATATTTTCTAGGAAAGGGTATTTTAGTCTTTTGGTAATTAATTAAATATTTTGCATGTTAAATATTTATTTATTGTATTATTTATTTATTGTTAGCATGTTAGATTTATTTTTGGACTTGTGTTAGTGGACCTAACTAGTTTAGTTTAGACTCATGGACCAACATGTATTAATTGTTAGAATTGAGCCCAACTAGAAAGCCTATTGATTAGGAGGATGATTAATTATGTTAAACCCATTTGACTAGAAGCTTCTCTCCTTAATTAATTTTTTTATGAGAGGCTCCAAGGGGTATTTTAGACTTTACATAGTAGCTTGAGGGAGGGGGCAAGTAAGGCCTATATAAGGGGATAAAAACTTTCTCTCTCTTTATTTTTTATTCCAAATCTAGATCTAGAATTTCCCAAAACCAAATTTCACCAATCCCTACCAAATTTTATTCCAATTCCTTCCCAAATCACTATTGTAGACTAGTGGAGCAAGGATCTACAAGGAGGAAGTATGGATCTACAAAGAGGAGCAAGGATCTACAAGTTGAAGGCTCATTTTACCAATTTTGGAGGTTTCATTGGGAATCCATCTCCCAATAGGTATAATTCAATTTTTTTCCTTAATTTAGATTCTAAATATGATAATTAACCATGAAAAATTAACCCATATGTATAGGCTACCCATAGGATTTGGTTTTGTGTTCATAGGAGCCCTATTGAGAAAGTTATGGTATTTTTTGTGTCAATTTTGGGAGAATTTCGAGATTGACATTTGTTGTGTGTGTCAATTGGTCCTTAGATTAATTTGGCATGTGCTTGTGTGTTTGGGGCTAGTCTCATGTCCATAATTGGGTACGTATAGGTCGTATCCGATCAATTTGGTGATACGTGTTGATTTGGGGGGGTTTCCTCCGACACGGGACTTTGAGCATGTCATATTTTGACACAAATACATAGATTTGTGTTTGACTCTTCGTATTATTCATAAATAATATATTAGACTTGCTCGTATCCTTCGGGATACGTTTGGATGTGTGGTGGACTCGTGTCACAAGCATATCCTAAATCTAGTGGTATACGGGGGCGATGCACTCCATGTGATTGTGCAAATTTATTTCTAGATCTATTTCCATTATTTTAGTCATTATTATGTAATTATATGTATGTGTATATATATTATTGTGTATATATATATTTATGAATTTATGCATCATAGATCTATGTATCTAGTTTATATTATATTTATGTAGCTATTTCTCTACATATGTATGAGCTTTTAAATATAGTAGTGTATATATATATATATATATATATATATATATATATATATATATATATATATATATTGTTATATATATACTTATATATTTTATGTATGTATTTATAATTGTATGATATATATATATACATATATGTATATTAGATGTATATTTGAGTAGATATTGTATAGAGGCGTATACATATGGATATATGTGTATATATACTTGTAAGGTGTGTTATATATATATATATATATATATATATATATATATATATATATATATATATATATATATATATATAGCTAAACCTATAGGTTTTATATATATATAAGTTGGGATATATATATATATATATATATATATATATATATATATATATATATAGTTGAGAGAGAGTATATACATAGATTTAGAGATTGTTGGAATTTATAGGATACATATATGTATTGGACTTTTGTTTGTTGTATAAGGGGGTATCGACCCGTAGAAATAACAATTGGAAGAGAAGCAGCAGCAGCAGTAACAATAGGAAGAAACGCAGCAGCAACAGTAACTATAGGAAGAAATACAGCAGCAGCAGTAACTATAGAAAGAAATGCAGCAGCAGCAGTAACAATAGGAAGAAACGCAGCAGCAACAGTAACAATAGGAAGAAACGCAGCAGCAGCAGTAACTATAGGAAGAAATACAGCAGCAGCATTAACTATAAGAAGAAACGCAGCAGCAGTAGTAACAATAGGAAGAAATGCAGCAGCAGCAGTAACAATAGGAAGAAATATTGCAGCGGCAACCAACACTGCAAGGTGCCGCAGCAGCTTATGCAAGGAATAAGCAAACGCAGCAGCAGCAACTAGGAGTTTCAACAATGTATCAGAGTCAGGTAGTAAAAGTCAGTTAGCTAGTTGATATATGGTAGCTATTGATATCTAGTTAGTTTAGTAGTTGGTAGTTATAAATAGATATGTATACATATTAGTTTAGTTAGAGTTTAGTAGTTAGTACTTTGTTAGTAGTTATATGGTTATATATGTAGATACATTTTTGTTCTCTATATACACTAGTAATAATTATAAGTGATAGGTATATACCGGTATCGCTTATGATTGATAACTAAAGGTTTTACTAGCTTACAAAAGAGCTAGAGAATGGGAAGGAAGCAATCGGATGAAAGTAAATACATGGCACTACCATGCCGATGCTTTGTCATCTATAGTTACTCTCATTGAGGTTGGTAAGGATCTGTAGATTGTGTATTCTGTTATAATTTTATTTGAGATAAAGTTTTGACAAGCAGTATCTATATTGCCATTGCTTACCTGTCTGCTACAATTGACCACATCTTCCAAGACTGATATTGTGAAACATGTTTTAGAGACTTCTTGTGTTCTTGACAACTAAAGTGCAAAGGAGAGTTTAGATTTTTCATATATTCCTGATAAAATGCTTCAAAGGAACTGCTATCAACTAGAATAGTAAAATATCTTGTTTATGAGATCTGTGGATTTTATTATTGATATCTATTTTTGGAGTTGTGTCTTGGAAATTTTGGCAATTGCAAACATACAACTATATTTAAGCCTACCTGTATCTTCGAAGGTGTTTGCAAATAAATGAATTAGAAGGATGAAGAATATTAGTTGTGATAGGTATGTAGGTGTGTTTTATATGAATTAGTATGCTTTGATAGTTAGTATAGTATAGTAGCTGGTATTAATTCATTCATGTTAGTATATAGTTAGTGTATGAGTAGTTAATTTCATATTAGGAATTTACATTACCTTGAGATACCAAGGTAAATGCCAACGTATTGAGGATACCCAAGGTATTGGGTTTAGGTATCAAGATAGAGGTTTAGTGTTGCAATACCAAGTTGGTTCAAAACCAAGGTATCTATTTAGAATGTGTAAATTTGGATTTATATAATATTGCTTTATTATAGATATGTGATATTTATCCATTGTTTGTGTATCCTGAGATACAGTATCCTAGTATCCTAAGATTTAGCTTGTATGACATAGATTCATAGTGTATGAACCCAATATCATTGAGTTAGACTCATGCAACCTAAAAATAGGTAGTTTGACCATGTTTGACCAATTTGACTTAGTGTTGATCGAGTATGACTTTTGACTTAGAATTGACTTGTTGACCTAGAAGTTGACTAGTTTAACTTTTTTTTTTCAAAACCTTGTATTAATGCAATATTCCATATATATAGGTCTGTGTGACACCAGTTCGGACAGTTTGATATTCATTGTTCTGGACCGCAGGCGAGTACATTTTTTGATAGTTTCTCATTTATGATATCCTCTATGTTCATTGTATCTAGTGTAGATATCTATGTTTTTTGACACGATGGTTTCACGGATTGGTATATCCGGATCTCGTCATGCGATGTTATTCCTTGTATATGGTGTATCTTATGCAAGTCTTATTTCATTGTTTATCTTGTGCATGTACAGACACTGATTCTCGAAAAGAGTCGCTATCTTCTTGGAGAATCCCGTGCCATAGCATACCATGGTTGGATCCACTATACCAGTCGGTGTTGGGGAGTATGTAGTGTAGATATGTAATCATACCCTCCTTGTGCAAGTCTTGTTCCTTATGAGTGTTGATCAAATATCGCGCGTATGATTAACCAGGCCATTTACTCTTGTGCAAGTTCCCAAGCCGATCACATGTTAAAGCTGGTACTCACTCACTTAGTCATTAGTATTCTTGTATATTGTCATATTGTTCATTCTTGTATTAAATTCAATTATTTCCTTATTGCGTATCTCTTGTACATGTATATGGCATCTTGTATATTCACGTCTATTTACTGCTACATAGTTTATATCATTGATTAGAACTGTTGTTAGAGATGTACTTTGCTCCATTCCTGACTGGAAAATATTTTTCAGAGGATCCTAGAGATTGGTGTCCGACATACTATGGACTTCGACTTATAGATGGTGCAGACTTAGATCCACTAGTTGTGGAGTGATTGTTGGGAGGTTTATCTGGATCACTAGATTTTTATAGTTAGTTTCTTTAGCTTTTTGGTACCGGATTTATTTTTGGCTTATAGTATGAGATTGGATATTGTTTCTATTATTGATATATATATAGTTAGACTTCCTTTATATCTTCTCGTACTTTAGAATATGATTAAGTTTTGTGTGAGATATTGTTGGCAGATTTTATATTATTGTGAGATATTTTGATAGTATAGTTGACCAAGACAGCGTTCTACCGTCGATGCTGCGGCGTAGGCTGGGCGTTGTTCCCGACTCGCATCCCTACATCGGGTGCGGGTCGTGACAAATTTTTAGTGGTGGCCCATGCAGGTCAGGATTCGCAAGTTTTGCGATATCGTGGTAGTACGACAACTTAGTTTTACTACTGCGTGCTTGCAAGAGGATATAGGACACAGGACACTAGGATGAGAGAGGATATTAAATCACAAATTTCTTAAGAGATTTCTGGGACCACCCTTGAGAATCTTATTACAATTCCCATTTCAAATCTTTTCTCTTGTTTTTGTCCGCTCTCACTTGTTATTGTTGAATTTGATTCTTGGTGATCGATTATTGAATTTTATTCTTGGTGATCAATTGTTGAATTTGATTCTTGGTGATCAATTGATTTTAAATTCTTGGTGTTCGTTATTGAGTTTGATTTTATATCAAAAGAAATTTTATGGACTAAATTATGATATTATCTGATGACATATGTTGATGAGAACAGTGAGAAAGGTAAAATGTCTGCTTTGGTTATAGAGCCTAGAGTTTATCGCAGCCATATTAGCTTGGCATAGCAAAAACGTAGGGACCTAACTTCGGATGTACATATCTTAGTGATAAAATTTAGAGTTTCTTACAGCCATACCGGTTGGCGTGGTGAGGATTCTAGATGACATGATTACAGAGTTGCATACCCTAGTTATGGAATCTATCATTTATCGCAGCTAGGCTTACTGGCGTGGCGAGGATTCTGAGTGTCATGATTTTGGACAGACGTATATGATTATCAGATTGTATCTTAAATTGGTTCTTAAAGTATCATCTTAATACTTATTCATTTATGTTATTTCCGGACTTTGTTCTTCAGTTCTTTAGTCCAGTTCCTTATAGAGCTTCTTTCTATTAGGGTCCTTGTTAGTGTGATAATTGGTGACTTTTAATTAGGTCTGTGTCTTGAGTATCAATATTGACTATTGAGAGTGTGACTTGTGAGTCTGTAAGTGGTTCTTGGTTGGGCATGTGAGCAATAGGCATAAATCTAGAGATAACCCATAGTATAGTACCTTGTAGCAATAGTTCTATGATAGGTGTCTTTATAAGTTAGTATTGGTACTATATGTAGAAGGGAGAGTAGAGAGTATCAGTAGTCCTATGAGTTAGTATAAGGGTCAGCATACCAGTTCTGGATAGTCATGGTGGGAAAATAGGCATCGGAGGAATGAACTGCGAAGGAGGTGGGATGTCATCACGTCGAAATCTTGAGGTAGGTTGACTTGCTTGATGGCTTTGTTGCGCTGATTGACCTCCACCTACTGGGGTCACTTCATCGTCATAGGTGACAACTGCAACTTGTGGTGTTCCTGCGGGAATCTCGTCGCATGCTTGTGAATCCATTGCTCTGCATCAAAAATAAACTATAAGAGGCGCACAGGAATCAAGGCAGGATGCAAGTCAAGGAATTAGTTCGAATCCGATATAGATATCAAGAACGATTCAAGCAAGTGGATGAGATCCTAAAAACTTATCCTATCTTATTGCAGGCATGTTCGGTCCCTAAGTTGAAACTGAACAATTTAGTCGTTGACCTGCATGGGCTACCACAAAAACCATGTCACGCTCTAATCCTAAAATATCGAGGGACTAGACACGTAGCAATGGCCAGCAGCACACACCGATGGACAAGCCCAATTTAATGGATCCATCGGGGCGTACTTAAGCTGTAATACATCAATAAATAAGTCCAATGATACAAGTCACAGTCTATTCTAATCTCATCCATAACAGATAATCACAGATCAAATATCAGAATAAATGCAAATAATATAAACTAACATATCTCAATAAAAATGTCTCGGAGAACAATCCGAGGATAAGTCTGATACATCAATGCAATAGACTGGAAATAAAGTACTAGAAATAGAAATAAATGAGTATCTCAAGCCAATACTCAGGAGAAGTCCTCTGGTACGATCTCATCCTCAGATCCTGGTTCTGCTCCAATGTATGCACCTGTTCCTGCTTCTGCTAATGCTAATGCTCCGGTCCCGTATACCTCGGGATAGATCTCGTCTGCTAATCCTGGGGACATAATCCGGATCCAGGTCCTCAGGGGATATAGCAAGGTACAAAATAACTCATGCCAAAATAAAATCAGTGCAGCAATAAATGAAATATCAGGGTAAATATATAACCAGCTAAGTGATATACAAGATGAGAGTTTTAGTCATACTCAGGCTGAGACTACTATAGGATCTGTGTCGGGGAAACCAATAGCAGTATTCTCTCGAAGGGCCAGTACGGTACCAAAGCTCTGTGTCAGAGTCTAAGGCACTTCCATTAAGGTATTATATATCTATATAATCAGCCTTTTGTGTGGTAAATCTCTCCCCACCCCAATGTAATCTTACGTCACAGTTTCACGATGTCTCATGTCTATGTCACGCAAGATCAAAACTAATACAATAAGTCATATAATAAGATCTAAGAAAATAATGTCTATGTCATGAAACCTGTATCCTATACAGAATTACCTTGAATATTTCAGGAAGATTTTGTCTCATGATTAGTGTCAGGTGTCCTGGGTATAACGTACTTGATATGGCAAGTACGAGAATGTAAAGGGTCACGATATCCATCTCTAGGTGACATTACACAACTCCGCGTACGGTGTTGGCACCCGACTATTATTGGACGGTAAGTAAGTCACACGATCCTAGGTTTAAGCATGTACAACAAATAAATAAGTCAAAGAAATATGTAACAAGAACTGCAATGTTTGGCAAGGTACACTTGCCTGTGGTTCTGGCTCCAATTGTAGCTCTGATCTCAGTGTAATTTGCAGGTACTACTCCGGTTGCTAAAATAAATATCACCATTAGATTCAGAAAATATCAAATATCTAGAAATGCCTGTCCTTGAGTCCAATTTGGACACAGGGACAAAAATGACAGTTTTTGGTCAAAGCGGGGTCCACATGTGGGCCATTTTGCACCGAAAAAATGTGTCAGAACCAATGGTCTCCAAATTCATCAAACTCAGTGTCAACAAGTCAGGAACGATGATACGAACCCAACGAAACTTCCAGAATTGGATTCCGATGAGCCGATCACAAAATCGCCCGTCAAGTGGAGCCGCGGGGCCCACGATACGCGATTTTATCAACGTTCTCAGAATCGAACCAAACTTGGGTCACAGGACCAGCGTATTGCTACGAGTCCAATGGCACAAGTTTCTTTTCGATCTGACATGTGTACACAAAGTTACAACATGTTCCAGAATAGGCGGATACGGGGCGTTGCCGGCGGATACGCGTTGATTCCGGTGTGCACGCACATCCAAATCAACTTCTGCTAAGTCTCGCACGTCCGTATCAACGGTGTGCATGTTTCGGTGAAGACCGTGCGCGACCAAGTCATCCCGTTTGGCGGGGCGTACTCAGTTCCGGGGTAAAATAGGGTGTTGTTTTTTCTATTTTTGGATCGCGATTTACAATCGCCACATGATGCGACGCACCGGGCGGATTGCACGGGCATCGAGAGGGTTACACAGTCTACGCATCACAACTAACGAAACAGAAAACGGAACAACGAGGAGAGAGAACAGGTTACCTGAACAGGGCTCCGTGGAACGAGGATTTCTCGTGTCCGGGTCACTGTGCTGTGTCCTGAGTCAGCCGTGTCCGGGTTCTAGAAAGCTGCCGTGTCCAGTTCAACCTTGTCCGGGCTAGGGTAGTGGGTTATCGAGGCTGTGCGGGGCTGGGCGGAGGTTGGCGAGGCAGAGCTGGTGGCTAGGGCAAGGGCTAGGCGGAGGCTCTGCGGGGGTGACGAGTGGTGGTCGATGGGGGTTCGATGTCGGGGATGGGCGGTTTGGGGTGGTGGTGCTGGGCTGGGCTAGGGCGGAGCTGTGAGGGGATGGTCGAAGGAGATGGTCGAGGCGGAGGAGTTGGGGACGGGCGGTGTTCATCGAGGGTTCGACGACGGTAGAGTCGGGGTGACAGGCGGAGGTCGAAGGGATTCTGGAGGAAGAAGATGATGGAGAGGAGTTAGGGTTCAAGCGAGGGAGCGGTCACTGCGGGCGGAGGAGGAGAGAGATGACTAGGGTTGCGGCAGCAGCGAGGGGCGGAATTCGAGGCATTAAATAGGCGGCCGGAACAGTATTTCCGGATAGGTTTAGGGTTTCGGGTCCGGGTCGGGTTCGATTCGGATCCGACCCGACCCGTTAAGGGATAGGTTTGATTTGGTTCGTTTAACACGGTTTGGTTTGGTTTATTTAAGAATAAACCGGGTTCAGTCAGGGTTTAATTAGGTTTAAATATACATTAGTTTTTTAGGGCTTTAAAAATATTTCTGGAGTCCAATAAATTTTCGAAAAATTACCCTATGTCTAGTTTTTTATTTTTCACCATAATATATTATTTTTATAATATTTTAATATTAATTAACAATATTTAAAAATCATTTAATTATAAATACCTTAGTTTTAATTAGAGAAAAATTCCAAAAAATTCCAGAAAAAATTATAAAAATCTAATTTAAAAATTCCTGAAAAATCAGGGGGTTTACAGAATTAGATTCTTCAAAGAAGATGGACTCAACTTCTATTGCTTCTTTATAAGAAATAGTATTAGCATCAGCAGAAATTGTTGGTTGCTTTCCCCTGATATCTGAGCTGGATCTAGCTTCAGTGGTTGGTGGCATTCGGCCGATGACCTTTTGAAAACCAAACGAGTCCTGGGGACGTAATGTCCCTTTGGACTTGCCTCTGCCTCGAGAGCTAGTTGAAATTTTGTTGCAAAAATTTACGTGTTAGAAAATTAGGAAAAGAATTATTTTTGCCATTAATAAATTTAATGTCAAATCAAATATAGCAAGTTCAGCTTGTCATCTTGAAATTTATGAATATATTTGATAATAGAAAGAAGTTCTTTCTTTATCGTAGAATAATTGATTTGAGTATTATCCCATTTACCAGAATGGTATCTAACAAGGATAGCATGATCTTTGTTATTGGAATTAATTTATTTGAGTATACCACCATAACCAATATTACTGGCATCTATTTCAACAACTTTTGACAAGTCTGGGTTGGCAAGGTGTATGCAAGGTAGGCATTTAACCTTTTGCTTAATAAGTTGAACAGCTTTAGTGTGATTGATACTCCAAGGAGTAGGGTTTTTTCTTCAATCTTTGATATAAAAATTTTGTATCCATAGCAATATTTTTGTAAAAATCAGAAACATAATTAAGAGCACCCAGAAATCTTTGAAGTTGCTTAATGTCAGTAATTTCATCAGGAAATTTTAAAGCAAATTTAATACTCCTGTCAGTGGATATAATAATGTTATTAATAATGTTATGACCAAGAAATCTTATTTCTTTCTGGAATAATTTTATTTTTGAGGCAGAAATAACAAGGCCATTTTTATAGCCAAATGTTTAAAAATATTTAAATGCTTAAAATGTTCTTCAATGGTATTAGAGAATATAAGTATGTCATTAATATAAGAGAGTATAAAAGTAGAATATTGAATAAATATCTCATTCATAATATTCTAAAATTCTGACACTCATAAATATTCACAGGTTTACCCATAACTGGAATAAAGTTGTTCTCAAGATATTTTTTATGAAGTTTTCATGGATCCTTCATAAGTGGAATATCACATTTTTCAAGTTTGATGATTTCCTCATAATTGGATTTTTCAAACAAGATGGACTCAACTTCCATTGCTTCTTTATAAGAAATAGTATTAGCATCAGCAAAAATTACTGGTTGCTTTTCCCTGATATCTGAGCTGGATCCAGCTTCAGTGGGTGGTGGCTTTACAACTTAAATGAATTACTAAAAAGAATTTTCTCTATCCATTCCAGAGTAAATATTAATAGTATTTGTTAAGAATTATCAACTAACAATATTTCAGAGAACAGAAGCTCTTTTATTTGTTCTTCCTTATGATCGATAATTCGAATAAAGGAAATAGCATCCATCTTTTCGGAATTAACCAAAAAATTTAGAGATTCATTTGGTGGATATAAAGCACGAACATTTTGAATAGCATGTATCTGAGTAGGATCTAAATGATCGTCAGAATGCTGAGAATAATTCTCACTAGATTCAATATCTGAATCATCAGCTACAGAAGAATTTTCGTCAAGTAGCGTAATAGTATTATTAGAGTTCTGAGAGGAACTCTCACACTTATCCTTAGTGGAAGATTTTTCACTTAAGGTAGTGACCTGAAGCTTCTCAATTAAGCTTTTAATGTCTTTCTCAGTAACTTCTGGAGAGGATAATTTAAAACCGCTAGTATCACTAGTTGGTTTTATTGGTATATTGCTTACTGCTTTAGAAGTATAAGCTTTTGACATAGTTCAATGATCCCACCAGCCTTTTAAGACGTCGGTAAAACCATAAGTAATAAAACTAGTGATAGCTTTATCTGTGTTATTATTTGTACGGCAAACCGTAGCAAACATAAGCATATGATACATCTGATAACAAATCTGTTTATCAGAACATCCATCTATGTTCCATTCATAGATGTTTCCTCCACTATAATTGTTTTGAATGATATTATCATTCTCTTCATATAATACATCCATTGGTATTGGACGTTTGTCATAATATTTTTGAAGATTAGGCTTCTTGTGTTACTGCTTATGGGTAGAATCATACTAGAAGCTTGATTTGTAATAGTATCTTTATTTTTAAAAGAATTTGAATAGCATGTATCTGAGTAGGATCTAAATGATCGTCAGAATGCTGAGAATAATTCTCACTGGATTCAATATCTGAATCATCGGCTACGGAAGAATTTTCGTCAAGTAGCGCAATAGTATCATTAGAGTTCTGAGAGGAACTCTCACACTTATCCTTAGTGGAAGATTTTTTACTTAAGGTAGTAGCCTGAAGCTTCTCAATTAAGCTTTTAATATCTTTCTCAGTAACTTCTAGAGAGGATAATTTAAAATCGCTAGTATCACTAGTTGGTTTTATTGGTATATTGCTTACTGCTTTAGAAGTAGAAGCTTTTGACATAGTTTTAGGTAATTTGAGGATAGAGTTAACCTTGTGAAGAAGCTAGACATCTTACCAAATCTAGTAAGACAACTTTGATTGAAATAAATTTGTTAACATCAAATGTCACAGCTAATAAAATCATAAAATAGAATGAAATCTAATTACCTGAAACATAGGTTCTTAATCAGGCGATACCGCCTAGACCCATAATGGATACTGAGTTAGATCAGATTATCCAAACGCCAGATGGAGATATGGAAGTTAGATTTACTCCCCAAATTACATCTAGCAAAAATTTGCTTAGAAGCAAGATTCTTAACATCCTTTTGTAATATAGATTTTACAGAACTGCAGTCTATACGAAGTAAGAATTTCTTATTTAATAAGTCATCTTGAAATTTATGAATACATTTGATAATAGAAAGAATTTCTTTCTTTATCGTAGAATAATTAATTTGAGTATTATCCCATTTACCAGAATGGTATCTAACAAGGATAGCATGATCTTTGTTATTGGGATCAATTTGTTTGAGTATACCACCATAACCAATATTACTGGCATCTGTTTTAACAACTTTTGACCAGTCTGGGTTGGCAAGGTGTAAGCAAGGTAGGCATTTAAACTTTTGCTTAATAAGCTAAAAAGCTTTAGTGTGATTGATACTCTAAGGAGTAGGGTTTTTCTTTAATATTTGATATATAATTTTTGTATCCATAGCAATGATTTTATAAAAATCAAAAACATAATTAAGAGCACCCAGAAATCTCTGAAGTTGCTTAATGTCAGTAATTTTATCAGGAAATTTTAAAGCAAATTCGATACTCCTATCAATGGGTATAATAGTGTTATTAATAATGTTATGACCAAGAAATTTTATTTCTGTCTGAAATAATTTTATTTTTGGGACAGAAATAACAAGACCATTTTCTATAGCCAAATATTTAACAACATTTAAATGCTTAAAATATTCTTCAATGGTATTAGAGAATATAAGTATGTCATCAATATAAGAGAGTATAAAAGTTAAATATTGAATAAATATCTTATTCATAATATTCTGAAATTCTGAAGGAGCATTTTTAAGACCAAATGGCATAATATTCCATTCATAGTGTCCAAATGGAACTGTGAATGCAGTTTTGTATTTATCCTTTTCTTCAATTTGAATATGCCAGTATCCTGACTTTGGATCAAATTTAGAAAAGATTTTTGCATTAACAATCCTGTTAAGCAAGTCTTTTTTTATTAGGAATAGGATATCGTATCCATTTAAGGACTTTGTTAAGAGGTTTATAGTTAATAACTAACCGTGGAATACCTCTTTCCTTTTTAGCATTATTATTAACATAAAATGATGTACAACTCCATGGAGAATAGGATTTTCGAATTAATTTTTTATCAAGAAGATCATTGATCTCTTTTTTGCATAATTTGAGGTAATTATTGTTCATTTGACAATGTCGAGGCTTTGTCGGAACATCTCTCTCATTGAAGGATTCTTCATATGGAAGAGAGACAATATGTTGCTTTCTATCCCAAAAAGCATTTGGAATATTGCTACAAGTCTGACGAACAAATTCATCATTAACTTGTTTTATTTTTTTATTTTCATATTTTTCAAGTTGTTCTTTAATAGATAGCTGAAAATTTTCTTCTTTGATAAAGTTTATCTGATTTTTCTTCAGATCAACTTCTTTTATTTCATTAAGAATTTTTACCACAGGATTAGTGATAAAATTAAAGGTAATATTTGTTTCCTTGTAACAAGTAAAAATTCCTTGTTTATTTATTTTCTTTATAGGCATAAGTTTTTCTAGAAAAGGAGTTCCTAAAATAACATGTTGTGATATTTCTTTTACAACAATAATATATAAGGAAATACATGCATCATTTTACAGATATGAACATCTGTAATCTTAAAAGGTGTTGTAAGAGTTTTGTTATTAGCAGCACTCAAAGTTTGAGTTGTGCGTTCGCAATATTTTAATGGAATAATCCCTTCTTTGACACAGTTTAAATCAACACCATTGTCAACTAAGGCAATGAGATTATAGATAATTCGTTGTTTATAATTAGATCAATTTTTATATACCATTTATGGGTAATAAAGAGATCTATCTTTGATAAAAATGAATGATCAATAGATTTTCCTTTATCTTTTATAACAACAGATTGAACCTGTTGATCGAAAATGTTATCATCATTCTCGTTATCGCTATTAATAAGTCAAGAATGATCAATCATTTCTTTATTAAGAATTATCTCATTATAGGATTTAACATCATGTTCAATGAGAGCAAGTCTTTGCTGAGTTATCTCGTCATTAGACTTTAACTCTTTGATTTCATTTTTCAAATTTTTAACTCCCTTTTAAGATCGTTTATAGATACTGTTTTAGGATTATATCCTTTTCTTTGGGCTATGACTTCTGTCATTGTATAAGGAGAGAAACTAGAAGAAGTTTCTCTAGTATCATCTTGCAAAATCTCAATGATTTTTGCTTTCACATTTTGACTAATTGTATCAGTCAAAAGTGATTCTAGAATTTCTTTTTTATCTTGACTAGTCCATACATTAACAGAAAGACCATTTATTTTAATTATAGATTTGTAATAGTCAGCTTTACTATTTATGGTACATGCTTTGCAATCGCAATTAGTACCACAATCAGTAGCAGATTTAATAGACTCATCACTAGATGAATTAGATTCATAATCAGAATTGATCATGATCTTTAGTAAAGTCCTTTTCAACCCTTCGCCTTCGATCATATCGATCTTTTGTTTAGTATTACATCTGTTCGAATAATGGCCTAACTTGCCATATTTAAAGCATTTAACTTTTTATTCGAACTCATATTTTTTGAGAATTTCTTGCTTATAGGGAATCTCTTTCTTTTATTAGAAAAATCTTCAGGATAACTCCTTTTAGAAGAATAACTCTTCCTTTTGTAAGATTTTTCTTTGGAGAATTTTCTTTTAATATCAGAAGGAGGTTTAATAGTTTCCATAGTGAATTGGCTACAGAATTCTCCCAATTGTTTTCTCTCAGATAACCTTTGAGATTTCAATTAATTTCTTAATTTAAGATCATTATAAAGGGATAACCCTTCTTGTATACAGGCATTAACCAAATTACCATAAGTAAAATTAGTGTATGGTAAGATGTCATTATTGTTATTGGGTATTTGCTGTCTAACCTTTTCTGCAAACATATTAGGTAGACCATCAATAAATTTAGATTTCTAGTATGCATCATTTGCATCACTTAATTGTATTACTTGATTTAGAAAGGTATCTTTATACCATCTAAAATGAGTGAGAGTAGGAAAACAGAGATTTTAAAGTAAAGTCCTGGTACGTTCACCATTGTTAGAGACTAAACCCGTAAAGTAATCACAAATAGAGTTGATCAAAGTCATAACACTATCTTTAGATTCTTTATTATTTTTAATTTTTACAGCATTAGCAATATCTGCTTTCTGTTCATGTGATAGTTCTGGTAAATGGGATAATACTCGAATCAATTATTCTAAGATAAAGAAATAACTTCTTTCTATTATCAAATGTATTCATAAATTTCAAGATGACTTATTAAATAAAAAAAGTTACTTCATATAGACTGCAGTTTTGCAAAATCTATATTACAAAAGGATGTTAAGAATCTTGCTTCTAAGCAAATTTTTTCTAGATGCAAGCTGAACTTGCTATATTTGATTTTGACATTGAATTTATTAATGGCAAAAATAGTTCTTTTCCTGATTTTCTAACACGTAAATTTTTGCAGCAAAATGTCAACTATAATTTTTATATCCATAACAATGTTTTTATAAAAATCAAAAACATAATTAAGAGCACCCAAAAATCTCTGAAGTTGCTTAATGTCAGTAATTTCAATAGAAAATTTCGAAGCAAATTCGATACTCCTGTCAATGGGTATAATAGTGTTATTAATAATGTTATGACCAAGAAATCTTATTTCTATCTGGAATAATTTCATTTTTGGGGCAGAAATAACAAGACCATTTTTTATAGCCAAATGTTTAAAAATATTTAAATGATTAAAATATTCTTCAATGATACACTCTATTTCTATGTACAATTCCAGATCCCATATATTTTTATATGGATAAAGTTATAAGCATCATTCCCTATATAGGGTTCAAGGGCTTCTTCAGAAAGAAACCTGATAGAATGCTCAGAGTCCTGGGGACGTAACGTCCCTTTGGACTTGCCTCTGCCTCGAGAGCTAGTTGACATTTTGCTGTAAAAATTCACGTGTTAGAAAATCAGGATGAGAATTATTTTTTCCATTAATAATTCAATGTCAAAACCAAATATAGCAAGTTCAGCTTGTCATCTAGCAAAAATTTGCTTAGAAGCAAGATTCTTAACATCCTTTTGTAATATAGATTTTGCAGAACTACAGTCTATACGAAGTAAGAATTTCTTATTTAATAAGTCATATTGAAATTTATGAATACATTTGATAATAGAAAGAAGGTCTTTCTTTATCGTAGAATTATTGATTTGAGTTAGATAGCTGAAAATTTTCTTCTTTGATAAAGTTTATCTGATTTTTTTCAGATCAACTTCTTTTATTTCATTAAGAATTTTTGCCACAGGATTAGTGATAAAATTAAAGGTAATATTCTTTCCCTTGTAACAAGTGAAAATTCCTTGTTTATTTATTTCCTTTATAGGCATAAGTTTTTCTAGAAAATGAGTTCCTAGAATAACATATTGTGATATTTCTTTTACAACAATAAAGTACAAGGGAATACATGTTTTACAGATATGAACATCTGTAACATTAAAAGGTGTTGTAAGAGCTTTGTTATTGGCAGCACTCAAAGTCTGAGTAGTACGTTCGCAATATTTTAATGGAATAATGCCTTCAGAAAATCGTGAAGCAAAATAACTATACTAATGCTTACATTCAAACCATGGTATCTCAATTGGTTAGACTAGAAACTACCCTTGATAAAATTCTTCATAAGGTCAACTATGTCCTCAAATTACCTAAAACTATGTCAAAAGCTTCTACTTCTAAAGCAGTAAGCAATATACCAATAAAACTAACTAGTGATACTAGCGGTTTTAAATTATTCTCTCCAGAAGTTACTGAAAAAGACATTAAAAGCTTAATTGAGAAGCTTCTGAACCTTGCTTAAAGTTATATCCATAAGTCTTCAGATTAAAAGTTACTGCATCCAGTAAATTAGTATCTGTAAGAGATAGGCTTAAATTGGGATAAACGTTAAAGTAGACTGGTCCGTGGCAAAGACTGGTCTGCATAACGCCCATGACATCTAGCATCTCTTAAAGAGGATATAATATATATATATATAAGGCTATATATAGATATCGCCTTTTATATATATATATATATAAAGCTATGATACCAAAATAAGAAACCAGGATGGGGGCTCGTATAACTAGGATGAGAAGAGAGTCTTTTAGAAGGAATTGGAAATTTTATTGATCACTCACAATAGTAGTAGTACAAGCACACTAGAACTTTAAAATAAAACTTTAAAACTCAAACGTTACATATGCAGAGGTTTTCACCTCTATTTATACTACAAGAGTGTCCATAGTGATATACGAAGCAACCGGCAAGTACAGGTACGTGAACTGACAGCAGCAGGTTGAAGATTTTTTTCTTATCTCTGACAAAAGTAAGTGCCTGTCGCCATCAACTTTTTGCTTTATTCTTCATCTTTAACACGTAAGGGCATCTGCGCCAAAAGTAAAGTAGCATGGGGTCTACTATTGTCGGCCACATTCATAAAGAGAGTCCTTTGTGCCGAAAGTATATCATTGCTGGTCCCACCAAAATTAAAGAGATTCTCTTTAAAATAAAGTAAGGTAAATAGTTGCCATGAGTATTCTGACAACTTTATAGCATTATTACATATCTTCATCATTACTGTCGTCATCCGACTGCTGAGTATTGACTCTTTTATGCATTCTCTTGAAGAAGGTTTCTGGGTCTTCTTCAATATGGTCTGATTTAGTAGAACTGACAGACATACTATCTGTTTTGAAGATTGAGTCGAACTGAGTCTGCATATAGTGAAGATATTTCTTCTTTAATTCTCCCCAGTGATTCGAGAATTTTGCCTTCTCAGTGATTCCTTTAATTTCTTCAAAGGACTATCTTTCATTATTTCTTTTTTTAATTTTGCTTCTACAAGGATCTTATTTTTCTTGATAGATTTCTGTACAATCTGTACTTTTTCTTTTTCATCAATCCTATTCCACCATTTAATCAGAATTTTTTTGGCTAAAATGGAAAAATTGAGATGATTAAATTCGTATTTAATTATCCATTTGAAAATATATAGAATTTCAAAATAGATAAAAAAGTATATAGTACTTTCTTCCTCCAAAAGTTGGTCAGTATTCTGACAGAGATAATAAGACTGAGTCCATGCTGCAAAATTTCCAGAGTTGTACCAAATTGTAACCACCATCGTATAAACCATGATGGAATGTCATGTTTAAGAATTTTAGGACAAATTCTGATAAAACAAGAGTGCTTCTGTTTACTATTATCAAAGTAAAACACCTTGGTAAAGGCCTCAATATAATCCCAGTAGGAATAAGGCATATTGATATTTTTAACCCTATGAACTAGTAATTTAGTTCTATTGGGATAAAGTCCCCAAGATTGAGGGGTGATAATGTGACGTATAATAATTTTGCTGTAGTTTACGTCACTACGAGTATCATTAGTTTTCTGATAAAAATGCTCAATTTCAACCGATTTGGTTGTCAGCACAATTCCTTCATAGGCATTCATGTCTTTGCCTTGTACAGGAAACATATTATTTTCCAAGTATTTCTACTTTAATTTCCAGGGGTCATCCATCATTGGGATGTCAGATTTTTCTAGTTGAAGAATTTCTTCAGAGTTATTATTCTTAGTAAAAATTGTTTTCACTTCAACTGCTTGTTTATAAGATACATTAGTTTCCTCTGGTTCTTGAATTTGTATGCCTCTATTAGAGGTATTTTCTTTTCCAAGAACAATTTTCTTGGAGTAGCTTCTTGACTCATTGGAGCCCGAGGTCATGGGTCTAGGAACCCATGGCTGTTTGCCTTTTTCTCGTCGGCTCATAGCCCTATAAAAATTTACGAGTTAAAAAGTCAGGAAGTGAATTGTCAGTTCCTTTAATATATTCAATATCAAAATCAAATATGGCTAATTCTGCTTGCTATCGAGCAAATATTTGCTTAGATGCTAAATTTTTAACATCTTTTTCTAAAATATTCTTAGTAGAACTACAATTAATTCGTAGTAAAAATTTCTTATTAAGTAAATCATACTGGAATTTGTGAATACATTGAATGATAGAAATAATTTCTTTCATAATGGTTGAGTATTTAACTTGAGTATCATTCCATTTTCCTGAATGATATCTTACTAGTACTTCTTTATTGGTATTGGGGTTTAATTGTTTTAGTATGCCTCCATAACCAATGTCACTAGCATCAGTTTTAACTATTTTAAACCACTCAGCATTGGCTAAGTATAAACTGGGTAAATTTTTAACCTTCTGTTTTATTGTCTTTACTGCCTCAATATGGGTATTAGTCTATGGAGCAGGATTTTTTTTAATCTTTGATACAAGATTCTTATATCAGCAGCTATATTCTTATAAAATTCAGATACATAATTTAATGCACCAAAAAATCGTTGTAATTGCTTATTATTAGTAGTTTTGTCAGAAAATTTAGAAGCAAATTCAATACTTCTATCAATTGGAATTATTGTGTTATTGACAATATTATGTCCCAAAAATCTTATTCCTTGTTGAAAAAGTTTTATTTTTGGGGCAAATATTACTAAGCCATTTTAATGACTAAGTGTTTGAACACATTCAGGTGTTTAAAATGTTCTTCTATTGTATTTGAGAATACTAATATATCATCAATATACGATAATATAAAACTGGAGTGTTGAATGAATATTTTATTCATAATATTTTGAAATTCTAAAGGTGTATTCTTCAGACCAAATGATATAACATTCCATTCATAATGGCCAAAAGGAACAGTAAAAGCAGTTTTATATCGATCCTTTTCATTCATTTGGATTTGCCAATAACCTGATTTCAGGTCAAATTTTGAATAAATTCTTGCTTTAACTACTCTATTAAGTACATCCCTTTTATTAGGGATAGGATATCTAATCTATTTTAAAACCTTATTTAAGGGTTTATAATTAATAACAAGTCTAGGCACACCTCGTTCTTTTTCAGCATTGTTATTGACATAAAATATTGTGCAAGTCCATGGGGAGTAAGACTTGCAAATTAATTTCTTATCCAATAAATCTTGGATTTTTTTTTTTACATAATTCAAGATATTTTTGATTCATTTGACAATGTATCGTCTTTGTCAGAATATCCTTTTCATTAAAGGATCCCTCATAAGGAAGGGAAACTATATGTTGTTTCCTATCCAAAAAACATTAGGAATATTACTACAAGTGTGTAGCTTAAAGTCTTCTTTAACTTGTTTGAATTTTTGTTGGATTTTTAATTATTTTAATTGTTGGGTTATAGTAACCTGAGCAAGTTCTTCTTTTAAGAAATTAATCTGATTTTCTTTCAAATTAACTTCATTAAGAATTTTAACAATTGGATTTGTTATAAATTCAAAAGTTATTCTTTTACCTTTATAACAAGTTGTAATTCCTTCCTTATTTATCTCATTAATGGGCATGAGTTTTTCTAAGAATGGAGTTCCTAGAATAACATGTTGAGATATTTCCTTTACAACTATTAGATGTACAGGAATACAGACATCATCCATACAAATAATTATATCTGTAATTTTGTAAGGGGTAGTTAGTGCTTTATTATTAGCAGCACTAAGTGTCTGAGTAGTTCGTTCATAATATTTAATTGGAACGACTCCTTCTTTAACATAATTAAGGTCTGTACCACTATCAACAAGTTCAATTAAATTAGTTATGAAATACTCATTATTAATGAGTAAATTTATTTTAATATACCATTTATGGGTAATAAATTAATCTATTTTTTTAAAAAAATTATTTTTCCTTTCTTCTGAGTCTATCTGTCCCATTTTGAACAAACTGATTCTCTCTCTCTTGTTCTTGTGAGCAAGAAGAACCAACAGAAGATTCATCAGTATTTATTAATCTAGCTGTCTTTCTAGATATATTATCTAGTTCCAGCTTGTCTAATCTTTTCTGGATTTGTTATTCTTGAGATTTTAAATTTTTAATCTCAATTTTTAATTTATTTCAGATTGAAGTTCATGTATAGTAACAGGTTTAACTTGTCTGTATATATATATATATATATATATATAGTCTTACATATATCTATTATATAGTCTAATATATATCTATTATATATGTAAGACTATATATATATATATATATATATATATATATATATATATATATATATATATATATCAGAGTTGTGTGGAGGGGATCGTTTGGACGAAATACTGGAAGATTTTATTATAAAAGATCGCTATAAGTGATCGCTATAAGTTACAAGAAGATAGTAGAAAGAAGGATTACAAGAACTAAAAATTGCACACCCCAAGCAATAGGGGACTCCCCCTATTTATACAAAATTAAAAGCTTCAGAATGAAGCATCCAGAGGCCAGCTGTCATCGCACTCAGAAAAAGTAATTGGCACATGTCTTTCACCATAAGCTGTCGGCAAAGATTCACTTTTGCTTTTGGAAAAGTAAAGTGATAAGGACGTCCACTGAGTAAAGAAAGATGCTGTCAAATAGTCCGGTGCAGTCACTAACATGCAACAGTTGAGTAGATAACCCACTACAAAAAGTTATAAAAAGCCATCTTCGTTGTAGGTGATAAATGGAGGATGGGGCCTACCCATATCAATCATAATTTTTTGTCATTGATAGGGTCAATAATTGCCTGATAGAAATCATCAGCAGACATATCATTCAGGTTCGTATCCGAAGTAGTGTTGGAAATGTCCATGTCGAAATTAGCATCAAACTGTTCTTTCAAGAATTGAAGGCACTTCTTTCTTAATTCTTCAGCTGATATTTTAGGATTCTTCCTAATTAGGGAATCCTTCAGTTTGGTGATTGTATTATCACCGAAGATTTCATTTTGGACACGTTTTTCCATATTGCTTTCATTATTCTTGATGGATGCCATAACTTCCATCAATTTTTCTTTTTCATTAATCTTTTGCCACCATTTCACAAGAAATTTGCGTGACAGGATGGGAATATTATTAAAATTTATTTCGCACTCAATAGTCTAACAAAATATATATGGGATCTAGAATTGTACATAAAAATATAGTGTACTCTCCCCCAAAAAAAGATGATCATCCTGGCATTGTGGATAAGATAAAATCTACTGAGAGAATTGTTCTTAAATTGTTGGAGGAATAATATCCAGAGTAGCTCCAAGCTTCAACCACCAGTCGAAAAACCAGGAGGGTATCTCATTCTGAAGAATTTCAGGACAGATACGAATAAACCACGAATGGCTTCTCTGGGAGTTTTCATAGTATAAAAAGTTATAGAATGCCTGGATATAATCCCAATAATTATAGCTGCAGACAACCACCTTATCCTTGGAAAGTTGTGGTTCTCTATTAGGATAAAGCCCCCAAGTTTGTGGTGTAAGAATATTTTTAATGATTACCTTATTGTAAGCCGTCTCCAAAGAGTTCGGTTTAGCAGAATGTTCAATGGTGATTGATTTTGTGGTAATCAAGATACCTTCATAAATATTCACAGGTTTACCCAAAACTGGAATAAAGCTGTTTTCAAGATATCGTTTATGAAGTTTTCATGGATCCTTCATAAGAGGAATATCACATTTTTCCAGCTTGATGATTTTCTCAGAATTTAATTTTTCAAAGAAGATGGACTCAACTTCCATTGCTTCTCTGTAAGATTTAGTATTAGCATCAGCAATATCTACTGGCTGTTTTCCCTTGGCCGCTGAGCTGGATCCAGCTTCAGTGCGAGGAGGCTTTCGGCCAATGACCTTCTGAAAGCCAAAGGAGTCCTGGGGACTAACGTCCCTTTGGACTTGCCTCTGCCGCGAGAGCTAGTTGACATCTTGCTGCAAAAAATCATATGTTAGAAAATCAGGAAGAGAATTATTTTTGCCATTAATAAATTCAATATCAAAATCGAATATAGCAAGTACAGCTTGCCATCTAGCAAAAATTTGCTTAGAAGCAAGATTCTTAACATCTTTCTGTAATATAGATTTTGTAAAACTGCAATCTATACGAAGTAAGAATTTCTTATTTAATAAGTCATCTTGAAATTTATGAATACATTTGATAATAGAAAGGATTTCTTTCTTTATTGTAGAGTAACTAATCTAAGTATTATCCCATTTACCAGAATGGTATCTAACAAGGATAGCATGATCTTTGTTTTTGGGATCTATTTTTTTGAGTATACCACCATAACCAATATTATTAGCATCTGTTTCAACAACTTTTATCCAGTCAGGATTGGTAAGTTGTAAGCAAGGTAGGCATTTGACCTTTTGCTTAATAAGCTGAACAGCCTTAGTATGGTTGATACTCCAAGGAGTAGGGTTTTTCTTCAACCTTTGATATAGAATTTTTGTATCCATAGCAATATTTTTATAAAAATCTGAAACATAATTTAAAGCACCCAGAAATCTCTGAAGTTGCTTTATATCAGTAATTTCATCAGGAAACTTCGAAGCAAATTCGATACTCCTGTCAATGGGTATAATAGTGTTATTTATAATGTTATGAACAAGAAATCTTATTTCTGTCTGAAATAACTTCATTTTAGGAGCAGAAATAACAAGACCATTTTTAATAGCTAAATGTTTAAAAATATTTAAATGCTTAAAATGCTCTTCAATGGTATTAGAGAATATAAGTATGTCATTAATATAAGAGAGAATAAAAGTAGAATATTGAATAAATATCTCATTCATAATATTCTGGAATTCAGTAGGAGCATTTTTTTAAACCAAATGGCATAACATTCCATTCATAGTGTCCAAACAGAACTGTGAAGGCAGTTTTGTATTTATCATTTTCTTCAATTTGAATCTGCTAGTAACCTGACTTCAAATCGAATTTAGAGAATATTTTTGCATTAACAATTCTGTTAAGCAAATCTCTTTTATTAGGAATGGGATATCTTATCCATTTAAGGACTTTATTAAGAGGTTTGTAGTTAATAACTAACCGCGGAACACCTATTTCCTTTTCAGCATTGTTATTAACATAAAATGCTGTACAACTCCATGGAAAGTAGTTTCGAATAAGTTTTTTATTAAGAAGATCATTGATCTCTTTTTTGCATAATTCGAGATAATTATTGTTCATTTGACAAGGTCGAGCCTTAGTCGGAATATCTTTTTCATTAAAGGATTCTTTATATGGAAGAGAGACAATATGATGCTTTCTATCCCAAAAAGAATTAGGAATATTGCTATAAGTTTGACAAATAAATTCATCATTAACTTGTTTTATTTTATTCTTTATTTCATATTTTTCAAGCTGTTCTTTAATAGATAGCTGAAAATTTTCTTCTTCGATAAAGTTTATCTCGTTTTTCTTCAGATCAACTTCTTTTATTTTATTAAAAATTTTTACCACAGGATTAGTGATAAATTCAAAGGTAATATTATTTTCCTTGTAACAAGTGGAAATACCTTATTTATTTATTTTCTTTATAGGCATAAGTTTTTCTAGAAAAGGAGTTCCTAGAATAACATGTTGTAATATTTCTTTTACAACAATAAAATGCAAGGGAGTGAATGCATCATTTTTACAGATATGAACATTTGTAACTTAAAAGGTGTTGTAAGAGCTTTGTTATTAGCAGCACTCAAAGTCTGAGTACTGCGTTCACAAATAGTGCTAATCAACGCCATAACACTATCTTCAGATTCTTTATTATTTTTAATTTTTACAGCATTGGCAATATCTGCTTTCTGCTCATGTGATATACAATGATCCCACCAGCCTTTTAAGATGCCGGTAAAACCGCAAGTAATAAAATTAGCAATAGCTTTATATGTGTTATTATTTGTATGGCAAACCGTAGCAAACATAAGCATACGATGCATCTGATCACAAATTTATTTATTAGAACATTCTTCTATATTCCATTCATAGATGTTTCCTCTACTGTAATTGTTTTGAATGATATTATCATTCTCTTCGTATAAAACATCCATTGGTGTTGGACATTTGTAATAATATTTTTGAAGATTTGGCTTCTTGTGTTGTTGCTGCATAGGCAGAATCATACTAGAAGCTTGATTTATAGTAGTACCTTTATTTTCAAAAGAATTTTGAATAGCATGTATCTGACTAGGATCTAAATGATCGTCAGAATGTTGTGAATAGCTTTACTGGATTCAATATCTGAATTATCAGCTACGAAAAAAAATTTGTCAAGTACCGCAATAGTATTAGTAGTGTTCTGAGAAGAACTTTCCCCTTTTTCCTTAGTGGAATATTTTTCACTTAAGGTAGTAGAATGAAGCTTCTCAATTAAGCTTTTAATGTCTTTCTCAGTAACTTCTGGAGATGATAATTTAAAACCGCTAGTATCACTAGTTGATTTTATTGGTATATTGCTTACCTTTTTAGAGGTAGAAGCTTTTGGCATAGTTTTAGGTAATTTGAGAATAGTGTTGACCTTGAGAAAAATTTCTTCAAGGGAAGTTTCCATTCTAACCAATTGAGAACCAATGGTCTGAATGTAGGCATAAGTATAGTTATTTTTCTTCACTATTTTCTGAAGATCTTTTATTTGTTCTTCCTTATGATCGATAATTCGAATAAAGGAAATAACATCAACTTTTTCGGAATTAACCAAAAATTTTAGAGATTCATTTGGTGGATATAAAGCACAGACATGTTTTCCCGTATCAGTGATCCAATTTTTATAACCCTCTTCTAACATATTAATGCTAGTGAGCTCTTGGTTGATATAGTTCTCAATAAACCATTTATCAAGCTATTTTATTTTATTTATCTCTTTGAGATGAGCATTGTATTTATCTTTGAATTTATACCTTTGATCAAGGGTATAATTCTTTTCAAACCAAGCTTTGAATTGAATTTCTTCATAAGCTTCGACTATAATTTTCTGAACATTCTTGTCCTCAGTCCAGTCCCAATAATTGGGATCGTTGGAAGGATCATTATTATTAGTCAAAGTTATAATATTTAGAGAATGAGTGCCAAAACTAGCATCAAAAGAATAGACAGTATCAATAGGATCAACCCATTCTGTTTTATATTCTGGTTTGGCAATATTATTTTTTACTTTCATATATTTAATTTTATCATCCTTCTCGGATGTCTGAGAAGAATTTTCTCCCTTTTCAATAACAGAAGGGGATCGAAAACTAGAGGATGAAATTCTAGCTTTAATTTGTGGAGTAAATCTAACTTCCACATCTCCATCTGGAGTTTGGATTATTTGATCTAACTCAGTACCCATTATGGGTCTAGACGAAAAAGCCTGATTTAAAACCCATCTATCAGGAAATTAAATTTTATTCCATTTGATAATTTTATTAGCAGCGACATTTAATGTTAACAAATTTGTTTCAATCAAAGTCGTCTTACTAGGTTTGGTAAGATGTCTAGCTTTAGGAGCCAAAGTAGACAATACTTTAAAGTTAATTCGATAGAGAATATCAATGGTTTCATAACCTTGCTTAAAGTTATAAACGTAAGACTTCAGATTAAAAGTTACTGCTGTCACGACCCGCACCCGGTATAGGGGTACGAGAGCGTGGGTACGTCCAGCCTACGCCGCAGCATCGGTGGTAGAACGATTTCTGGGTCAAGCACTATCTAAACAATCTTGCACTAGTATCCAACTCCATAAGAAGACACAGATAACACTATATAAATAACAACATACTCAATCACATAACGACAGCACGATTAGAATTCGAAGAAATAAATAAAAATACAACATAAGTCTAAACTTTAAATAATCTAACTTAACATAAACCAAGTCTGAAATAAGATTTGCCGGAGACAAATCCGGTACCAAATAATATGCTAAAGGAACTAACTAGACAACTAATGATTCTGGCTATACCTCCCGGAATCACGACTGCACTACTAAGACCAAGACTGCAGTTACTCACCCTGTGGTCCATCAGTGTCAGATACCAATCCTCTAGGCATAGTCTGGAAAATGTTTTCCAGTCAGGAAGGAGCAAAGTACATTTCTAAATAGCAGTTCTATATCAATGATATAAACTATGTAGCAGTATATAGATGGAAATATACAAGATGCATGTATATGTACGAGAAACATATAATAAAGGATATACTGGAATACTATAAGTAAATGCTGGAAAAGAAACAATATGTCAATGAGCAAGAATCCTATGACTAAGTGTGTTAGTACTAGCTTTAACATGTGATCGACTTGGGACTAGTAAACTCATTACATTGGTTAGCGATCATCCTTGAGGTCAGGCTAATCCGTAAGAATAGCTATGATGCAAGTAATAGTCAGGCTAACCATATGTAATAGTGATGAGGCATGTAATGGTAAGGCTGCACCGACGTGAGGCGTGGGTGAGCTATGATGCATGTAGAGTTGGGTATGATCACATATCTACACTAAAATACTCCCCACCCCCGACCGGTATAGTAGATCCAATCATGGTACGCTATGGCACGGGATTCCCTAAGGAGGTAGCAAATCTCCCCTAAAATTAGTGTCTGTACATGTACAAGATAACAATGAAACAAGACTTGTACAAGCTATACCATGAACAAGGAATAATATCTCATGACGAGATCCGTATACACCAATCCGTGTAACCATCGTGCCAAGAGCATGGATATTTACACTAGATACAATGAAGATAGGGGATATCATAAACAAGAAGCTAATCAGAGAATGTACTCACCTTGGGTCCTTAGCTAGTAAAACTAATATCCTGTCCCAGAGTATCGTCTAGAGGATCCAACAGTCCTATAAACATATAATAAAAAATACAACATTTGTATCAGATGCTACACTAACACAAATACATAACTCAGGGCTATGCCAGGTATGGCACTGGTCAATCTAGGGTCAGTGTGCGTCAAGTTGCACGGGTGTCGCATCTGTGATTGCTGGACAAGACAGACGATCAAAACGGTACGGGACTTGCCAGTACGTCAGTGTACGTGTGGCAGTCTGCTTTCAGTTCACAGGGTCAAAGTCAGGTGTAAGGACGGGGTATCCGTATTTACATTGGGGTCGCCTACAACATACACCAATTAAACAATAAATTGATATAATACATACATAGGGTTATACCAAAAATATATACAAATATGTATAATTGTATATACTCTAATAGAATTATATATCATATATATATATATATATGTTTAAAAATATACATACCATATTTATACGTATACGAGGAACTGATATATATATACACTGAATATACATATATATATATACCAATTAATACATATACAAAAACACAAATTCATAAATACCAAGACAAATACATATATATATATATATATGTATATATATATATATATATATATATATATATATATATATATATATATATATATATATATATATATATATATATATATATATATATATATATATGTATGTATATATATATATATATATATATATATATATATATATATAATTATACCAAATTAGTACTTATACTATATACAGGTAAATATACCAAATTACATTTATATATGTATATACCAATTAACATATATATATATATATATATGTACATACATATACTAATACGAAAATATATATACATATATATATTTATACCGAAATACGTTAATATATATATATATATATATATATATATATATATATATATATATATATATATATATATATATATATATATATATATATATATATATATATATATATATACCAATACATATTTAACATATAACATTTAAATACGTATATACTAATTATTAATACATATATACCTTAAATACTTATATATATAAATAGGAAAAATACACGATATATA
This sequence comes from Iris macrosiphon, assembly GCA_036927795.1. Taxonomy (NCBI): domain Eukaryota; kingdom Viridiplantae; phylum Streptophyta; class Magnoliopsida; order Asparagales; family Iridaceae; genus Iris; species Iris macrosiphon. The sequence continues at coordinate 57,091,675 of JAYESA010000014.1, forward strand.
TATATATATATATATATATATATATATATATATATATATATATATACACGTACGAAACATTATACACTAATTAGAGAAATATATGATATATATATATTTATACATGCATACGTGTATACACATACACACATACATTTACACTCAAATACGTATATACATAAATACGTACGTATATATATACTAAGCTATACTCTATCAAAGAATGAGGGGAGAGGGAGAGGCTCACAGAGGGTGGCCGTCGGGGTGGTTGTCGGGCTGCAGCAGGAGGGTGATGGTAACGGTGGTGGTTGATGATCTCGGCTGTGCAGTGGAGCTGGTGTCGAACTGCGGAGGAGCAGCAGGAAGTCGAGGTGCAGGCTATCGGGCTGCAGCAGGAGGGTGATGGTAACAGTAGTGGTTGATGATCTCGGCTGTGCAGTGGAGCTGGTGTCGAACTGCGGAGGAGCAGCAGGAAGTCGGGGTACAGGCTGACCGGAGATAAGGGAGTGGAGTATCGAGTGATTGGCCGGGGAGGATGATGACAGTGGGGCTGGTGGTGAGTCGGAGCTCAGGGAAGGGTGGCCGAAGTTGAGCCGGAGTCGACTGGCTGGCCGGGCCGGAGCTTGGCTCGACGGCCGGGTCGAGTGAACGGGAAGGAGTTCAGGGATGGGCTGGTGATCAGTGAGTAGAGGAGAGCTCGGCGTGTGGAGGATGATGAATACAGCACCAGGGGAGCCACAGTCGGGGTCGAGGTGAGCTCGAGTGAGGCGGAGGAGCAGTGGAGAAGACGACCAAGGTGCGGGACTCGCCGGAGTATGCAATGAGGAGAAAGACGGGGTTGAGGGGATGATGACAGTGAAAGCCGGGTCGGCTGCGGTGGTGGAAGCTGCCGTGGGGGATTGTGCAGCCGCCGGAGTTGCAGGCCGACTGCGGAAGGAATGGCTCACCGTGGGTCGGGCTGCGTGGCCGGGTTGTCGGCCGGTGATGGGACAGTAACAGTGGTGTGGGATGGATTGTTCCCCCCCCCCTTCTTTCCTGTTTAAATTTTAAAAGGAGAAGAAGGAGAAGAAAGGAAGGAGAAGAAGAGAAAGAAAATGGAAAAATTTTAGAATGGGAAGGAGGCTACGGTTGGAGGCTTGGGGCGAGTGAGGAGGTGTGCTTCCCTAGGTTTTTGGGGATTAGGGCTAGGTGATAGGACATTAAATAGGGAGGGGTGAGATAAGAATGAAGGGTGATGATGCACCCACTTTAAATGAGTGGCCAGGATTTGATATGGAGAAAATTCTTTCATATGAGGATGAGGGTGTTGACCAGTCAATATTGGGCTTCTCTATTTGGTTTGCACCAATGGGGTGTTGACATCTAATGTAATAATTGCAAATTAGCCCCCTTAAATTTGGGTATTTGCACGGACGCATAAAATGATGAAAATTTGGCGGGCGATTCGGTGTTTGGTTTTTTGTAGGGTGAGGGGGCATTGTGTGTTCGGTATGGGTTCAAATAGCAGAGTACTAGAATTAAACAGGGATTAACGGAATCAGACAAAATGGTATCCTCAATTTAATTAGAAATAAATGCAAGCTGCGTTCAAAAATTAATTAGGAGTACATGGGACCAAATTCAGGTCGGGTCATCAATATCATTACTGAAGAAGACTCAGAGCAGAATATTATCCTAATTTGGGTCGTATAAAAAATAGGTCAAAATTTCCTCTAATTTTGATTGGAACGCACAACGATACAAAATTGGAATTTATTTAGAATTTAAATAAACGTCTGCGATAATTTTTGTGCGGCTAAAATGAAGCACAAGAGAGCATAATTATGAGTCACAAAAATGGTAGAATGGAAGGCGGGCACGTCTAGGGCAATATTGTGAAATTTGTTGGAAGACAAAAGCTAGGGTAGCGCTCCGAATATCGAAGCAACGGCAGCGCGCAACAATTAAATAAATTACGATAATTAATTATGACATCCAATAATTAAAATTCTAATTAATATAATTAACACGTAATCCTATAATTCGGACAGGTGTTTGTCTAGTGGGCTTTTAGGTCCAGTCTACCAGCTCAGACCTTAATGAATACTGTAAATATTTAAATATACCTCTCATACAATTATTTAATTTAAATACACATATCGAGAAAACATTTAATATAAATATTAATAATTTATAAAAAGTCGAAAATACCCCTGTTTTCAGAATGTGGTAGTGACAACTGCATCCAGTAAATTTATATCTATAAGAGATAGGCTTAAATTCGGATAAACTCCTTTTCTAGAAAAACTTATGCCTATAAAGGAAACAAATAAAAAAGGTATTTCCATTTGTTACAAGGGAAAGAATATTACCTTTGAATTTATCACTAATCCTGTGGTAAAATTCTTAATGAAATAAAAGAAGTTGATCTGAAGAAAAACCAGATAAACATTATCAAAGAAGAAAATTTTCAACTATCTATTAAAGAATAGCTTGAAAAATATAAAATAAAGAATAAAATAAAACAAGTTAATGATGAATTTATTCGTCAAACTTGTAGCAATATTCCCAATACTTTTTGGGATAGAAAGCATCATATTGTCTCTCTTCCATATGAAGAATCCTTTAATGAAAGAGATATTCCGACTAAGGCTCGACCTTGTCAAATGAACAATAATTACCTCGAATTATGCAAAAAAGAGATCAATGATCTTCTTTATAAAAAAACTTATTAGAAAATCCTACTCTCCATGGAGTTGTACAATATTTTATGTTAATGACAATGCTGAAAAGGAAAGAGGTGTTCCGCGGTTAGTTATTAACTACAAACCTCTTAATAAAGTCTATTTTTATATACCATTTGTGGGTAATAAAAAGATCTATTTTTGATATAAAAAAAAGAATGATATATAGATTTTCCTTTATCTCTTATGTTAACAGATTGAACCTGTTAATCAGAAATATTATCATCATTCTCGTTATCACTATTGATAAGATGAGAATGATCAATCATTTCTTTATTAAGAATTATCTCTTGTAGGATTTAACATCCTGTTCAATGAGAGCAAGTATTTGCTGAGTTATTTCGTCGTTAGACTTTAACTCTTTAATTTCATTCTCCAAAGTTTTTAATTCTCTTTGAAGGTCGTTTATAGAGATAGTCTTAGTGTAAACCCTCTCACCCAAAATTAGGCCTACTTGGCCTAGATAGAGAAACTAGGGCTAGTTTGTATCCAGTTGGAAGTAGGACACGGCATTTTGTTTAATTATATAAGATTTATATCACTTAGTGCACCCTACCGTTGCTTCGACAATTGGAGCACTACACTAGCCATTGCCTTCCTACATATTTTACATCCTTGTCTTAGACATGCCCGCCTTCTATTCAGACCTTTGTGTAACTTATAATTATGCTCACTTGTGCTACATTTTAGCCGCACAATAATCGTCGCGGAAGTTATTTCTTATTTATAAATAAATACGACTTTTTATCCTTGTGCGTTCCAATCAAAATTGAAGACACAATCTTGACCCATTTTGTGCAACCCAAATTATGATAGTATTCTACTATGAGCCCTCTATGTCCATGACACTTGTGTTCCACCTAATTTTATCCCCATGTACTTCTGATTAATTCCAGAATACCTTGCACATTAATTTTAATTACTTTAAACCCAATTTCCTTCTTTGTCCAATTATCCAATTGTTGGGCACTTTTATGCAAAAATGCAATAAGGTGTCCACACCATTGGACAATACATGAAGAAACTCATTTTTCTCCTTCATATGAATTTTTTTATAATTTTTGGAATGTGCAACGCACAACATTGCCCCTCGTTAACCCTATCCTTGCATTTAAATAATGCAAATTATAGCCCTCCAAACCTCTCCATGTGAGGCCAAGCCCATCCCAAAGAGATGTTGACCAAAGTCAAATTTTCTAGGTCAACACCAACCCAAATTCCACATGTATAAATACAAACATTCCCTTTACTTTATTCAACAAAACCCAAACCCATCCCTAGCCGAATTCACCCATCTCCTCCTGTTCATCACCTTCTCCCTTCCCTTCAACCTAATGCCGCTGCAAACTCGCCGGAGCACTCGTCGGAGGCCGTCGACCGAGCCTCGCCACCGTGCATCCTGCCCTTTTCTCCTTCCTCCTCCTCCCTGCGCTGGAGCCCGGAGCATCCGCCTGAGAGCCGCTACACCACCACCTCTCCCTTCCTCCCCGACCTCGACACAACAACTCCAACCTTCAGCAGTCGACCCGCCATTAACACCTAGACCACCACCTTTCTCGGTGATCATCGCAGATTCTTTTCCCTGCATCTACAACCGCTCGACCTCGTCTAGCCTCGACTCCCCTCATCCCGCGGCTACCCCACGGTCATCCTCTCCAGCGCCCTGACCCCCACGGTCACCGTCTCTACCATCCCCATCCCGGTCATCTCCCCAAGCCGCCTGAACGTCGACCGAGCAACGTCGACGCCAGCAACCACAGCCACCACTTCTGTCGATGAGCTGCCATCTTTCTCTCCTTTTCCCTCCTTCCTCCGGTGATCTTCCCCAAGCCACCGGATAACGAGCAGCACCCCGTTGAACTCCCACTTGACCTCCATCTCCCCTCGTCCACTTCGCCACCAGCAACACCACCGGACCTCGTCAAACTCACCATGTCCTCTTCTTCCCTGTCCTACATTGTCCTTCTCCTTGCCGGACCTCCCCTGGCCAGATTTCGGCGAGCAGTATCACCACCCCATCATTACCATCATCATCATCACTTCATCAGCCACCATTACAATTATCATCATTATCACCCTATCATCATCATCATCACTCCATCATCTCCAATGTACATCATCATCATCACTCTATCATCTCCAATGTACATCATCATCATCACCCACATCATCTCACCATCATCATCATTATCATCATCTCCAATCATCACCTTATCATGATCATCCACATCATCACCATCACCCCTATCATCATCCTCATCATTACCATCAACCCAATCATCATCCTCGTCATCATCATCATCCATGTTATCAATAATCATTACCCTCGTTGTCATCGCTGTAATCATCGTCAACCTAATCGTCGTCAATGTTATACATGTGCACTTAACCCGAGGTTCAAACCTGTCCCTCTCCCTTCATTTTATGCGTATTTGTGTAAATAACATCTCGGTTAGCATCTTGGGTTAGATAGTTGGATGATTTCAGACTGTGACAGTGAGCCCAATGACTTGTGTGCATATACGCACGCGTATTAGAATTAAAGTGATATATATATATATATATATATATGTGTGTGTGGATGTATTATATATGTAATTAAATGCTAAATAATAGTTATGACTATATATGTAATTATATTGTACGACCCTAGGACACCGTGGATTTGTCGCATATTTTACCTTGACTTTGTGACCTGAACATTAGGGAATTGCCTGCCTTGTGTACACCGACGTACTGGCTAAACAAGTATTGGTTGACCGTCTGATTGTGTGGAGCACTTGAAGACGTGACACCTGCGTAATTAGACGCACAATTTACCGTGTTAGTTGACCCGTGTCACCCCTAGCGTACCCTCTGAGTCCAGCGTATTTATAGTTGTGTATATGATAGTGTAATTACTGATATTGTATTGTATTATATTATATGTACATAGGATATTGGATTATTCTGCGCGACTTCTGGAGCAGGTTATTGGTACATCGCAGCTTTCTTGTAAGGCAAGTATACCTTGCCATTGTACTGTTAATCATATTCCATATGTTGCATGTATCTTTATTTTCTGCCATTAGTTCATATATTTTAACTGCTATATAAATTGCGCATCCAAGAAAACTTGGATGCAACGACGGTGTCGTCGTGATCTATTTTTATTATGTATATGCATTGACCTTGTTTATGAGACCGCTCTATTATCATGAAGCATCATTAGGTTTTATTGGTCGTGACATAGCTGTTATACGAGTGTGAGTCTCGTATAGATCACGGACTCGCGTGCAGGATTTGGCCTCCTGTACGTATGGGACGTGCGTTAGGGATAACTGTTGTTAGAAACTTTGTATGCTAATAGACTTGGCAGTTATTAGAGATATTATCGTGTCATGGATGTGACATGCTTAGAGCAAGGGGTGGGGAGAACAACAAGTACCGCATTTGGACTCCTTTGTACTTTTCTTATTGTAACCCGGACACTCCACCGGAGATACGGGAGGTGATAACCCCTATATTATCAGGCGGCCTCTGCCGTTCAAAAGACGACATGCTTTATAGGCCCATGATTCTCCGAGAGAGTCATGTCAATCCCATTTATGGCCAGATAGTCCACTTGTTAGAAAGTTGTTCTTAACGTCCATTCACATAGATGGTTAGGCAACCCATTGGATATTTATTTCAGTATTTTATTGGCATGCTTCAATGTATCTTGTTATGTCCCTCTGATGACCCGGTCCCTTTTCAGGTGTAGATGTTCATGAGTATTCGCAGGAGCACAGATCCGGACTTGCTACGTAGATTCCGAGGAGGTCTTCCCTTCGAGCCCTATGATTGTTAGTTGATATTCTTATATTGTGTTTGTTGTGTTGCGCTTATATATTCGAGTTGGTAGTGGATTTGTTTCCATCCAACTATCATATTTAGATACTTCATATTGAGATCTAGTTATATAGATATTGGTTATTTATTTATATTTGATTTTCTGTGGATGAGATTTAAATTATACCCTGTGACTTGTGATAGTTTTACCACTTGTAAATTATTGTTCATTACACAGCGTAAGCATGTGTTATGGTTTCCATATATTGGAGTTGCCATATACATGTGGCTGGCATGCTTACGTGTTCCTAGTCCTAAGTATTTTGGGACTAGGGCATGACATATTTTTAGTGGTGTCCCATGCAGGTCGAGAGCATATTAACTCGGTTACGTTACTGTACCGAGCAAGCCTGCAAATAGGATTAGAGTATAGGTTCTCATCCATAATTGACTATGACTCATCTTTTTTCCCATCTATCCTATTTAAATAATTGTATCCTGCTTGATTCATGTGCTCCCCTAATAGTTCCTTGAGTATAGCCCCCTCCTAGAATATAGAAGTCCATGTTATTTGATGATAAGTAGGGTAACCTTCCTATTAAGAGTACAACTAGGATATTGACACATCACTAAGTTAGAATACTTAATGAACCCTAGCATTCCTTACTGCCTAATGAACCCTAGTACCCTTACCTGTAGATGGATTGACCATTATCCCTTGATAATTAGGGATGACTTGAGAGTGGTATAAACACTACTAGGATTAGTTAAAAATTTGACCATATTGTTTGACCCTGGTATTGAGGAACCAATAGAAATCCAAGATTTAATATTAGGACTGAAACTAACTTTCATAAGTAAGATAGTATTAGAGGACTATAAATTAGATTCTTGGTATTAGCAGACAGTACCTTAGGAAGCCAAGAGAAATGAAAATAAATATTTCCCTTGATTATACCTCGAACACAGAGTTTAGCATCCCACATTTTCCTTAGGAAATCATGATATTTTTTAGAGTCTCTCTATTTTTAATTTCATATCTTGTTCCTCTACAACCTTAGCGTTCGTTATTTGTGCGACGACTAATTATGCTTTTCTTTTCCTTTTTTTCAACTCGTACCACCTGACACTTCTGATTGTAGGCCAAGTAATTTCTTTTTGATATATAGCTTGCCAGATTATAGTTGTAATCTCGAATTTTAAAATTATGTTCTTGTAGAAGCATAAAAAATACGCTGGGGGATTATACACGTAAAACCCCTAACATACATGCAGCACTGGGTGGCGTTAAACATAACTTTCAGAGCCATTAGCCTATAATAGAGCTTCAACGCTGTTCAGCGTAAAACAGAGCTCCAGAATAACCCGCGTAAAGCAGTCCTTCCAAACTGCTTTGGCGTAAAAAGGTTGCTACATTTCCACTTCGGCATAAAACCTGTCTGCTTTTAATGCAGTGGGAAGTTGTACGAGGAACTCTTCGTATTCCTCGAATGAACCTATCAGACAAAGCAGTGAACCTGACTCCTGACAAAGAGTACTGCACGGCGATCGAGAGGACGGCTGTAATAATGACTCTGCACAGAGCCCCATACTGTTGTCTAGTGACATAAACCTTGATATAAGACGTCATTTACGCATTCAAGGAATACGCTGCCTATTCTACACAGGCATGTCATGCCCCGATCTCCCGCAGGCAAATCGGCCGTTCCCGCTAGGCGGGAATCACCCTCGCCAGCGCTCCCGCGGAACGATCGCTTGACCTATCCGGACGTGATGCCGCACGAGCGTGAGCCACGCCCGTACAAGGCCATGGTTCATTAGCTGACGGTAAGAGTTCTAAGCCACAGAGTCGCACAGATTGTCCGAGTGCAGCGGAGTCATAAACGCGTAGGCGATCGGTAATAGGTTCACTGAGTCGACAATATAGCGGAGGCATTTGAAACACAAGTTAAAGTAAAGCAAGCTCTTTTATTGATATGAACAAGTATTACAGGCGACGTATAGCCGAGATTACAAGTCGCTCAAGCCTCTCTCTCTGAAACATAAAGCGTGCCAAGTGGCTACAATTGTGGAATGATTGTACAGGCGATGATCAGGCGATGTTCGGGCTATGTTCCAACATTATGTCTTGTATATGTGCTTCTGTTCCAGACACACCGTTGCTTCGGGGTGATCTTCATACCTTAGCACGCACGAAGGAGGCATCCGCACCGAACGAGGTTCTCCCGCACCCTGCACACAAATTGGTGGATTATCAGTACATTGAATGCACTGGTGGGGAAGCTACTCGCCCGCTCGACAAATCCAAACACGTAATATAAGTTCCGTGCACCAACTATTAAGTTGTCTTTCTAGTTGCCTTAGGATCAGTTTTATGCAAATATTGAATAGCCTAACTCGTGTGGCAGTGCGCCGTACAACATGAGAGAAAACACAGCGAGACTTACCAACTTACCATCTCCTTCCCTGTCCAAGGCAAACATTATTAATTCAAGCACGGGCAAGTATAAACATTCAGGGGTATAGCATATGCAAACACGAGGGTCATTTTAACATGATCGTTCAGGTGTTCAGTTGTTCATCGATGCGATGCAATGACTCGCACGCGGATAGCCGCTAAGCGAGGATGACTTATCTATATGAACATGAGTCGCTGGCATAGCCATAAAGGACCGTTTAGTCTCAGGGCGAAGTGACATGCAACACGGGTGGCGAGCCCTGCTGCATAACACTTGCCGGATAACATACGACTATACATACGTCCCGTCTGGATCGGATCGGTCCCAGTGCCCCGGTGACCGTCCGCGGAACTCAACATAACATACCTTGTGCACACAAGTTGTCCGCGACTATGCAGGTCAGGGTCTATCCTTTTTCCATAGCTTGACATGATAATCATGAAACTTAAACTTATTCTGAACGAGCATATTGCTCCACGAGCTGGGATTCCATCAGTACATAACACGATCCTCATTCAGATACATACTTAGCATGATTATCATTCAAGTGTGATTCACGTTCAGTATTTGTTACCCTGATGCGTGCCTCTGGTTCGGGGATTGCCTTGGAGACCCAACGGTCCCGGATACTTGCAGGTTCATTCAGGCACGGAACAACTACGTAGTAGTCTCCCGGGGTTTGGATGAAAATATGGCAACGTACAAGCAGACAAGCATGCATTTCTAAGGAACATAAGCAGACACGTTTGCTCGGGCCCGAAGGTAAGCCGAGAGATGAAACCGTTAGGGACTTAGTATGCGAGGGTCTGAATATAATCAATATTTTAGTTTCCATGTTCTAGCATAAGCAATACAAGTTGGGATTATTTCCTTAGCTAGATGCATTGGATTTATTAGCATGCAGGGGTGAATCACCTAGCGACTAGCATAAATATTCCAGATTTTTGGTGTGTTGGCTAAGCAAAGACAAGTTCACCGTAGCCACCCACCTTAGCGATGATTCGCCTCGGTAGAGCGATACGTCAAGCGAGCCTCTGAAAGCCATAGCCGGATTCCTGTAGGGACAAGTCTGGATATCCTTTGCTTCTTGATCGAGGCAAAGCGGGTCAGGACAGTTGCACTTTTGTCGTTTGTGTCGGCAGTTTGCTAGAACGGAACGGGGTGTTACAAGGCAGAGATGAGCTTTACGCTCAGGATAAGACGAAACCAATCGCCACGTCAAAAGTTGTTCTTCGTACAGAACTCGAGGCACGTCTCTGAAGTTAATGTACGAGATGGGGGCAGATCTCTGTATTTAATGCACGAGATTTGGTTCTACTTTTAATGACTGGGAGAGCTAAAATTAGGGCTAATATGCTCATGTCACTATCCCTGCATATTACGCCAACCAAGCTATTTTTAACTATAGGAGCACGCCATATGCTATCTCCTTAAAATATGCCAACCAGGCTATTTTCAACTATAGGAGTACGCCGTATTCTATCTCCTCGAAATACGCCAATTCAGGCTATATTTGCAAGGTACGCAATAAGGCTATTTGGCCCCGAATACGCTCAAGACCTTAGTCAGCAAGGATATTTGGCTAGTTTACGCTGGTTACCTATTACCTATACAGCATCAAGTTTTACGAAGAATTTGGCTTCTATGCCAATAAGACAGCTATTTGGCTTTTACGCAAATAAGACAGCTACTTGGCTTTTACGCCAACGAGATAACTATCTGGCTTTTACACCTATGAGACAGTTATTTGGCCTTTATGCCAACCTTCTCTACGCAAGGGGCAGTTACCTACGTGGCTTGCATGCCGTGATCTTCGATGAGCGATTATACGCATTACCTCATAATGGGACACGCATTACACGTCAATTCAAGAGATCATTCATACATGGGTAGCAGTTATTATAACCGCCGCGTAAAAGGTGCAACTCTCTCCGCTGTTCGGTTTCTACACCGACTGGTCAGTTACTGTGACCAAACACTATAAATAGAGACCTCCAACCATAGGAGATAGAGATCGAATCCAAGGTGGAGAGAATTCAGGAGTCACAGACAGAGGTCAAATCCAAGGTGGAGAGAATTCAGGAGTCACAGACAGAGGTCAAGGTCAAGAAAGCACCTATAGAGAGCTTTGGCAACGAGAGTTCAACCTTTCCTGCAGTCTTTGAAGCTTCTTTTTCTTCTTCTACAGCACTTCTTCGTCATCGTGTGGTCCAAGGGACAAAGTGATCGACCGCAGATCAGACTTCTATAGCAATATTTTCTCATAATTAAATTTTTGTACTTAACATCCTCATATAGGATTAATTGTACTTCTTTTTCTTGCTTGTAAACAAAGAAATGATTTCATATAAACCTAGTTTCATTTTCTTTCGTTTATTATCAAACAGTTCTTAGTATTTAGAGCTTGATGGGTTGAGTTGTTCTTTTAGATTATGATTGGAGGATTATCCTTTAGTTTTGAATCACGCGATTTGTACCCCCACCTCGATACGAGTTATATCCCCTTTCCCCTTGAAGGTCAGTAACTTTTCCATTCTTACTATTGACACTTTGTTCTATAAGCACAATGATTAAGACTTAAGATGACCACTACCTATATAATGCAATAGGAGACCCTAATAAGTACCAAGATCTTTTCCGTATATACCTCAATAAGAGTTTATACTTTATTTACAAGGACAATATTATTTTGTAGAAACCCCTAAATACAGTTACAGTATTAGTTAATTATTTTAAGTTGGGTAGTATGCCTCACAACATAGTATCACATTATCTTTTGACCTATTATTGAAGTATAACTGAATGACATCAATTGTATGCTAGCATAAGACGATAGTGTTTATTCAGACTATAAAAGTTAGAGGTCCATGCCCCTATTTGGTCGACTAGCAACTTAGACAAGGAGTTAGTATGACAACTGTAGAGACTGAAGAGTCTTATCTTCTGAGTGAACTTGAATTATTATGTACCTTCTTTCATCATGATCCAGCATATTTATATTTTATGTACTACCTTAACTTATGCCACTATTATAGCCTAGTTTTGCGAGCTTATTCTTTTATCAAGCATGTTCACAACATATGTATTATTGGATGCATACACTATTACATTTCAGAATCAGTGTATTACGGTCTGATCAACCATAGTGTGCTTTGTTCGCCCTTTGCAATACCACTTTACGTGGATTGAGAAATATAATTGACCAGTAAACGAATATACTTGCCCTCTAGATATGTCAGAGCATATCATATCAAGTACATAACTGTACCTTCTCCCTCCCCTTCAACCCGACGCCGCTGCAAACTCGCCGTAGCACTCGTCGGAGGCCGTCGATCGAGCCTCGCCACCGTGCATCCTGTCCTCTTCTTCTTCCTCCTCTTACCTGTGCAGGAGCCCAGAGCATCTGCCAGAGAGCCGCTATACCACCACCTCTCCCTTTCTCCCTGACCTCGACACAGCAACTCCGACCTTCAGCAGTCGACCCGCCATTAACACCTAGACCACCACCTTCCCCGGTGATCACCGCAGAGTCTTTTCCCCGCCTCTACAACCGCTCAACCTCGTCTAGCCTCGACTCCCCTCATCCCGCGGCCACCCCGTGGTCATCCTCTCCAGTGCCCTGACCCCCACGGTCACCATCTCTGCCATCTCCGACCCGGTCATCTCCCCAAGCCGCCTGAACGTCAATCGAGCAGCGTCGACGCCAGCAACCACAGCCACCACTTCTGTCGATGAGCCGTCATCTTCCTCTCCTCTTCCCTCCTTCCTTCGGTGATCTTCCCCAAGCTGCCGGACGACGAGCAGAACCCAACTGAACTCCCCTCGACCTCCATCTTCCCTCGTCCACCTCGCCACCAGCAACACCACCGGACCTCGTCGAACTCACCCTGTCCTCCACTGTCCTCCTCCTTGCCAGACCTCCCCTGGCCGGATTCCGACGAGTAGCATCACCACCCCATCATTACCATCATCATTATCACTTTATTAGCCACCATTACAATCATAATCATTATCACCCTATCATCACTCCATCATCTCAAATATACATCATCATCATCACTCCATCATCTCCAATGTACATCATCATCATCACCCATATCATCTCACCATTATCATTATCATCATCATCATCATCTCCAATCATCACCTCATCATGATTATCCATATCATCACCATCACCCCTATCATCATCCTCGTTATCACCACCAACCCAATCATCATCCTCATCATCATCATCATCCTTGTTATCAATAATCATTACCCTCGTTGTCATCGTCGTCATCATCGTCAACCTCATCGTCGTCATCGTCATGCCTATGCGCGTACCCCTAGATTCGAACCTGTCCCTCTCCCTTCATTTTATGCGTGTTTGTGTAAATAATATCTAGGTTAGCATCTTAGGTTAGATAGTTGGTTGATTTCAGACTATGACAGTGAGCCTAATGACTTATGTGCGTATACGCACGTGTATTAGAATTAAAGTGATATATATATATATATATATATATATATATAAATGGATGTATTATATATGTAATTAAATGCTAAATAATAGTTATGACTATATATGTAATTATATTGTACGACCCTAGGACACCGTGGATTTTGTCGTATATTTTACCTTGACTTTGTGACCTGAACATTAGGAAATTATCTGCCTTGTGTACACTGACATACTGGCTAGACAAGTGTTAGTTGACTGTCTGATTGTATGCAGCACATGAAGACGTGACACTCGCGTAATTAGACGCACAATTTACCGTGTTAGTTGACCCATGTCACCCCTAGCGTACCCTCTGAGTCCAGTGTATTTATAGTTGTGTATGTGATAGTGTAATGGCTGATATTGTAATGTATTATATTATATGTACATAGGATATTGGATTGTTCTGCGTGACTTTTGGAGCAGATTATTGGTACATCGCAGCTTTCTTGCCAGGCAAGTATATATTGCCATCGTATTGTTATTCATATTCCATATGTTGCATGCATCTTTATTTTCTGTCATTAGTTCATATATTTTAACTCTTATTTAAAATATGCGTCTAAGGAAACTTGGGTACAACGACGGTGTCGTCGTGATCTATTTTTATTATGTATATGCATTGACCTTGTTTATGAGACCGCCCCATTATCATGAAGCATCATTAGATTTTATTGGCCGTGACACAGCTGTTACACGAGTATGAGTCTCATATAGATCACGAACTCGCATGCAGGGTTTGGCCTCCTATAGGTATGGGACATGTGTTAGGGATAACTGCTATTTGAAATTTTGTATGCTAGTAAACTTGGCAGTTATTAGAGGTATTATCGTGTCATAGATGTGACATGCTTAGAGCATGGGGTGAGAAGAACAACAAGTACCGCATTTGGGCTCCTTTGCACTTTTCTTATTGTAACCCGGACGCTCCACCGGAGATACGGGCGGTGATAACCCCTATATTATCAGGCGGCCTCAGTCGTTCAAAAGATGACATGCTTTATAGGCCCCTGATTCTTCGAGAGAGTCATGCAAATCTCATTTATGGCCAGATAGCCCACTTGTTAGAAAGTTGTTCTTAACGTGCATTCATATAGATGGTTAGGCGACCCATTAGATATTTATTTCGTACTTTATTGGCATACTTTTATGTATCTTGTTATGTCCCTCTGAGGACCTGGTCCCTTTCCAGGTGTAGATGTTCATGAGTATTCGCAGGAGCGCAAATCCGGACTTGCTACGTAGATTCCGAGGAGGTCTTCTCTTCGAGCCCCGTGATTGTTAGTTAATATTCTTATATTGTGTTTGTTGTGTTGCACTTATATATTCGAGTTGGTAGTGGATTTATTTCCATCCAACTATCATCTTTAGATACTTCATATTGAGATCTAGTTATATAGATATTGGTTATTTATTTAGATTTAATTTTCTATGGATGAGATTTAGATTATACCCTGTGACATGTGATAGTTTTACCACTTTTGAATTATTGTTTATTATACAGCGTACGCATGTGTTATGGTTTCCATATATTGGAGTTGCCATATATATATGCGGCTGGCATGCTTACGTGTTCCTAGTCCTAAGTATTTTAGGACTGGGGAGTGACACTTAGGATTATTCCCTTTTCTCCGGGCTAAGACTTCTGTCATGGTATAAGGGGCGAAACTAGAAGAAGTTTCTTTAGTATTAACTTGCAAAATCTCAGTAATTTTTGCTTTCATATTTTGACTAATTGTATCAGTCAAAAGTGGTTCTAGAATATCTTTTTTATCTTGATTTGTCAATACATTAATAGAAAGACCATTTATTTCAATAATAGACTTATAATAGTCAGCTTTGCTGTTGATGGTATATGTTTTACAATCGTAATTCGTACCACAATCAGTAGCAGATTTTATAGACTCATCACTTGATGAATCAGATTCATAATCAGAATTGACCATGATCTTTAATAGAGTCTTTTTTAACCCTTCGTCTTCGATCATATCGATCTTTTGTTTAGTATTGCATCTGTTCGAAAATGGCCTAATTTGCACATTTAAAGCATTTAACTCTTTTATTCGAACTTGTATTTTTAGAGAATATCTTCCTTGTAGGGAATCTCTTTCTTTCATTAGAAAAATCTTTAGGATAAATCCTTTTAGAAGAAAATAACAATGCTGAAAAGGAAAGAGGTGTTCCGCGGTTAGTTATTAACTATAAAACTCTTAATAAAGTCCTTAAATGGATAAGATATCCCATTCCTAATAAAAGAGATTTGCTTAACAGAATTGTTAATGGAAAAATATTCTCTAAATTCGATTTGAAGTCAGGTTACTGGCAAATTCAAATTGAAGAAAAGGATAAATACAAAACTGCCTTCACAGTTCCGTTTGGACACTATGAATGGAATGTTATGCCATTTGGTTTAAAATATGCTCCTTCTGAATTCCAGAATATTATGAATGAGATATTTATTCAATATTCTACTTTTATTCCCTCTTATACATTACCAAACCCGAATATAAAACAGAATGGGTTGATCCCATTGATACTGTTTATTCTTCTGATTTTAATTTTGTATAAATAGAGGGAGTCCCCCATTGTTGTGCAATTTTTAGTTCTTGTAATCCTTCTTTCTACTATCTTCTGGATAGAGAAATTATTTTTTTGTAATTTCGTAATTTAAGATCATTACAAAGGGATAACCCAAATAATGAATCATTGATTTATAATCTTATTGCCTAGTTGACAATGGTGCTGATTTGAACTGTGTCAAAGAAGGAATTATTCCATTAAAATATTATGAACGCACTACTCAGACTTTGAGTGTTGCTAATAACAAAGCTCTAACAACACCTTTTAAGGTTACATATGTTCATATCTATAAAAATGATGCATGCATTTCCTTGCATTTTATTGTTGTAAAAGAAATATCACAACATGTTATTCTAGGAACTCCTTTTCTAGAAAAACTTATGCCTATAAAGGAAATAAATAAATAAGGTATTTCTACTTGTTACAAGGGAAAGAATATTACCTTTGAATTTATCACTAATCCTGTGGTAAAAAATCTTAATGAAATAAAAGAAGTTGATCTGAAGAAAAACCAGATAAACTTTATCAAATAAGAAATTTTTCAGCTATCTATTAAAGAACAGCTTAAAAAATGTGAAATAAAGAATAAAATAAATCAAGTTAATGATGAATTTGTTCGTCAAACTTGTAGCAATATTTCCAATGCTTTTTGGGATAGAAAGCATCATATTGTCTCTCTTCCATATGAAGAATCATTTAATGAAAGAGATATTCCGACTAAGGCTCGACCTTTTCAAATGAACAATAATTACCTCAAATTATGCAAAAAGGTTGAAAAAGACTCTATTAAAGATCATGATCAATTCTGATTATGAATCTGATTCATCAAGTGATGAGTCTATAAAATCTGCTACTAATTATGGTACTGATTGCGATTGTAAAATATGTACCATCAACAGCAAAGCTGACTATTACAAGTCTATTATTAAAATGAATGGTCTTTCTATTAATGTATTGACCAATCAAGATAAAAAAGAAATTCTAGAATCACTTTTGACTGATACAATTAGTCAAAATGTGAAACCAAAAATTATTGAGATTTTGCAAGATGATACTAAAGAATCTTCTTCTAGTTTCGCCCCTTATACCATGACAGAAGTCTTAGCCCGGAGAAAAAGGAATAATCCTAAGACTGTCTCTATAAACGACCTTCAAAGAGAATTAAAACCTTTGAAGAATAAAATTAAAGAACGAAATATATATGGGATCTGGAATTGTACATAAAAATATAGTATACTCAATTATGTTAGTTTCCATAGCAATTTGGCTACAGAATTCTTCCAATTGTTTTCTCTCAGATAACCTTTGAGATTTTAATTGATTTCGTAATTTAAGATCATTACAAAGGGATAACCCTTCTTGTATGCAGGCATTAACCAAGTTACCATAGGTAAAATCACGGTATGGTATGATGCCATCATTGTTAGGTAACTTGGTTAATGCCTGCATACAAGAAGGGTTATCCCTTTGTAATGATCTTAAATTACGAAATCAATTGAAATCTCAAAGGTTATCTGAGAGAAAAAATTGTTAGAATTCTGTAGCCAATTTGCTATGGAAACATTTATTTCAGGGTGAGGTGATTCTACTCTAGTCTTTACAATGGAACATAGATGGATGTTCTGATAAACAGATTTGTGATCAGATGCATTGCACAGCAATGGGGGACTCCCCCTATTTATATAAAATTAAAATCTTCAGACTTTAAGGAGAAGCGGAGTATAAGACCCTCTTACTTCATCTTTGGATAAGTAACCCTTTGTCCATTGGGGACAACAAAAAGACCCTGTTAAAGGGCAAATCTAAAAAATGCTTTTGAAAATAAAGATACAGAAATAAACCTGATAGAATGCTCAGTATCATTGACCTGAACG
The DNA here is from genome assembly GCA_036927795.1 of Iris macrosiphon. Taxonomy (NCBI): domain Eukaryota; kingdom Viridiplantae; phylum Streptophyta; class Magnoliopsida; order Asparagales; family Iridaceae; genus Iris; species Iris macrosiphon. Next base: position 57,109,583 of record JAYESA010000014.1, read on the forward strand.
GTCAACAAAAAGACCCTATTAAAGGGCAAATCTAGACTAGTCTGCATAACGTCCATAAGAGATGGTTGCCAGTCTCTTAAAAGGATGGTGGGATCATTGTCTATCACATGAGCAGAAATCACATATTGCCAATGCTGTAAAAATTAAAAATAATAAAGAATCTGAAGATAGTGTTATGACGTTAATCAGCACTATTTATGATCACTTTACGGGTTTAGTTTCTGATAATGGAGAACATATCAGGACTTTACTCCAAAATCTCCATTGTCCTACTCTTACTCATTTTAGATGGTATAAAGATACCTTTCTAAATCGAGTAATGCAATTAAGTGATGCAAATGATGCACACTGAAAATCAAAATTCATTGATGGTCTACCTAATCAGTTTGCAGAAAAGGGGCAAATTAGGCCATTATTCGAACAGATTTAGAAGCAAATTAGTAAGACATAAAAGATTTTAAAGTTGTTGAAACAGATGCCAGTAATATTGGTTATCGTGGTATACTCAAACAAATAGATCCCTCAAGTTCCTCCAGATCTGAAGGGAACTCGCTCAATTATATGCAATACTAAACAAAAGATCAAATATGATCGAAGACAAAGGGTTGAAAAAGATATTATGTTATGAATAATTAAATTATTAATTCTCTATCGAATTCACTTTAAAGTATTATCTACTTTGGCTCCTTTGAATAGATAAACCTAGAAGTAGTCATTCTAAAACTTAAATGAATTACAGAAAAATAATCTCTCTATCCATACCATACTGAATATCAATAGTATAGTTAAAAATATCAAGAAACAACATTTCAGAGAACAGAGAGTAGAATCACCTCAGCCTTGAGCCATCATGGCTCTGATACCAAATATCAGAGTTGTGTGGAGGGGGTCGTTTGCTCATGATATACTGAAAGATTTTATTATAAAAGATTGCTATAAGTGATCGCTATAAGTTACAAGAAGATATTAGAAAGAAGGATTACAAGAACTAAAAATTGCACACACCAAGCAAAGGGGGACTTCCCATATTTATACAAAATTAAAAGCTTCAGAATGAAGCATCCAGAGGCCAGCTGCCATCGCACTCAGAAAAAGTAATTGCCATCTGTCTTTCACCATAAGCTGTCAGCAAAGATTCGCTTTTTCTTTTGGAAAAGTAAAGTGATAAAGACGTCCACTGAGTAAAGAAAGATGCTGCCAAATAGTCTGGTACAGTCACCAACATGCAACAGTTGAGTGGATAATCCACTACAAAAAGTTGCAAAAAACTATCCCCGTTGTAGGTGATAAAAGGAGGATGGGGCCTACCCATATCAATCATAATTTGTCATCATTGATAGGGTCAGTAATGGCCTGATAGAAATCATTAGCAGACATGTCATCCAGGTTCATATCTGAAGTAGTGCTGGAAATGTCCATTTCGAAATTAGCATCAAACTGTGCTTTCAAGAATTGAAGGCACTTCTTTAATTCTTCAGCTGATATTTTAGAATTCTTCCTAATTAGGGAATCCTTCAGTTTGTGATTGTATTATCACCGAAGAGTTTATTTTGGACAAGTTTGTCCATCTTTCTTTCATTATCCTTGATGGATGCCATAACTTCCATCAATTTTTTTTCATCAATCCTTTGCCACCATTTCACAAGGAATTTGCATGACAGGATGGGAATATTGTTGGAATTTAGTTCGCAGTCAATAGTCCAACGAAATATATATGGGATCTGGAATTGTACATAAAAATATAAGGTACTCTCCCCCCCCCCCCAAAAGATGATCATCCTAGCATTATGGATAAGATAAAATCCACTGAAAGAATTATTCTTGAATTATTGGAGGAATAATATCCAGAGTAGGTCCAAGCTTCAACCACCAGTCGAAAAACCAGGAGGGTATCTCATTCTAAAGAATTTCAGGACAGATACGAATAAACCACGAATAGCTTCTCTAGGAGTTTTCACAGTATAAAAAGTTATAGAATGCCTGGATATAATCCCAATAATTATAGCTGCAGACAACCACCTTATCCTTGGAAAGCTGCTGTTCTCTGTTAGGATGAAGCCCCCAAGTTTGTGGTGTAAGGATATTTTTAATGATTACCTTGCTGTAAGCCGTCTCCAAAGATTTTGGTTTAGCAGAATGTTCAATGGTGATTGATTTTGTGGTAATCAAGATACCTTCATAAATATTCATAGGTTTACTCAAAACTGGAATAAAGCTATTTTCAAGATATCGTTTATGAAGTTTCCATGAATCCTTCATAAGAGGAATATCATATTTTTCAAGCTTGATAATTTCCTCAGAATTTAATTTTTCAAAGAAGATGGACTCAACTTCCATTGCTTCTCTGTAAGATTTAGCATTAACATCAGCAATATCTGCTGGCTGCTTTCCCTTGGCCGTTGAGCTGGATCCAGCTTCAGTGGGAGGAGGCTTTCGGCCAATGACCTTCTGAAAGCCAAAGGAGTCCTGGGGACGTAACGTCCCTTTGGACTTGCCTCTGCCGCGAGAGCTAGTTGATATCTTGCTGCAAAAATTCACGTGTTAGAAAATCAGGAAGAGAATTATTTTTGCCATTAATAAATTCAATGTCAAAATCGAATATAGCAAGTTCAGCTTGCCATTTAGCAAAAATTTGCTTAGAAGTAAGATTCTTAACATCTTTCTGTAATATAGATTTTGCAGAACTGTAATCTATACGAAGTAAGAATTTCTTATTTAATAAGTCATCTTGAAATTTATGAATATATTTGATAATAAAAAGAAGTTCTTTCTTTATCGTAAAGTAATTAATCTGAGTATTATCCCATTTACCAGAATGGTATCTAACAAGGATAGCATGATCTTTGTTTTTAGGATCTATTTGTTTGAGTATACCACCATAACCAATATTACTGGCATCTGTTTCAACAACTTTAAACCAGTCAGGATTGGCAAGGTGTAAGCAAGGTAGGCATTTGACCTTTTGTTTAATAAGCTGAACAGCTTTAGTATGGTTGATACTCCAAGGAGTAGGGTTTTTCTTCAACCTTTGATATAGAATTTTTGTATCCATAGCAATATTTTTATAAAAATCAGAAACATAATTTAAAGCACCCAAAAGTCTCTGAAGTTGTTTTATATCAGTAATTTCATCAGGAAACTTCGAAGCAAATTCGATACTCTTGTCAATGGGTATAATAGTGTTATTTACAATGTTATGACCAAGAAATCTTATTTCTGTCTGAAATAACTTTATTTTAGGAGCAAAAATAACAAGACCATTTTTAATAGCTAAATATTTAAAAATATTTAAATGCTTAAAATGCTCTTTAATATTATTAGAGAATATAAGTATATCATCAATATAAGAGAGAATAAAAGTAGAATATTGAATAAATATTTCATTCATAATATTCTGGAATTCAAAAGGAGTATTTTTTAAACCAAATGGCATAACCTGACTTCAAATCAAATTTTGTATTTATCCTTTTCTTCAATTTGAATCTGCCAGTAACCTGACTTCAAATCGAATTTAGAGAATATTTTTGCATTAACAATTCTGTTAAGCAAATCTTCTTTTTTAGGAATGGGATATCTTATCCATTTAAGGACTTTATTAAGAGGTTTGTAGTTAATAACTAACCGCGGAACACCTCTTTCCTTTTCAGCATTGTTATTAACATAAAATGCTGTACAACTCCATGGAGAGTAGAATTTTCGAATAAGTTTTTTATCAAGAAGATCATTGATCTCTTTTTTGCATAATTCGAGGTAATTATTGTTTATTTGACAAGGTCGAGCCTTAGTCAGAATATCTTTTTTATTAAAGGATTCTTCATATGGAAGTGAGACAATATGATGCTTTCTAACCCAAAAGGCATTGGGAATATTGCTACAATTTTGACAAACAAATTCATCATTAACTTGTTTTATTTTATTCTTTATTTTATATTTTTCAAGTTGTTCTTTAATGGATAGCTGAAAAAAAATTTCTTTGATAAAGTTTATCTGGTTTTTCTTCAGATCAACTTACTTAATTTCTTTAAGAATTTTTACCACAGGATTAGTGATAAATTCAAAGGTAATATTATTTTCCTTGTAACAAGTGGAAATACGTTGTTTATTTATTTTCTTTATAGGCATAAGTTTTTCTAGAAAAGGAGGTCCTAGAATAACATGTTGTGATATTTCTTTTACAACAATAAAATACAAGGGAATGCATGCATCATTTTTACAGATATGAACATCTGTAACCTTAAATGGTGTTGTAAGAGCTTTGTTATTAGCAGCACTCAAAGTTTGAGTAGTGCGTTCATAATATTTTAATGGAATAATCCCTTCTTTGACACAGTTCAAATCAGCACCACTATCAACTAGGGCAATAAGATTATAAATCAATGATTCATTGTTTATAATTAGATCAATTTTTATATACCATTTGTGGGTAATAAAAAGATCTATTTTTTATAAAAATGAATGATCTATAGATTTTCCTTTATCTCTTATGATAATAGATTGAACCTATTGATCAGAAATATTATCATCATTCTCGTTATCACTATTGATAAGATGAGAATGATCAGTCATTTCTTTATTGAGAATTATCTCATTGTAGGATTTAACATCATGTTCAATGGGAGCAAGTCTTTGCTGAGTTATTTTGTTGTTAGACTTTAACTCTTTAATTTCATTCTTCAAAGTTTTTAATTCTCTTTGAAGGTCGTTTATAGAGACAGTCTTAGGATTATTCCCTTTTCTCCAGGCTAAGACTTCTGTCATGGTATAAGGGGCAAAACTAGAAGTTTCTTTAGCATTTTGCAAAATCTCAATAATTTTTGCTTTCACATTTTGACTAATTATATCAGTCAAAAGTGATTTTAGAATTTCTTTTTTATCTTGATTGGTCAATACATTAATAGAAAGACCATTTATTTCAATAATGGACTTATAATAGTCAGCTTTGCTGTTGATGGTACATGTTTTACAATCGCAATCAGTAGCAGATTTTATAGACTCATCACTTGATGAATCAGATTCATAATCAGAATTGATCATGATCTTTAATAGTCTTTTTTAACCCTTCATCTTCGATCATATCGATCTTTTGTTTAGTATTGCATCTGTTTGAATAATGGCATAATTTGCCAGATTTAAAGCATCTAACTTTTTTATTCGAACTTGTATTTTTAGAGAATTTCTTCCTTGTATGGAATCTCTTTCTTTCATTAGAAAAATCTTTAGGATAACTCCTTTTAGAAGAATAACTCTTCCTTTTGTATGATTTTTCTTTAGAGAATTTTCTTTTAGTATCAGAAGGAGGTTTAATAGTTTCCATAGCAAATTGGCTACAAAATTCTCCCAATTATTTTCTCTCAGATAACCTTTGAGATTTCAATTGATTTCGTAATTTAAGATCATTACGGGATAACCCTTCTTGTATGCAGGAATTAACCAAGTTACCATAGGTAAAATCACTGTATGGTATGATGCCATCATTGTTATTGTGTATTTATTGTTTAACCTTTTCTGCAAACAGATTAGGTAGAACATCAATGAATTTTGATTTCTAGTGTGCATCATTTGCATCACTTAATTGCATTACTCAATTTACAAAGGTATATTTATACCATCTAAAATGAGTGAGAATAAGACAACGGAGATTTTGGAGTAAAGTCCTGATACGTTCTCCATTGTCAGAGACTAAACCCATAAAGTGATCACAAATAGTACTGATCAACGTCATAACACTATCTTCAGATTCTTTATTATTTTTAATTTTTACAGCATTGGCATTATCTTCTTTCTGCTTATGTGATAGACAATGATCCCACCAGCCTTTTAAGACGTCAATAAAATCACAAGTAATAAAACTAGCAATAGCTTTATCTGTGTTATTATTTGTACGACAAACCGTAGCAAACATGAGCATACGATGCATCTGATCACAAATCTATTTATCAGAAAATCCATCTATGTTCCCTTCATAGATATTTCCTCCACTGTAATTGTTTTGAATGATATTATCATTCTCTTCGTATAAAACATCCTTTGGTGTTGGACGTTTGTAATAATATTTTTTGAAGATTTGGCTTCTTGTGTTGTTGCTGCATAGGCAGAATCATACTAGAAGCTTGATTTATAGTAGTATCTTTATTTTTAAAAGAATTTTGAATAACATGTATCTAACTAGGATCTAAATGATCATCAGAATGTTGTGAATAGTTTCCACTAGATTCAATATCTGAATCATCAGCTACGGAAGAATTTTCGTCAAGTACAGCAATAGTATTAGTATTGTTCTGAGAAGAACTTTCCCCTCTTTCCTTAGTAGAATATTTTTCATTTAAGGTAGTAGCCTGAAGCTTCTCAATTAAGCTTTTGATGTCTTTCTTAGTAACTTCGGAAGATGATAATTTAAAACTACTAGTATCACTAGTTGATTTTATTGGTATATTGCTTACCTTTTTAGAGGTAGAAGCTTTTGGCATAGTTTTAGGTAATTTGATAATAGAGTTGACCTTGAGAAGAATTTCTTCAAGGGAAGTTTCCATTCTAACCAATTGAGAACCAATGGTCTGAATGTAGGCATTAGTATAGTTATTTTGCTTTACTATTTTCTGAAGCTCTTTTATTTGTTCTTCCTTATGATCGATAATTCGAATAAAGGAAATAGCATCAACTTCTTCGGAATTAACCAAAAATTTTAGAGATTTATTGTGTTTGATGATAAACGAAAGAATAAAACTAGGTTTATACGAAACCCTTTCTTTGTTTACAAACAAGAAAAAAAGAGTACAATTAATCCTATACGAGGATGTTAAGTACAATAAAAATGATTCTAGGGAAAAATTGCTATAGGAGTCTGATCTGCGGTTGATCACTTTGTCCCTTGGACCACACGATGATGAAGAAGTGTTGTAGAAGAAGAAGAAGCTTCAAATATTGCATGAGGGATTGGATTGTGCTCTCTCTCTCTCTCTCTGATCTCTTTCTTTTCCACTCCTCCGACCCTTGACTCCTGTGACCGGAGGTCTCTATTTATAGAGCTCAGTCATAGTAACTGTCTAGTCGGCGTAGGAGCACAACTGTAGAGAAAGTTGCACCTTTTACGCGACGGTTATAATAACTGCTACCCACGTTTAAATGATCTCCTGAATCCGCGTGAGACGCGTCCCATTATGAGGTAACGTGTATAATTGCTTCTCGAAGATCACGGCATGCAAGCCACGTAGGTAACTGCCCCTCGCGTAAAGATGGTTGGCATAAAAGCCAAATAACTGTCTTGTTGGCGTAAAAGCCAAACAGCTGTCTTTTGGCGTAAAAGCCAAATAGCTGTCTTATTGGTGTAAAAGCCAAATAGCTGTCTTGTTGGCGTAAAAGCCAAATAGCGCGTAAAACTTGAGGTTAAATGAATAATAGATAACCAGCGTAAAAATAGCCAATTATCCTTCTTGACTGGGGTCTTGAGCGTATTCTGGGCCAAATAACCTTATCACGTACTTTTGCAAATATAGCCTGAGTTGGCGTATTTTGAGGAGATAGCATACGGCGTGCTCCTATAGTTGAAAAATGCTTGGTTGGCGTATTTCGAGGAGATAGCATATGGCAAACTCCTATAGTAGAAAATAGTCTGGTTGGCGTAAAATGCCAGGATGGTGATGTAAGCGTATTAGCCCTAGTTTTAGCTCTCCCAGTCATGACAAAATTATAAAGGATAGAACCAAATCTCGTGCATTAAATGCAGAGATATGCCTCAATCTCGCGCATTAAATGCCGAGATATGCCTCGAGCTCTGCATAAGAAACAGCTTTTGATGTGGCGTCTAATTTTGTCTTATCTTGAGTGTAAAAGCTCGTCTCTGCCTGTGTAGAATAGGCAGCGTATTCCTTGAATGCATAAAAACAACTTGTATCAAGGATATGTCACTAAATGACAGTCTGGGTCTCTGTGCAGTATCATCATTACAGCCGTCCTCTCAATCGTAGTGCAGTACTTTTGTCAGGAGTCAGGTTCACTGTTCTGTCTGACAGATTCATTCGAGGAATACGAAGAGTTCCTCGTATGACTTTACGTTTGCATTAAAGACAAACATATTTTATGCTGTAGGGAGGCATAGCAACCTTTTATGCCAAAACAGCCTTGAAGCGCTGCTTTACGTGGGCAGCTCCGAAGTCATGTTTTTATGCCACACAACGCTGAAGCTCTGTTTTACGCGTACTTCATATATGTTGGGGGTTTTACGTATATAATTTCCCAGCGTATTTTTTATGCTTCTACAAGACCCCCTTCAAAGTTTTCAAATTCCTTGTAATTTGAAATACTTTGAATAAAGCATGAAGTGGTCAAATTTGACTCATTCTTCGAGGCTGATTTCCCGGCGATATTTAAGAAGTTGTTGGGATTTGGTATGTTCTCTTCCGCCTATATAAAGGCAAATGAGTGAACCTATTTTTCCTACTTCCTTCACCACAAAGATGGCCGCTGAGATTCTTTGGGCTGCACTGAGGAAGAAGAAGATTATGCTCTTCCAGCATGTAAGGAGCCGTAAAAAGAGGCGTCTTCGAGCAAATATCCTCTGCAACGATGGATCATTGATGGATATCATAGCTTCCATTGCTCGAGATAATCAGCAATTTTATATGGCGATTCGTCCAGGAGAGAGGAAGGGTCTCATCGGACCACACAACTTGCTAGCTGTATTTTCCCCTATTATGAAGCTGGACCCTGGTGGGCAGCTTGGTCGTGTCTTCCAGTACTGTGTTGGGTCTGAATCCCTAACACAATTCTAGGCATGGCTGCCATGGCATATGGAGGGGGCTTGAATAATTTAAAAATGCCCAGTTCTATATTCTTCCGCCATTAACCATTTTATTGTTCATCGGTCCAGGAAATCGATGAAGTACCGTAGAAGAAGAAAAAGATCTCCATCAAATGAGAACCTGGCGCAATAGATTCCCATCGTGATCTTGAGTGTTAATGAATAATCTTTTGTAAAAAGGATTTTCATCATATGTAATCATGAAAGAATGAAAAGTCCTTTTTAAACTGGATTTTCATTATATGTAATCATGATTAATAAACTTGTCTTCTCTTACGCATTGCTGATTTGCCATATTTGTTGTGAGGAAGTCTGATAATGTGCAGCTTCAACACGTTTGAGTAATTTTTACGCTGACTCTGATAAACGCTTATCCGGTCTCGTCCCGACTTTTACGCGTAACGTAAGATGCGTGAAAAGCTCTTTAGCATTAAGTTGTCTTGGAGATCCAGCCGTCATGTTGTTTTTGGACGATGAGTCGCATAGAATTCTGAACTGTCACTTCTCTGATACGAAGAATTTCTGTTCAGAACATCATCTTCAAGAATGGCTTCCCGAAAATTCCTCGAAACAGGGCAAGAAATGTCCGCAGAACAGGCCATACTTGAACTTAGATGTAAAGGATTCTGGCTAGACTTCGAATGAACTTCCAATGGCCCAAGAAAAAGAGTCACCTTCAATGCTGACATCTGTATGTTTCAGGCACTTGGAATATTTTGCAGCCAAAAAGGAGCATTTTCTGCGTAAACCCTTGTAATCGGCTATCTGTAGCTTCTGAGCGTAGGATAGTAGATCTGTAGCTTCTGAGCGTAAGACCGTAGATTTGTAGCTTCTGAGCGTGAAATCGTAGATTTGTAGCTTCTGAGTGTAAAAGCTTCTGAGCGTAAAATCGTAGATTTGTAGCTTCTGAGCGTAAAAACTTCTAAGCGTAAAACCATAGATTTGTAGCTTCTGAGCGTAAAAACTTCTGAGCGTAAAACCGTAGATTTGATGATAAATGAAAGAATAAAACTAGGTTTATACGCAACCCCTTCTTTGTTTAAAAACAAGAAAAAGAGTACAATTAATCATATACGAGGATGTTAAGTACAATAAAAATGATTCTGGGGAAAAATTGCTATAGGAGTCTGATCTGCGATCGATCACTTTGTCCCTTGGACCACACGATGATGAAGAAGTGCTGTAAAAGAAGAAGAAGCTTCAAATATTGTAGAAGGGATTGGATTGTGCTCTCTCTCTCTCTCTCTCTCTCTCTCTGATCTCTTTCTTTTCCACTCCTCTGACCTTTGATTCCTGTGACCGGAGGTCTCTATTTATAGAGCTCAGTCACAGTAACTGTCCAGTCGGCGTAGGAGCACAACTGTAGAGAAAGTTGCACCTTTTACGCGGCGGTTATAATAACTGCTATCCACGTTTGAATGATCTCCTGAATCTGTGTGTGACGCGTGTCCCATTATGAGGTAACGCGTATAACTGCTTCTCGAAGATCACGACATGCAAGCCACGTAGGTAACTGCCCCTCGCGTAAAGATGGTTGGCATAAAAGCCAAATAACTGTCTTGTTGGCGTAAAAGCCAAATAGCTGTCTTGCTGGCGTAAAAGTCAAATAGCTGTCTTATTGGCATAAAAGCCAAATAGCGCATAAAACTTGAGGCTGCATGAATAATAGATAACCAGCGTAAAAATAGCCAATTATCCTTCTTGACTGGGGTCTTGAGCGTATTCTGGGCCAAATAACCTTATCACGTACCTTTGCAAATATAGCATGAGTTGGCGTATTTCAAGGAGATAGCATACGGTGTGCTCCTATAGTTGAAAAATACCTGGTTGGCGTATTTCGAGGAGATAGCATACGGCGTGCTCCTATGGTGAAAAATAGCCTGGTTGGCGTAAAATGCTAGGATGGTGATGTAAGCGTATTAGCCCTAGTTTTAGCTCTCCCAGTCATGATAAAATTATAAAGGATAGAACCAAATATCGTACATTAAATACAGAGATATGCCTCAATCTCGCGCATTAAATGCTGAGATATGCCTCGAGCTCTGCATGAGAAACAGCTTTTGATGTGGCATCTGATTTCATCTTATCTTGAGCGTAAAAGCTCGTCTCTACCTGTGTAGAATAGGCAGCGTATTCCTTGAATGCGTTAAAACGACTTATATCAAGGATATGTCACTAAACGACAGTCTGGGTCTCTGTGCAGAATCATTATTACAACCGTCCTCTCGATCGTAGTGTAGTACTTTTATCAGGAGTCAGGTTCACTGTTCTGTCTGACAGATTCATTCGAGGAATATGAAGAGTTCCTCGTATGACTTTACGTTTGCATTAAAGACAAACGTATTTTACGCTGTAGGGAGGCATAGCAACCTTTTACGCCAAAACAACCTTGAAGCGCTACTTTACGTGGGCAGCTCTGAAGTCATGTTTTTATGCCACACAGCGCTGAAGCTCTATTTTACGCGTGCTTCATGTATGTTGGGGGTTTTACGCATATAATTCCCCAGCGTAATTTTTATGCTTCTACAAGACCCCCTTCAAAGTTTTCAAATTCCTTGTAATTTGAAATACTTTGAATGAAGCATGAAGTGGTCAAATTTGACTCATTCTTCGAGGCTAATTTCCCGAAGATATTTAAGAAGTTGTTGGAATTTGGTATGTTCTCTTCCGCCTATATAAAGGCAAACGAGTGAACCTGTTTTTCCATACTTCATTTACCACAAATATGACCGCTGAGATTCTTTGGGCTGCACTGAGGAAGAAGAAGATTATGCTCTTTCAGCATGTAAGGAGCCGTAAAAAGAGGCATCTTCGAGCAAATATTCTCTGCAAAGATGAATCATGGAAGGATATCATAGCTTCCTTTGCTCGGGATAATCAGCAATTTTATATAGCGATTCATCCAGGAGAGAGGAAGGGTCTCATTGGACCACATAGCTTGCTAGCTGTATTTTTCCCTATTATGAAGCTGGACCCTGGTGGGTAGCTTGGTCGTGTCTTCCAGTATTGTGTTGGGTCTGAATCCCTAACACAATTCTAAGCATGGCTGCTATGGCGTATGGAGGGGGCTTGAATAATTTAAATATGCCCAGTTCTGTATCCTTCCGCCATTAACCATTTTCTTGTTCATCGGTCCAGGAAGCCGATGAAGTGCCGTAGAAGAAGAAAAAGATCTCCATCAAATGAGAACCAGGCGCAATAGATTCCCTTCGTGATCTTGAGTGTTAATGAATAATCCTTTGTAAAAAGGATTTCCATCATATGTAATCATGAAAGAATAAAAAATCCTTTGTAAACTGGATTTCTATCATATATAATCATGATTAATAAACTTGTCTTCTTTTACGCATTGCTGATTTGCCATATTTGCTGTGAGGAAGTCTGATAATATGCAGCTTCAATACGTCTGAGTAATTTTTTACGCTGACTCTGATAAACGCTTATCCGGTCACGTCCTGACTTTTACGCGTAACATAAGATGCATGAAAAGCTCTTCAGCATTAAGTTGTCTTGGAGATCCAACTGTCATACGATTTTTGGACGAGGAGTCGCATAGAATTCTGAACTATCACTTCTCTAATACGAAGAATTTCTGTTCAGAACATCATCTTCAAGAATGGCTTCCCAAAAATTCCTCGAAACAGGAAAAGAAATGTCCGCAGAACAGGCCATACTTGAACTTAGATGTAAAGGATTCTGGCTAGACTTCGAATAAACTTCCAATGGCCCAAGAAAAAGAGTCACCTTCAATGCTGACATCTGTGTGTTTCAGGCACTTGGAATATTTTGCAGCCAAAAAGGAGCATTTTCTGCGTAAACCCTTCTAATTGGCTATCTGTAGCTTCTGAGCTTAGGATAGTAGATCTGTAGCTTCTGAGCGTGAGACCGTAGATTTGTAGCTTCTGAGCGTAAAAGCTTATGAGCGTAAAATCGTAGATTTGTAGCTTCTGAGCGTAAAAACTTCTAAGCGTAAAACTGTAGATTTGTAGCTTCTGAGCGTAAAAGCTTCTGAGTGTAAAAATCATGGATCTTTGCTCTGCGCGTAAAATCCATTGATCTGTTACTCAACATGACTATTCGCCTTCCTTTTCAAATGATAGGCTGACGTGAACCCAAATCATAACTGACTATTAAAAATCGGATTTGGTTACGGATTCGAAGAGTTATCTGAACTCTATAAATAGCCCAAGGTCTTGAGAAAAAAAAACCTTCATCTGTTTCTGCAAAACCCTTTCTTTCTGAGAACTCTTCATCTTCGTCTCTTTTCTGAGAACTCTGAGTTTCGCCATGGCACCAAAACAGGCCTCCGTCTCTAAGGGAAAGAAAGCCGCTTCCTCATCTCGCTCCTCTGCTCAAGCACGAGCAACTCCTGCTAGGCCAAGCGAGCCTCATTCTGAATGGAGTGCTCCATCGTCGAGCTGCGCTCCGGGCATCACAGGTAAAGATTTCGAGAGGAATAGAGAACCTTCCGCACACGTTGTACGTGTATGCGCAACAATACACCCATATTTCTAATGTGTCAGCGTAAAACTCCATGTTTTTGCAGTCTGGCTTAAAAAATCAGACTGTCAGAATTTGGCGTATACTGCAAATTTTTAGTTTTACGCACTGGAAGTAAATTTCGGCGTAAAAAGTCAAATTTTTGCAGTCTGGCATAAAAACTCATACTGTCAAGTTTTGGCGTATACTGCCAATTTTGAGTTTTTACGCACTGGAATTAAATTCCAGCATAAAAAGTCAAATTTTTGCAGTCTGGCATAAAAGCTCAGACTGTCAAGTTTTGGCGTATACTGCAAGAGTGTAGCATCTAGCGTAAAATTGACTTATTTTTTGCTTCTTGTAGTGGACCTACAGATCCCTCCTTTGGCTGAAGTAATGGGCTCTGCTGCTGGGATGCTGAGTTCCAATTATCTGGAGGACTTATCCCGTGTGACATGCCCCATCTCTGGAAACGAGTATCCTCAAGAAAGGGGGACTCTGATATCTGCCCAAGGCGAACGAATATTGTTGAGTATGATCAGTGGGGAGCCCCTAACGTATATAGACGGCACTGAATATAAGAAACTAGGTTTCTTATTTGGGGATGTTATCGATAAACAATCCCAGACTATGCCCAAGAAGGAAGATTGGATATTTTCTGCGGAGGGCACGGTCATGTATCTGCCAATGATGCCTAGAGATTACCCGATCTCAGCTTTCTTCCATGCCACCCATCGTAGAAAAATGGTGTGGACTCTGACTCCCGATCTTCACGGGCAGCCGGGGAAGATCTTTTATAAGAAAGGATTGAACTGAGGGTCCTTTGTGAGCAGTCCTTCAGGCTATGGCATGCCTTTCAGAGGATTACTGCCTGGCAGCGTCCCGGGTGAAGATACTTCACTGATCCAGCCGATTCAAATAGCGACTTTCTGTAATGACTTTATGGGGCAGGGAGGAGTATACTCCAAGGTTAACCCTCGCACCAGTGGATGGCTTAGCCCCCAAAATCTTCGATGGGCCAGTTTAACTGCCTGGGCCCTAAAGCACTTCCAGACGGAGTTGGAGAGTATTGGTTTATTTGCGGCTGTGAGTGCCACTAGTGTTGGGTTGCCTCTCAACCCCAATTTGTTCTTATCTTTGATAGAGCGATATAATTCGCTCACTGGGACCTTCGCCACTCCGCTAGGTGAGTTGGGCTTAGCCCTTCATGAGATGGCAGATATTTCAAAGCTGCCAATGGGAGACACTCCTTATGAAGAGTATGTTCCCACAAACAGGGAGCTGAGGGATACAAACCTTCGGGCAGTGGTAGTATATCAGGAGCTGATGAGCCACTATCTCGCATGCACCACCTTCTACAAAGAGCCTTCTTATTTGGCCCACATCAACAAATGGGCATCCTACCTCTTCTTCCATCAGACCAGAAATGCCAAGCAGGATAAGGTTGTAGATAGCAGAGATAAACCCTTGAACCTTCTGAGCATGCTTAGTGCCAATACAGTAGATGATCTCATTGAAGATGCGGGGGCTCAAGACTATGTTCTCAACAAAGAGATAGGGGGCTATCCTGCAGGAACCAAAGCCTACATCTGTATGAGGCATTGTCGAAAACCTCTGTCAAGAGAAGCTCAACTGGCTGGCTTCCTTTCTGTTTGGCTGCACCGATGGGTGGTTCCTGGTATCGCGTCTGCGGATCGCATTCATCGCAACACCTTATGGCCCGTAGTGCATTTGGTGTTTGGAGCAAGATTGGGCATGCTTTCTGCCATGGTATACAGAATACAAGCTGGCATGAGGGCCATTACTGATGGGCTGCTTGCAGATGATACACAGCGTGAAGGATTTCCCAGAGTGGAATTGCCATTCTTATATCTGATGGGATGGTTAATCCTTCACAACACCAGAGTGATGTCTCCCGGCTCTGCCAGCGGTTCAGAAAATAACTTCTTGTTGAATTATAAGAATTTCTTTTGGAATGTGACTAGCGTCATAGATTGTAGGCGAGCATTAAATTTTGCCCATGGTTGGAAGCTCTTCTGTACCGTCCCCCCGTACATATCAATCAACAGGGGACAAAACTTCAGGATGCAAGTCAGGGGAAGACTATTCTTTCTCCTGAAGCCTTTTACTGGTTGGTCTGCATTAGACCTTCCCATCTGCTGTACAGAAGTGAGGACCACTGCTATTTGGAGCCTTATCTGTCCAGCCGGTTTGCCAGAAAATTTAGGTACGACGAGTTGCACGTGGGGAATCCTATCACCAGCTTCAAGTCCAAAGGTGGACTTATTGTCAGATGATGGCGGTATTTCATCATGGGTTGTACTGGTGCAATCTTTGTTGTGCCCGCGACTTCTGTCTCTATGGAGTTACGCATTCTTCACTCGTACGCGCAGTTTTACGCGTCCATCAATACCTTCCATCGTGATTTCAATGTATATGGAAGTTTCAGGATGCCATCCCATAAGTCTACTGGAAGAGAGGAGATCCCATCCGTCTCCTCTGATGAAGGTGAAGACACTAGTGGTGCAGACAATTTCTTGTTGATAATACCGAGAGGCGTAATAGCTACGCCAGCAGAGCCTCTCGTTATCTCCAATAAGCAAAAGGCTTCCACTCTGAAAGAACCTTCCCCTGTTGGGGATGATTCTTTGATCAGAGGTCCTTCGCCGTTTAGAGAGGGAACCTCCACAGTTTCGGCTGACAGTGCTGGAGATTCTTTGCTCGTGATCGCTGCCGCTACTACCGCTACTGGTAGTGCTTCGAGATCGCCTTCGAGACCGAGCATATTAAGAATCAATATACCTTCATCCAGACAAATAATAGGAATAAACCCTCCTTCGTCTGTAAGTATTTCCAGCGAGATTCCACCCGATGAACCTCGAGTGGATCTGGATGATGACTGGGATGACTACCCTTAAATGTCAGTTGGTGCACTCTTTTCTCCAGGTATGACCGCTTGTTTAGCATCATTAAGAAATGATTTAGCTATACAGGCTGCAGACGCAACATACATACCATCGGCCATGGGTAAATGTTGTCTTTACGCTTCTTTCAGGAAAATTAACATCAAATTGATATTAACTTTCTCTTGTCTTCTTTTCAGGCGAAGACATCTCTGAGGAGGGCGGAGTTGACACAACTTCTGACTTTATTGCGGATCCATCTAATGAAACGACGGTGCTCGACGTCGAGGAAGCATGCTTTGAAGCTGCCGATCTTTCATCCGCAATATTCTCGGGTGTCATCCCGCCAGTAGCAGTTCAAATAACATCAGAGAAGGATGAGCCCATTATCTCGACTGTGCCTCCTTTGTTGAGTATGCCATCAACTTCAACCGTTGTTGGAGTATCTTCTTTTGTTGTGCCATCTGTTGAAGCAACGACTGTGGCGACATCCTCTATAGTCCTTCCGGATAGGAGATTTACCGATATGGCGGCCACTCCCAGCGTACATTCGATCTTTGCTACGCTAGTTGAACAATATACTAGCATATTCTATCGCACTTTGAAAGAATTGATATCCATGGTGCTGGAGAAGAACCTAGGATTTGATGCTCTGAAGATGTCCTCCAAGCTTACTATAGCGCCGATTAGAAATTTCAATGACGCTGAAAGAGCTGATGCGCTAGAGCAAATAGTTAATGGTTTAGAAAAACCCATTAACGAATATTTGCAACTATCTCGAGGCAGAATCGACGATTTGGTTCAAGCTGAGTATGACTCTCTAACTACGGAACTTGCTGAGCAAATAGAATCTCTAAACAAATCCATCCAGGAACAGCAGCAAGAGATGGATAAAGAGCAGGCTGTCTTGGTGGAGGTTATTCCTCAGCTGACTCAGTACCAGGCCAAATATGAGGGAAATGAAGCCAGGGTTCGAGAATTGGAAACTGAACTCGCTCAGGCAAGGGAGAGGCTTCTCAAGACATCGGTAGTTCGTGATGTATTTGAGGGCCAAGTGAAGACAGCTCAGCAGAACTTAACACATGCGGGTGTCATCCACGCAAGTTTTGTTAATTCTCTGTCCGAACTATCTCGCTTGAGCAACGACGAAGCAAGGCTGGAACGGGCTTGTGCTAACATTTTAAACTCCCAGAATGAGAGGATGGCTGCTTTGGCGCGACAGATTCGCGATTTAACTGCTCCTCCCCAATGATGTACTTTTTTTTCTCCTGTAATTTCTCAAAGATAATAAAGATATATTTTCTGACTTTGTGGACCCATCACTTTAGAATATGATAGGCTAAGATAAAAGTGATATTATAGGTATCATGAACATGACATACTTTCGTTAAGGTTTTGCTGAATGTAAATCTATTCAGAAGTAATATGAACCTGATAGAATATAATCCAACTAAATTTGTATACTAAACACTATCAGAGGTAATATGAATATGATAGGTTTACAAATTAGTTAAGCATATCCATTAAGAGGTCATATGAATCTGATAGAATATGATCCAGCTAACCTTTGTGCATGGTATCGTCAGAATAAGATCTTCATCATACTCCGTTAAGCAAAGGAGATTAAGTATAGTACTTCTTCAGGAATTTGCCGTTGATAGGAGCCATTACCAAATTTCTATTAGGTTTGGCTAATTTATGAGCGCCATTTACAATCATATAAGGGCCCTCCATTTCTTTATGATTGTTTGTGCGAGCTTTGGACATCGTACCAGAGGTAATATGTACATAGTACAATACCGTGTTTGTTAAGGATATCCCACTGGGGGATTTTTGGTGGACCTATTATTTATTGCGCACGTTGAGTGCAAATAATAAGTTTGAAACAAGCCCAATCAGGTGATAGGTTTTGTGGCTGGCGAAGACATCCTGCTGGGGATTTTTTTGTGGACCCATTACTTTTTGTGCACGAGAGTGCAAGTAGTAGGTTTGAGACAAGTCTTGCCAGAGGTAATATAGCCGCGGTAAAATATGACTCTGTGGGGATGAATATGGACTGACTCTTTCTTTGTTGGGGAAAATAAGAATAGTTCAGAGGTAATATGGACATGAACTATTCATTTCCATTTCCCCCTTTTTTTTCTTTTTTCTTTTTTTTGGACCTATTACTTCTTATGCACGAGAGTGCAAGTAATAAGTTTAAGACAAGCCTTGCCAGAGGTAATATGGACGTGGCAGTTTTTATGGACCTAATACCACTGGAATACTTAGAGTTAAGTACGGGTGCTAAGTTGAGATGACAACCGATATCAGAGGTAATATGGACATGAAAATCGATAGCCAAAACTTGGAGGGTTTGTTCAGAGATAATATGAACATGACAAACTCAGCCCGATAGAAATATTATGACAGCAGTTCAGAGGTAATATGAACATGAACTAGTGTCTGAAAAACTCATTGAGGAGTGATTCATTGAGTGTGGTGTCACGACCCGCACCCGGCGTAAGGGTACAAGTCAGAAACAACGCCCAACCTACACCGCAGAATCGACGGTAGAACGCTGTCTAGATTATCTATCTAACAATATAATGAACCACCAATAATGATAGTATACTCAATCACAGAACTAAGATAGAAAATGAGCACGAATCAGATAAAGAATAGAATAGTTATAATATAACTCATGAGTCTAAAATAATACATCAATGAGTCTAAAAAATAACAGGAATAAGTTAGAGACAAATCCAGTACAAAGAATACTATGAAGCTACAACTCCAGGGTCAACTGTCTCAGTTAGGATAAGTCCCTCCTGAGCCAGGTTCTCCGAATCTAAACCCACAACATCCTGGGGTCCATAATAGGTAGGGTACCACTCCTCAGTGTCATCTGGAAAAATATATCCAGTCAGGAAAGGAGTAGCGTATATCTCTAACAGCAGTTTTAATAAATGATAAAAACTATGTAATAGTAAATAGTTGTGGATAAACAAGATGCACAATAGATACAAGAGATATATATACAATAAGGAAATACTGGAAATAAATACAATAATGAACAATATGCCAATGAAACGAGAATACTAAATGACTAAGTGTGTGAGTACTAGCTTAACATGTGATCGGCTTGGGCAAGATGCAATGCAGTCTGGCTAATCATATGTGCGGTGTATGATCAACACTATTCAGTAATCAGTACTTGATACAATAGGGATATTAATCACACATCTATACTAATACTCTCCACCAATGACTAGTATAATAGATCCAACCACGGTATGCTATGGCACGAGATTCCCCAAGAAGATAGCGACTCTTTCCGAGAATCAGTGTCTGTACATGTACAAGATAACCAATGAAACAATACTTGCACCATATACACCATATACCAAGGAATAACATCTCATGACGAGATCCGGATATACCAATCCGTGTAACCATAGTGTCAAGAGAACATGGATATCTACACTAGATACAATGAACATAGAGGATATCATAAATAAGAAACTATCAGAGAATGTACTCGCCTGAAGTCCAATGAATAGTCTCACAGATGTCTAACTCGGTGCCTCGAAGACCTAGATATCGAATACAACATCAATACAAGGTCCCGAAAAGAGAACAAGTTAAACTAGTCAACTTCTAGGTCAATAAGTCAATTCTAAGTCAAAAGTTAACTATGGTCAACTCTAAGTCAACTATGGTCAACTATGGTCAAACCAAGGTCAACTATCTATTTCTAGGTTGCACAAGTCCAACACAAAAATCTTGGGTCAAGATATTAAAATCTAAGTCATAAAAACCATATCCTAAAATATTATGATACCGTATCTCCGGATACATAATTTCCAAGGTAAACATCACAATACATATATATCAACCAAATATGTATATATAGAATATTAATTTATACATCAAATAGGTACCATAGTTTTGAACCAATCTTGGTATCTCCACAAAATCACAAACTTGATACCAGATCCCGTATCTTGAGTATCCCACTTACCTTGGTTTCCACAAGGTAATACTCAATACCTTGATATAGTAATTACCCTCATATAGAATATATAATATATACTAATATTATACAATTTAAGAAATATAGCAATAATAGTATTATATCTCAATATTAATATATATATATACATATATATATATATAAATATAAATATAAGATATAAACACAATATACTAATAATCTGCCTAACTGTCACTAAAAGCAGTGTTGAAAAACACTGATATTCAGATATCAGACTTTCAGTGACAGTTCTGGCTGTCACTGAACTGCCTTCGCTACTGCTGCTGCATTTCTGCACTGCTGCCTCTGTTTTGGTGACGGTTGAATATCAGACTTTCAGTGACAGTTCTGGCTGTCACTGAACTGCCTTCGCTACTGCTGCTGCATTTCTGCACTGCTGCCTCTGTTTTGGTGACGGTTTTCAACCGTCACCATAGCCTCCGTCGCTGCTGTTGCAATTCCCGCCGCTGTTACTGCTATTTAATGACAGCAGCTCTGTCATTAAATACCGCCGCTACTGTTACAGCGGCTGCTGCTGTTATTCCTCGGCTATTAATGACAGCAGCTCTGTCATTAATTTCTGTTATCGCTAAAAACAGTAATATATATATATATATAACCTATATATATATATATCAATATATATATATATAAACCAAATAAATAAATATATATATATATCTATATATATATAACTCAAATACATATATAATATGTATATCTATATATATAAATACCAAATAGCTATAATACTCCTCCTATATAATAATGTACATATTACAACATAGTCAAATGTACATACATAAATATGTAATAAATATACATCCATACATATATATATATATATATATATATATATATATATATATATATACATAATCATATTCTAATTACTTAATTTAACATACATATCTATTATATAAAACATGTTCATATATTTTATATTATAACATATATTTTAATGCATCTAAAAGAAAACTATATATATATTTATTTTATTGGTACATATATAATACATAGATCTATGCTACAATAAACACCATAATAAATACACTATAATACATATATAATATCTACATAATTATAATTCAAGAATTAAAGTACAATTAATTAGATCTACACATAAACACACAACAAATGGAGAGTATCACATCGTATCCCACTAGATCTAGGATACGCATGCGACACGAGTCTATCACACATCCAATTGCACCCCGAAGGACACAAGCAAGTCACATATAGTATCTATGAACAAAACAAAGTGTCAAAAATAGATCTATATGTCCGTGTCAAAATACGACATGTACAAAGTCCCGTGTTGGAGAAAAAACCTCCAAAATAATACGTATCACCAAATTATTGGGATACGACCTACATGTACCCAATTATGGACATGACACTAGTCCCAAACACATAAATATATGCCAAAGTGATCTATAGGATCAATTGACACACACAATAAAAGTCATTTTCGGAATTCCCCCAAAATTGACACAAAAAGCATCATAACTTTCTCCATAGGTCTCCTATGAACACAAAACCAAATCCTATGGGTAGTACATACATATGGGTTGATTATTCATGATTAAATCTCAGATTTAGAAGCTATATTAAGGGAAAAACTGAATTATACCTATTGGGAGATAGATTCCCAATGAAACCTCCAATTGAGATAAAATTACCTTCAAATTGTAGATCATTGCTCATCTTTGTAGATCCTTGCTTCCTCCTTCTAGATCATTGCTTCTCAAGTCTCTAATGGTGATTTGGAAAGGAATTGGAATGAATTTGGTAGGGAAATAAAATGGGAATGAAGGAAATTTGGTAGTGGAAAATTCTAGATCTAGATTTGGAATGAAAAAGAGGAGAGAGAAAATTTTCCCCTCTTTTAAATAGGCCGGCCCTTTCCTCTCCCTCAAGTAATTATGAAATATCCATTATACTCCTTGGGGCCTCTCATGAAGAAATAATTAAGGAAGGAAGCTTCTAGTCTAATAATTTAATTAATTTAAATCCATCTCCTTAACAATGGGCTTTCTAAATGGGCTAAGTCTAACTAATTAATTCATGTTGGTCCATGGGTCCAAACTAAACTAGTTAGATCCACTAACACAAGTCCAAATTAAATAAATAACATCTAACAATAATTAAATAGTACAACAAATAATTATTTACCATGCACAATATTTAATTAAATAGGAAATGACTAAAATACCCTTTCCTAGAAAATGTGGTAGTGACAAGTCTACCCTCCTTAAAAAAATTCGTCCTTGAAATTCAAAGACGAAAACTACCCCCCCCCCCAGAAAATAACAGAACAGAACTAAAGAATCATAACTAACTATGAACAGAACATAACTAGAAAATAATATACCTCAAGGTACAAACAAGTATGGATAACGCTCTCGCATTTCATCCTCTCTCTCTCTCTCCCAGGTAGGCTCCCCTGGAGAGTGATGCCTCCATGCGATGTGCACCAGAGGAATAGTCTGATTCCTCAGCACCTTCTCTCTCCGATCCAGAATCTCAACCGGCTGCTCTGGATAGCTAAGAGTAGGGCCTACCTCTATCTCTGAGTGATCCAATACATGACTAGGATCGGCCACATATCGTCTCAATTGCGACACATGAAACATATTATGCACTCCCTCCAATGCAGGTGGCAAGTCTAGTCTATAAGCAACTGCACCGACCTTCTCTAGAATAGTGAAAGGTCCGATGAATCGCGGACTAAGCTTTCCGCCTCCACTGAAGCGAATCGTGCCTCGTATCGGAGAAATCCTCAGAAACACCAAACCACCCACCTAGAATAAAACACCACCTTAAGAACTTAATCTATAACAACCAAAAACAAACACAAAACAAAATCTAAACTATACCTCGAACTCCAAAGGTCACCGATGGCTATCGGCCCAATGCCGTTGTCTGTCCTGCATGTCACGACCCGCACCCGGTATAGGGGCACGAGTGCGTGGGTACGTCCAGCCTACGCCGCAGCATCGGCAGTAGAACGCTGTCTAGGTCATGTAACTATCTAATCAATCTCACATGAATATCCAACTCCATAAGGAGACGTGGATATCATAAAATAATGTTAGAAATAATCAATCACATAAACTAAGCACGATGAGATATCAAGGCAAGCCAGAAATACAAGACAAGTCTAACGACAAAATAATCATACCTGCAATCAGTAACATCCAATGCCCAAGTGTCAGAAACAAGTCCACTAAGGTCACAGTCTGGAAAAATATTTTCCAGTCAGGAAGGAGCAAAGTATATCTCTAAATAGCAGTTCTATATTAATGATATAAACTATGTAGCAGTTCTAGATGGAAGTATACGAGATGCATGTATAGGTACGAGAATGTACAATAAAAGAAATACTGGAAATACTGTAAGTAAATGCAGGAAAAGAAACAATATGCCAACGAGCAGAATCCTATGACTAAGTGTGTGAGTACTAGCTTAAACATGTGATCGGCTTGGGAACTTGATTAGGCTGGTTACATGTGATTAGCTATGATTCATGTAAAGTCAGGCTAACCGTTGGTTAGCTATGGTGCATGTAGAGGTCAGGCTAATCACACGTAACAGCTATGAAGCATGTAAATGGTCAGGCCGCACCCGACGTGAGATGTGGGGTGAGCTATGATGCATGTAGAGTTGGGTATGATCACATATCTATACTAAAATACTCCCCTCCCCCGACTGGTATAGTAGATCCAATCATGGTACGCTATGGCACGGGATTCCCTAGGGAGGTAGCAAATCTCCCCGGATCTCTATGTCTGTACATGCACAAGATAACAAGGAACAAGTCTTGTACAAGCTAAACCATGAATAAGGAATAACATCTCATGACGAGATCCGTGTATACCAATCCGTGTAACCGACGTGTCAAGAGCATGGATATCTACACTAGATACAGTGAACATAGGAGATATCATAAATTAGAAACTAATCAGAGAATGTACTCGCCTTGGGTCCTTAGCTGGTAAAACCAATATCCTGTCCCAGAGTACCGTCAGGAGGATCCAACAGTCCTATATAATAAAATATAATATTGTTTCAGATGCTACACTAACACACAATAGAATACACTGGTCTCAGGGCTATGCCAGGCATGGCTCTAGTCAACTAGGGTCATCTAGTAGGGATACACATGTAAATACACATTTATATAAAAATAAGCCAATATATATATATACATATATATATATATATATACCAATTAAATTAAATACATACATATATAATTAATTTAAATACATACTTATACCTATTCATTAGTTATACACATATATACTTACACACTTTATATACATTACACTAATTCATACCCCATAAATCAAACATGCAGTGAAGGAGGGAAAGGAAAACTCACGGTGGTGGTGGTGGGCAGAATTTCCAACAGCAGGACTTGCATCACCACTGAGGTTACCAGATTTTAACTCAGAACAGAGAGCAAGCATCCAATTGAGAGTGGTTTTGATGAAATGAGTTTCTCAAAAGGGCCAGCAAACTGTGAATTATAATAAGTATTCCAACGAGAGCCATATATAATTTCTCACTGCCAATATTTGAAAACCAAGGAGGCATGTGAGGGAGCTCATAACCACCATCAATATTACCCACAGAATGTTGTAAGCAGTGCTCTCTGAAGTCGGAAATCTCAAATACAACAGGTGGGGCACGAACCCTCCGGCTGGTCCTGGCTTTGATTTGTGAGGCAACACTCTAGTTTTAACATTGAGTATTTGTCTGGTTCTTCCATTCTCCAGCTTTTGCCTTTTGATAGCTTGATTCTCTTGAAAAAAATCATGTGCCACAGTATTCTTCTTTGCAGTGTTACCAGCAGGCTTTATTACACACTTCAATTTGGTGCTCTTTGAAGATTGAACATAAGGTGATTGGTCTTTCATCTTGGAAGTAGATGATTGTCTAATTGAAGAACTGTCATTCTTTTTTTGGTTGTCCGCTTCCTGGAATTCGTGGGAGCCGTTGCTCCTTTGACAGGGATCCTTTGAGCTTTGGGAGTGCAAGCTTCTGAAGCTCTTTGGTTCTTCAGCCTCATAGGTACCGAATCTTTGACCGAAAATGCTTGGCGTTTTGCTGAGACATCTTCACCAGCTAGAGCTACAGCCACATTGGTCACAGGAAGAATGGGAAAGACAAAGAAGGGGTCTCCTTGCTCATTTTTTTTCCAAAACCAAACCAAGTCCTCTTCTTCTTTAAAGGCAAAAGCGTTCTTCTTTTCTTAAGGAATCAGAAGGAGGCATCAATGGACACGGGTCCTTTGGCAAGTGATGAGCAATCATCACTGCTGCTCCTTTCCTCCAGATTGGCTCTTCTTCTTCCTCTTCTTTGTGTAGTGCTTCTCAAAACTTTTCCTTCTCTATTTTTGGGCTGCCCTCAGAATCAAAAGGGAAGAGAGAGCTCACTGTGGGGGTGGCTCTTGCTGGGTGGCCGGACTGCGGCAGGCAGCGGCCGGAGCAGCAGATCGGCGGCAGCAGGTCGGCGGGCGGAGCAGCAGCAGCCGGCGGCAGCAGCAGGCGGGCGGCGGCAGCGGCAGGTCGGCGGCAGGCCGGGGTCGCCGTCGTCGGCCTCCGGAGGTGGGGGCTCAGCCGGAGAGGAGTAGGGAAGGGGAAGATGAAGAATAGGGATTTGGAATGTCGGCTGGAACCTTGGTGATAGGAAAAATAAAGAAAAAATTAAAGAAAGGAAGAGATTATTTATACACAGGTGGGGTGTGGGTGACCTAGAATTTGTTGACTGGTCAACCCCTCTTAGGTTTGGGCCTCTCAAGGAGATATTTCAATGGCCAGGATTTGTTTTGATTCAAAATGAATGGTTCGGATTTCAACGGTTAAATGTTTGGAGGACCATGGTCTTAAGGAGGTGGATGTTAAATTACACACTCCCAAAAATCATAAAAATAAAATGAAAGAGGAATGGGTTTACATCACGTATCGGGTCTAATGGGAGGGACACCTTAATGTACTCTTGCACCGAATGCCCAACCAATTGGAAAATTACACAAGTTTGGGTTTTTGGATTTAATTAATTAAACTTAGATACGATTGGCGTTCTAAAATTAATTAGGAGTACATGGGTCAAAACCAGGTCGGGTCATCAATACCATTAGTGAAGAAGACTCAGAACAGAATATTACCCTAATTTGGGTCGGACGAAAAATAGGTCAATATTGCCTCCAATTTTGATTGGAACGCACAACGATACAAAATAGAAATTTATTCAAAAATTAAATAAACGTCCGCGATGATTTTTGTGTGGCTAAAATGAAGGTACAGAGAGCATAATTATGAGTTGTAAAAATAGCAGAATGGAAGGCAGGCACGTCTAGGGCAAGGTTGTGAAATTTGTTGGAAGGCAAAAGTCAGGGTAGCGCTCCAATTATCGAAGCAACGGCAGCGTACAATAATTAAATAAAATACGGTAATTAAATACAACCTCCAATAATCTAATTCTAAAATAAATAATTAAAAAAATATAATCCCCATTATTCGATCAGGTGTTCGTCTAGTGGCCTCTAGGTCAAGTCTACCAGCTCAGACGTTAAGAACATAGTATGTAATATAATATATTTAAATACACCTCATGCAATTATTTAATTTAAATACAAATATTGAGAAATCATTTAGTATAAATACCAAAATACTAAAAAAGTCAAAATACCCTGTTTTCATAATGTGGTAGTGACAAGTCTACCCTCCTTAAAAGAATTTTGTCCTCAAAATTTAAAGTCCTCATAGTAGTGTTTATACATTATTTTATTTTTCCATTAACGGTTAAATTCACCAACTCACATAATCCTGAAATAATCCACCTTGTCATTTCACAACCTTCAACTTTCTGAAATTACTGTATTCCTGCAATATCCTCGAAATTAAGAATTAGTTTCCATTTCCTCATAATTTCCTCCGAATTTAAATTTAAAAATTTAAATACTCGGATTTTGACATCCAAACCTCTAGTTCACTTAATACACATTAAGACTCCCATCTAAAACACAATCCAATCCTTCGATTCAATTAATCCACTATATTCATAAAATCAGAATTGTCATCCGAAAAGTTTGAATTTAAACACCAATCCGTTAATAATTTTTACTCCTCAATTTAAACCCAATCAACGTATATTCAAATCTAATCCTCAACCCGAGAATCGAATTCGTCACTATCCCATTAATAATTTTATTTCCTGATTTTATTTTATTTATTTTTTCCTCAAAATACTCAACGAGACGATACTTACGGAATCTTCAAATGCAACATTCATCATATAAATTTAAATTCCTATCTTGTAATCAAATAGGTATAATGATAATTTTCCTAATTTTCTTAAATTTTAATAACCAATTCAATCATATCAAGACCTTTCCTAAAATTAATAAATCCTCAAATTTTTGCCCTGTGAATTTCTTAATTCTCCATTTAAGTTAATGTTTATCCTCGAATCATACCTCAATTTTCGTAAAATCAATGATCCATCAACTCGGTTATAACAACCCCTAAATTCTTTATTTAAATTAATGCTTATCCATAATTTAATCATCTTGTCCCTTTTTGTCAGTCATAACCTCGTTATAGATCTTAGCTATGGTTAAAACCCTAATGATCATGGTTTAAGAAAATTCTACCCACAGCCATGCAATCTAAAATATATAGGTCATGTATCTTTTGTCATGGTATTTCAGTCTCTATTAGGGTGTACTACTAGTTATATTCTAACAAGAAAATCATGAATACGAACTACAGCACTAGGGAAATCAATCAATCAAGAGACGGGAACATTAGGAAAAAGAAGAATCTGCTAACATATTTCTTGCGGTATCTGCTATCTCTAACAAACACTGAACTCTAGCACATTCACTAACTAATTCCTATTCCTGTACACTGGTACCCATATCAACTAATCATTAATCCACAAGATCCGTGAATATATCCGTATTGCACACACCTGTCTATTAATACCAAATTCTGAAATCAAGAACCTCTAACACGATTATAGGTCAATTGTGCATGTAAGGTTTGATACCTCTATCTCTTTAGGTACCCCTGTTCTACTTCAGTACACCCACTGCTAGTTCTCGTTCCTACTACAATTGTCCATACTATTTGTTCTTATCACTCAAGTGCACACCAAGTGTAACACACCATACTAAGTACTGCTCTTTCCAATACAACTTTAGATGGACACCCAAGTCAGTCTGCGGTGCCATCTCAATCCTGCTCAAGTCATCAGATCCTTACACGTGTATATCATCTACTCATATATTAATATTCATATCTCTCATCTACCATAAAATTAATTCTCAAAATAATCGTCAAGGTTTAACTTCTTGATCAACTTAAAAATAAATTGTATATACCTCCTCAAAATTAGATACTCAACATCGAAATAAAATTTAATCACTTCTAAAATCTTTGTAGCCTTAACATGTTTATTGAATTCATATTTGAAATCCTCAAAAATTTAATGACATAATCTCAACTCCTCGATTATTCTAAAATAAAATTTTATTTCCACCTTTTAATTTATAACTCCACAAATGTACATATCAGTGCTCACGGTCGCTGATACTCAAGGTGCACTAAATACATCTAGTGTCTATAATTGTGTACTAAAATTGTACTGCCTGAATCACTTGTACTATTACCTCCAATGATCAAAGTTATCATCACCTGTATTTTCTTTCATGATTTTAATTTATGTCAACTGGTATATCATCTAATTATCATCACACAGAGTGCTTACTGTTATTAACGTTATTCTCGACTAATCCTCGATATAGAATTATTAGTACCCTTGGTATGATATCGCAAGCTTCATTATTGTATCATCTCCTCAAACTTATTAGAACTCATGATTAGCTGTACCCTTTATAACACTCATATTTCTTATTCTCATGGGCAAGTATATGGTTCCTCATCTCGATTATTGTGTAGGTATTTCCCTGTAATCTTTTACAGCTTGTTAAACTAATATGTGATACGCTTCACCACTTTCATTACAAATTTCGATATTTCTCTACTCATGACACCTCATTTACTTTATGCGTATATATTTCCTTACCCTTGACACTTCCGATATCAATCATCAAATTGAACATCATGCTTCATTAATTCTTAACACAATTCCTTGATACCTAATTGTTTACATAGATCACTTAATTACATAATCATGATTATCCAGGACGGGTAATTGGCTCTGATACTAACTCTGAGAATTATCACTGATACTCTATACTCTCCTTCTACTCACAGTCTCTAATGACACTTATCTTAGAACCATTGTTATAAGGTACCATGCTATGGTTAACTCTAGATTAAGGCCTACTACTCACATGTCCAACTAAGAAACACTTATAACTCACTAACAACACTCAACCAATACTAACACTCAAGACACAGCCATAATTACAAGTCACTAATTATCATACTTAATAAGGAATCCTCAAGGATAGGAGCTCAAAAAGTCTGAAGGTGTTTCTACTGCTAGCAACCAAAAAGGACGATGGAATAAAGTCTTGTATAACAGAAACAGGTAAGTATTGAGATGATACTTTAAGAACCAATTTAAGATACAACCTAATAATCATACACGTCTATCCGAAATCATGACACTCAGAATCCTCGCCATGCCAGTAAGCATAGATGCGATAAACGACAGGTTCCGTAACTAAGATATGCAACTCTATAATCATGTCATCTAGAATCTTCGCCACGCCAACCGGTATGGCTGCGAGAGACTCTAAGTTTCATAACTATAGTATGTACATCCAAGTCAGGTTCCTACGTTCTCGTCACCACAGCTAATATGGCTGCGATAAACTCTAGGGTCCATAACCAAAGTAGACGTTTTACCTTTCTCACTGTCCTCATCAACATATGTCATCAGATGATATCGTAAAATTTAGTCCGTAAAATTCATCTCGGCATGAAATCAACTCTACAATGAAACCAAGATTCTAATTTTTATAATTGATCAACAATAATCAAATTCAATATCAATGAGTGAGGATGGACGGAAACAAGGCGAAGGATTTAAAATTAGAAATTATAATAAGATTCTCAAGGGGTCGTCCCAGGAATCTCTCAAGAATTTATGATTGAGTATCCTCTCTCATCCTAGTATCCTATGTCCTATATTCTATAGCAGGCACGTAGTAGTATAACTATGATGTCGCACTACTACGACATCGCACCACTTGCGAAGTCAGACCTGCATGGGCCACCACTAAAAATGTGTCACGACCCGCACCCGGTATAGGGGCATGAGTGCGTGGGTACGTCCAGCCTACGCCGCAGCATCGGCGGTAGAACGCTGTTTAGGTCATGTAACTATCTAATCAATCTCACATGAATACCCAACTCCATAAGGAGACGTGGATATCATAAAATAATGTTAGAAATACTCAATTACATAAACTAACCACGATGAGATATCAAGGCAAGCCAGAAATACAAGACAAGTCTAACGACAAAATAATCATACCTGCAATCAGTAACATCCAATGCCCAAGTGTCAGAAATAAGTCCACTAAGGTCACAGTCTGGAAAAATGTTTTCCAGTCAGGAAGGAGCAAAGTACATCTCTAAATAGCAGTTCTATATTAATGATATAAACTATGTAGCAGTTCTAGATGGAAGTATACGAGATGCATGTATAGGTACGAGAATGTACAATAAAAAAAATACTGGAAATACTGTAAGTAAATGCAGGAAAAGAAATAACATGCCAACGAGCAGAATCCTATGACTAAGTGTGTGAGTACTAGCTTAAACATGTTATCGGCTTGGGAACTTGATCAGGCTGGTTACATGTGATTAGCTATGATTCATGTAAAGTCAGGCTAACCGTTGGTTAGCTATGATGCATGTAGAGGTCAGGCTAATCACACGTAACAGCTATGAAGCATGTAAATGGTCAGGCCGCACCCAACGTGAGATGTGGGGTGAGCTATGATGCATGTAGAGTTGGGTATGATCACATATCTATACTAAAATACTCCCCTTCTCCGACTGGTATAGTAGATCCAATCATGGTACGCTATGGCACGAGATTCCCTAGGGAGGTAGCAAATCTTCCCGGGTCTCTGTGTTTGTACATGCACAAGATAACAAGGAACAAGTCTTGTACAAGCTACACCATGAATAAGGAATAATATCTCATGACGAGATCCGTGTATACCAATCCGTGTAACCGACATGTCAAGAGCATGGATATCTACACTAGATACAGTGAACATAGGAGATATCATAAATTAGAAACTAATCAGAGAATGTACTCGCCTTGGGTCCTTAGCTGGTAAAACCAATGTCCTGTCCCAGAGTACCGTCAGGAGGATCCAACAGTCCTATATAATAAAATATAATATTGTATCAGATGCTACACTAACACACAATAGAATACACTGGCCTCAGGGCTATGCCAGGCATGGCTCTAGTCAACTAGGGTCATCTAGTAGGGATACACATGTAAATACACATTTATATAAAAATAAGCCAATATATATATATATATATATATATATATATATATATATATATATATATATATATATATATATATACACCAATTAAATTAAATACATACATATACAATTAATTTAAATACATACTTATACCTATTCATTAGTTATACACATATATACTTACACACTTTATATACATTACACTAATTCATACCCCATAAATCAAACATGCAGTGAAGGAGGGAAAGGAAAACTCACGGTAGTGGTGGTGGGCAGAATTTCCAACAGCAGGACTTGCATCACCACTGAGGTTACCAGATTTCAACTCAGAACAGAGAGCAAGCATCCAATTGAGAGTGGTTTTGATGAAATGAGTTTCTCAAAAGGGCCAGCAAACTGTGAATTATAATAAGTATTCCAGCGAGAGCCACATACAATTTCTTACTGCCAATATTTGAAAACCAAGGAGGCATGTGAGGGAGCTCATAACCACCATCAATATTACCCACAGAATGTTGTAAGCAGTGCTCTCTGAAGTCGGAAATCTCAAATACAACAGGTGGGGCACGAACCCTCCGGCTGGTCCTGGCTTTGATTTGTGAGGCAACACTCTAGTTTTAACATTGAGTATCTGTCTGGTTCTTCCATTCTCCAGCTTTTGCCTTTTGATAGCTTGATTCTCTTGAAAAAAATCATGTGCCACAGTATTCTTCTTTGCAGTGTTACCAGCAGGCTTTATTACACACTTCAATTTGGTGCTCTTTGAAGATTGAACATAAGGTGATTGGTCTTTCATCTTGGAAGTAGATGATTGTCTAATTGAAGAACTGTCATTCTTTTTTTGGCTGTCCGCTTCCTGGAATTAGTGGGAGCCGTTGCTCCTTTGACAGGGATCCTTTGAGCTTTGGGAGTGCAAGCTTCTGAAGCTCTTTGGTTCTTCAGCCTCATAGGTACCGAATCTTTGACCGAAAATGCTTGCCGTTTTGCTGAGACATCTTCACCAGCTAGAGCTACAGCCACATTGGTCACAGGAAGAATAGGAAAGACAAAGAAGGGGTCTCCTTGCTCATTTTTTTTTTCCAAAACCAAACCAAGTCCTCTTCTTCTTTAAAGGCAAAAGCGTTCTTCTTTTCTTAAGGAATCAGAAGGAGGCATCAATGGACACGGGTCCTTTGGCAAGTGATGAGCAATCATCACTGCTGCTCCTTTCCTCCAGATTGGCTCTTCTTCTTCCTCTTCTTTGTGTAGTGCTTCTCAAAACTTTTCCTTCTCTATTTCTGGGCTGCCCTCAGAATCAAAAGGGAAGAGAGAGCTCACTATGGGGGTGGCTCGTGCTGGGTGGCCGGACTGCGGCAGGCAGCGGCCGGAGCAGCAGATCGGCGGCAGCAGGTCGGCGGGCGGAGCAGCAGCAGCCGGCGGCAGCAGCAGGCGGGCGACGGCAGCGGCAGGTCGGCGGCAGGCCAGGGTCGCCGTCGTCGGCCTCCAGAGGTGGGGGCTCAGCCGGAGAGGAGTAGGGAAGGGAAAGATGAAGAATAGGGATTTGGAATGTCGGCTGGAACCTTGGTGATAGGAAAAATAAAGGAAAAATTAAAGAAAGGAAGAGATTATTTATACACATTTGGGGTGTGGGTGACCTAGAATTTGTTGACTGGTCAACCCCTCTTAGGTTTGGGCCTCTCAAGAAGATATTTCAATGGCCAGGATTTGTTTTGATTCGAAATGAATGGTTCGGATTTCAACGGTTAAATGTTTGGAGGACCATGGTCTTAAGGAGGTGGATGTTAAATTACACACTCCCAAAAATCATAAAAATAAAATAAAAGAGGAATGGGTTTACATCGCGTGTCGGGTCTAATGGGAGGGACACCTTAATGTACTCTTGCACCGAATGCCCAACCAATTAGAAAATTACACAAGTTTAGGTTTTTGGATTTAATTAATTAAACTTAGATACGATTGGCGTTCTAAAATTAATTAGGAGTACATGGGTCAAAACTAGGTCGGGTCATCAATACCATTAGTGAAGAAGACTTAGAACAGAATATTACCCTAATTTGGGTCGGACGAAAAATAGGTCAAGATTGCCTCCAATTTTGATTGGAACGCACAACGATACAAAATAGGAATTTATTCAGAAATTAAATAAACGTCTGCGACGATTTTTGTGCGGCTAAAATGAAGGTACAGAGAGCATAATTATGAGTTGCAAAAATAGCAGAATGGAAGGCAGGCACGTCTAGGGCAAGGTTGTGAAATTTGTTGGAAGGCAAAAGTCAGGGTAGCGGTCCAATTATCGAAGCAACGACAGCACGCAATAATTAAATAAATTACGGTAATTAAATACAACCTCCAATAATCTAATTCTAAAATAAACAATTAAAAAAAACATAATCCCCATTATTCGATCAGGTGTTCGTCTAGTGGCCTCTAGGTCAAGTCTACCAGCTCAGACGTTAAGAACATAGTATGTAATATAATATATTTAAATACACCTCATGCAATTATTTAATTTAAATACAAATATTGAGAAATCATTTAGTATAAATACCACAATACTAAAAAAGTCAAAATACCCCTGTTTTTAGAATGTGGTAGTGACACTGCACCACTCGAAGTCTGTCTCTGATCAACTGAACCTTCTCTGCTGCATCTATAATCATCTCTGGCCCAAGCAAAACTCTCTCTCCAACAACATCCCAAGACAAAGGAGTACGACATCTCCGACCGTATAGAGCTTCAAAAGGTGACATCTCTATACTGGCCTGGTAACTGTTGTTGTAAGAAAACTGTACCAAATGGAGATGGTCCTCCCAAGAACTCCCGAAATCTAGTACACAAGTGCGCAACATATCCTCGAGAGTCTGAATAGTCTTCTCTGACTGCCCATCTGTCTGGGGATAATATATAGTACTGAACTTGAGCTGAGTGCCCAAACTCTCCTGCAAACTCCTCCAGAAATAAGAAGTAAAACGACTATCCCGATCTAAGACTATGCTGACGGAAACTCCATGTATCCTAATCATCTGCCTCACATACATCTCCGTCAGCTTCTCTGTAGACAAACCCACTTTAAAAGGCAAGAAGTGGGCTGACTTGGTCAACCTATCAATAATGACCCAAATTACATCTTTTCCTCCTGGAGATCGTAGAAGTTCGGACACAAAATCCATAGTAATGTGTTCCTACTTCCACTCTGGAATGGGTAATGGCTGAAGTAGACTTCCTGGCCTCTGCCTCTCGGCTTTCACCTGCTGGCACACTAAGCATCTGGATACAAACTATGCCACTTCCCTCTTCATGCTATACCACCACACACTCTCTCGTATATCCCGATACATCTTGTTAGCACCTGGATATATGGAATACTGAGAGCGATGCGCTTCCTGTAATACCTCCTCAAGCAACTCCCTACTAGGCACATACAATCTAACTCCATGCCTCAAAGATCCATCCTCTGCAATAGTAAAATCATCCTCCAATCCTGCTCTCACCCGAGCTCTGATACTCCTCAGAGATACATCCTCATACTGTGATGCCTTGATCATGTCCATCAAATCTGAGTGTATCTGTAATCCCCATATCTGTATAGCACAACCAGGAACAATCACCTCAATGTCCAAGCTCTCTAAGTCCTCCAACAAATATCGATCATGCGTCAAGAACAAAGCTACCGGATACCTGCTCAAAGCATCGGCAACTACATTGGCTTTCCCAGGATGATATTACAAAGAGATATCAAAATCCTTCATCAGTTCCAACCACCAACGCTGCCTCATGTTCAACTCTTTCTGCGTGAAAACGTACTTCAAGCTTTTGTGGTCTATGAAGATCTCCACACGCTCTCCGTACAAATAATGTTTTCACAACTTCAGCGCGAAGATGACTACTGCCAACTCCAAATCATGGGTAGGATAGTTCTTTTCATGAGGATGCAATTGCCTGGATGCATAGGCAATCACTTTCCCATGCTGCTGAAGAACATAACCCAAACCCTTCCCCGATGCATCACTATAAATAGTGAAACCTCCGGACCCTGATGGCAACGTCAAAATAGGAGCAGACGTCAACCTCTTCTTCAACTACTCAAAAGAAACCTGGCAAACCTTCGTCCAAACAAACTCTACATCCTTTCTTGTGAGTCTGGTCATCGGATCGGCAATCCTCGAAAAATCTTGCACAAACTTCCTGTAGTAGCGTGCCAATCCCAAGAAACTCCTGATCTCTGCTACCGAACTCGGAGTCTTCCAAGATTCCACTGCTGAAATCTTCTTTGGATCCTCTAAAATACCATCACCAGTCACAACATGCCCCAAGAACTCCACTTTGTCCAAGAAAAACTCATACTTGGACAGCTTCTCATACAGCTTCTCCTTCCTCAGCACCTCCAATACAATCCTCAAATGCTCCTCATACTTCTCCGGTATCCTCGAGTATATGAGAATGTTGTCGATGAATACCACCACGAACTTGTCAAGGTACTGGTGGAATACCTTGTTCATCAAGTTCATAAATACCGCTGGTGCATTAGTCAAACCAAACGACATCACCATAAACTTGTACTGACCATACCGAGTTCTAAAAGCAGTCTTCGGTATGTCCTCCGGCTTCACCTTCACCTGATGGTAGCTTGATCTCAAATCTATCTTAGAAAACACCTTTGCACCACTCAACTGATTAAACAGATCATCAATCTGTGGCAAAGGATACTTATTCTTGATAGTGAGATTATTCAAATCCCTGTAATCAATACACATGCGCACCGACCATCTTCTTTGGTACAAACAATACCGGGGCTCTCCATGGTGAAGAACTCGATCTGATAAACCCCTTATCCTGCAATTCGTCTACCTGCTTCTTCAACTCGACCAGCTCGTTGTTGTTTACTCTATAGACATGCTGTAAAATTGGTTCTATACCTGGCACCAAGTCTATAAAGAATTCAATATCTCGATCTGGCGACAATCCTGGCAATTCCTCAGGAAACATATCCAAGAACTCTGCTATCAACGAAAGTGGCAACTCCTTGTCTTCCATCATAGCTCCACAAATAATGCCTTTTTCTTGCTATATAGCTCCTCTAGCAAACTCAAACTCTGGCTCTCCTGGCGGACCAAACAAAACTCTACCTCCTCTACAATCTATGCTAGCACGGTGCCTACTCAACCAATCTATTCCGAGTATAATATCGTAGCTCAAAAGTGGCATTACAAGTAGACACGCACTCAACTCCCGGCCTCCCAAAGTAACTCTTTGATCCTTGCAAATATCATTAACCAGGATAATGCCTCCCCCGGTCATGATCTTGCAAGTCCTAAGCAAAGACTCAGCTACCAAACCATGCTTTAGAGCAAAAGAAACAGATACAAAACTATGCGAAGCACCACTATCAAACAAAGCTAAAGTTGGAATAAAATCAAGAAGAATAGAACCTGCGATGATATCTCCGGTGGGTTCATCCTCCTCGACGGTCATAGCAAACGCTCGTCCCTGTCGAGCACCTCCCTGCTGCTGATGCTGGACAAAACGCTGCTGCTGTGTCGGAAGCGGTCCCCTCGGCTGTGCTGCAGATGGTCTCATTTGTGCCCTCGGAGCTAGAGCTGCTCCCTGAATTGTACGACGAGGATAATTCCTCGATTGATGCCCTTCAGTACCACAATACAAACAAATTCCTAGCCTTCTCCTGCAAACTTCCCAGATGTGGCCGGGCTTCTTGCAGTAGTTGCATGGAGCTTGCTGTAACTATCTCTGCTGCTGAGGTACCTGGTGAAAAGGCGCTCTAGCTGGAGTCTAGTTTTGTTGTGGCTACTAGAAAGGTCTGGACTGGAAATGAGGACGTTTGGCAGATACTGCACTGCCGTTGGCCCCCAGAAAAGAATTACGGTCTCTCTTGGGCTTCAAACCCAACTTCCGCTCAACCTTGCGTGCCTCCGCAAGTATCTCCGAGTATGTCTCATAAAAAGACGAAATGAGAATCTTCACTTCCCAGTTTAGACCCTCACAGAAACGAATGGCTTGAACCTCTGGATCTCTCACCAGATACTCTGTAAATTGGCTCAACCTGTCGAACTTCATAGCGTACTCCTCCACAGACATGCTCCCCTAAATGAGACTCTCAAACTGTCTCCCCAAGTCTAGCTTGTCTGCCCGGACGAAAAACTTCTTCTTGAAAAGGTCCTTGAATACCTCCCAAGATTGTCCTGCGTCAACTAGAACCGGCTCATTCCTGAACCAAGTACGAGCGACGTCGAACAGCTGAAGTCCTACCACCTCAACCTTCAGATCCTCAGAAAGATGGGACACCCTCATCAGATGCTCAATGTCCTCGAGCCAATCATCAGCATAGACGATGCCCTCCGTCCCCTTGCAAACCTTAGGCTCCAGCTTCTTGAAGTCCTGAATATTGCCTGGACGAAGCTGAGCAACCTGAGGAACATCCTGCTGCTGGATCGGAACTCCTCTCTCAACTACAGCACGAGCAAGCTGATGAGCACTCTCGATGCCCTGCCGTAGAACGTCGGTCTGCCTCTGATGTGCCTCTGACTGAGCCCTCTGTGCCTCGAGCATCTCACGAAACAGTGTAAACATCTGTGATGCCTCTGCTGGCACAGGAGGTGGAGGTGAAAGTCCCTCAGATACAGCTGGACAGTCCTCTGAGTAGGTGGTGGACCTCCGAAAGCAGCTAACACTCTAATCACCGGAGAAGTGACTGGGGCAGGCCCTCGGGATGTCGCAGACCTCTCAGAAACTGCTCTCCCCTGCTACGATCTAGTCTTAGGCGGCATCCTGAGACAAAGCGAAAGAAAGAATCAATATGGCACAAGATGTAAGATATCAAAGAAAGGACAGATTAAGAGATCAAGTATCAATATCAAAGGAGAATAGTTGAATCAAAAGAATTTTCCTAGATGTGATTGAGTATCTCAGCCTATTTCCTATATCCTATCGTCGGCTCGTAGTAGTACAACTAAGTTGTCGCACTACCACGACATCACATACTTTGTGAAGCTGGACCTGCATGGGCTACCACCAAAAATGTGTCACGACCCGCACCCGGTGTAAGGATACAAGTCGAAAACAACGCCCAGCCTACGCAGCAGAATCGACGGTAGAACGCTGTCTAGATTATCTATCTAACAATGTAATGAACCACCAATAATGATAGTATACTCAATCAAAGAACTAATATAGAAAATAAGCACGAATCAGATAAAGAATAGAATAGTCACAATACAACTCGTGAGTCTAAAATAATACATCAATGAGTCTGAAGAAATAACAGGAATAAGCTCGAGACAAATCCAGTACAAAGAATACTATGAAGCTACAACTCCAGGGTCAACTATCTTAGTTGGGATAAGTCCCTCCTGAGCCAGGGTCTCCGAATCTAAACCCATAACATCCTAGGGTCCATAATAGGTAGGGTACCACTCCTCAGTGTCATCTGGAAAAATATATCCAGTCAGGATAGGAACAGAGTACATCTCTAACAGCAGTTCTAATCAATGATAAAAACTATGTAACAGTAAATAGCTGTGGATAAACAAGATGCACAATAGATACAAGAGATATATATATAATAAGGAAATACTGGAAATAAATACAATAATGAATAATATGCCAATGAAACGAGAATACTAAATGACTAAGTGTGTGAGTACTAGCTTAACATATGATCGGCTTGGGCAAGATGCAATACGGCCTGGCTAATCATACGTGCGGTGTATGATCAACACTATTCAGTAATCAATACTTGATACAATAGGGATATTGATCACACATCTATACTAATACTCCCCACCCCGACTGGTATAATAGACCAACCACGGTATGCTATGGCACGAGATTCCTCAAGAAGATAGCGATTCTTCCCGAGAATCGGTGTTTGTACATGTACAAGATAACCAATGAAACAATACTTACACCATATACCAATGAATAACATCTCATGACGAGATCCGGATATACCAATTCGTGTAACCATAGTGTCAAGAGAACATGGATATCTACACTAGATACAATGAACATAGAAGAAATCATAAATGAGAAACTATCAGAGAATGTACTCGCCTGAAGTCTAATGAATAGTCTCACAGATGTCTGACTCGGTGCCTCGAAGACCTAGATATGGACTACAACATCAATACAAGGTCCCGAAAAGAGAACAAGTTAAACTAGTCAACTTCTAGATCAATAAGTTAATTCTAAGTCAAAAGTCAACTATGGTCAACTCTAAGTCAACTATGGTCAACTATGGTCAAACCAAGGTTAACTATCTATTTTTAGGTTGCACAAGTCTAACACAAAAATCTTGGGTCAAGATATTAAAATCTAAGTCATAAAAACTACATCCTAAAATATTAGGATACCGTATCTCCGGATACGTAATTTTCAAGGTAAACATCATAATACATATATATCAACCAAATATGTATATATAGAATATTAATTTACACATCAAATAGGTACCATTATTTTGAACCAATCTTGGTATCTCCACAAAATCACAAACTTGATACCCAAATCCCATATCTTGAGTATCCCACTTACCTTGGTTTCCACAAGGTAATACTCAATACCTTGATATAGTAATTACCCTCATATAGAATATATAATATATACTAATATTATACAATTTAAGACATATAGCAATAATAGTATTATATCTCAATATTAATGCATATATATATATATATATATATATATATATATATATATATATAAGATATAAACACAATATACTAATAATCTTCCTAACTATCACTAAAAGTAGTGTTGAAAAACACTGATATTCAGATATCAGACTTTCAGTGACAGTTCTGGCTGTCACTGAACTGCCGTCGCTACTACTACTATATTTCTGCACTGTTGCCTCTGTTTTGGTGATGGTTTTCAACCGTCACCATAGCCTCCGTCGCTGCTGTTACAATTCCCGTTGTTGCTACTGCTATTTAATGACAGCAGCTCTGTCATTAAATACCGCCGCCACTGTTACAGCGGCCGCTGCTGTTATTCATCGGCTATTAATGACAGCAGCTCTATCATTAATTCCTGCTGTCGCAAAAAACAGTAATATATAACTCAAATACATATATAATATGTATATCTATATATATAAATACCAAATAGCTATAATACTCCTCCTATATAATAATGTACATATTACAACATAGTCAAATGCATACATACATAAATATGTAATAAATATACATCCATACATATATATATACATGATCATATTCTAATTACTTAATTTAACATACATATCTATTATATAAAACATGTTCATATATTTTATATTATAACATATATTTTAATGCATGTAGAAGAAAACTACATATATATTTATTCTATTGGTACATATATAATACATAGATCTATGCTACAATAAACACCATAATAAATATACTATAATAAATATATAATATCTATATATATATACATAATTATAATTCAAGAATTAAAGCATAATTAATTAGATCTACACATAAACACACAACAAATGGAGAGTATCACACCGTATCCTACTAGATCTAGGATACGCATGCGACACGAGTCCACCACACATCCAATTGTACCCCGAAGGACACAAGCAAGTCATATATAGTATTATGAACAAAACAAAGTGTCAAAAATAGATCTATGTGTCCGTGTCAAAATATGACATGTACAAAGT
The DNA here is from genome assembly GCA_036927795.1 of Iris macrosiphon. Taxonomy (NCBI): domain Eukaryota; kingdom Viridiplantae; phylum Streptophyta; class Magnoliopsida; order Asparagales; family Iridaceae; genus Iris; species Iris macrosiphon. The sequence continues at coordinate 57,150,950 of JAYESA010000014.1, forward strand.
CTCGTGTCGGAGGGAAAACCCCCAAAATAACACGTATCACCAAATTATTGGGATACGACCTACACGTACCCAATTATGGATATGACACTAGCCCCAAACACATAAACATATGTCAAAGTGATTTATAGGATCAATTGACACACACAAGAAAAGTCATTTTCGGAATTCCCCCAAAATTGACACAAAAAGCACCATAACTTTCTCTATAGGTCTCATATGAACACAAAACCAAATCCTATGGGTAGTACATATATATGGATTGATTATTCATGATTAAATCTCAGATTTAGAAGCTATATTAAGGAGAAAAACTGAATTATACCTATTGGGAGATGGATTTCCAATGAAACCTCCAATTGAGATAAAATTGCCTCCAAATTGTAGATCCTTGCTCCTCTTTGTAGATCCTTGCTTCCTCCTTCTAGATCCTTGCTTCTCAAGTCTCTAATAGTGATTTGGGAAGGAATTGGAATGAATTTAGTAGGGAAATGAAATAGAAATAAAGAAAATTTGGTAGTGAAAAATTCTAGATCTAGATTTGGAATAAAAAAGAGGAGAGAGAAACTTTTTCCCTTTTTTAAATAGGCTGGCCCTTTCCTCTCCCTTAAGTAATTATAAAATGTCCATTATACCCCTTGGGGCCTCTCATGAAGAGATAATTAAGGAAGGAAGCTTCTAGTCTAATGATTTAATTAATTTAAATCTATCTCCTTAACAATGGGCTTTCTAAATGGGCTAAGTCTAACTAATTAATTCATGTTGGTCCATGGGTCCAAACTAAACTACTTAGGTCCACTAATACAAGTCCAAATTAAATAAATAACATCTACTAATAATTAAATAATACAACAAATAATTATTTACCATGCACAATATTTAATTAAATAGGAAATGACTAAAATACTCTTTCCTAGAAAATGTGGTAGTGACAAGTGGTCTATCCCAACATGAAGATAGACCAAAGGATTATTCCGCTGGAAAAATTGATGGAACGATAGCTCAGAGGTAATATGAACATGGCTAGCGTCTAATGAGACTGGTTTGAATAGTCATTGCGGGAGTGTGCAAGTAGACCTAATGATTGCTCCGCTGGGGGGAATTTTGAGGATCCATCATCCATTGCGTATCCAAGATTTTTTGGTACGGATGATGGATCTTTTACAAGAATTTGTGACAAAGGAGAAAATGTTGCACATAGGCATTTGCTGGGGATGCCAGATTGCTGAACATATCTATTCAAAGGTCATCTCAACATGATAGAATATGATTCTCGATCTTCGACGATCGAGAAAATATTGCTCATAGGCACTTGCTGGGGATAAAGAACCAAGAATTAATTTGTTCATCTGGATTGTGGACTTATTACCCATGGCATACTTTAAGTACAGATAATAAGTTGAAACGACTAGCACTATCAGGGGTTATGCGAACGTGATAGTAGGAAGTCGAAGAGAAGAACTTCACTCAGAGGTAATGTGGACATGGAAAAGTTCTGAAAATATCTTACTCAGAGGTATGTGGACGTGGTAAGATATAGTGGGGATAAAGAAAAACAGGGCAGAGGAAATATGGGAATGACCATTTTGTGGCGATAGATTCACTCTACTAGAGAAAGTGGAGAGATGTAGTTCAGAGGTAGTATGGACGTGAACTGTTCGATAACAACAACCTAGGAGGTTTGCTCAGAGGTCACTTGGACATGGAAAATTCAGCTGGGGAAACAAAAATGTTTGGACAACAGTTCAGAGGTAATATGGACGTGAACTTATGTCCGAAAAATTCACTGGGGAGTGATTTTCTGAGTGGGGATAGTCCTGAAGGTTGCTCATCTGGGGAGACACCGTCTTCTCTTTATAAATGCAAAGTGATGACTTTGGCGTCAATCAACTCCTGGATTCTCCTTTTTAGCACGTAGCATGCCTTCGTGGGGTGATAAATATACCGATGAAAGAGACAATATTCCGGGTCATCGACCTTGACAATCCTTTCAGGGTATCTGATGTTGGGTAGCCGAAGTTTATTTTCCTTCGTCAATATATTAAAGATTTCAATAATTTCATCCTCATTGAAGGAGAGAGTCCCTTTTGGCTTTCGGACTCTTGATACCTGGGTCGTACGGTCCTCAGAAAAGATTGTCATAGTTGCATCATCTTTTGACTCAGAGGGAATTCTACCCCCAGTTTTGGATGCTGCTCTGTTTTATCGATGAAGACCACCCCCAGACATGTCGTTGTCTGGTTCTTCTTCTTCTTTTTGTTTGCCTTTGTCCATAGAAGTTGATTTAGAAGGACCTGCCTCTGGTGTTATAGGATCAGACTTTAGAGGTTTGGAGTTTGCAAGAGATGTGGTAAACCCTAACCTAAAATGATTTTGTTGACAATATAGATCACCATGCAACGGTATTCGTCTACCTTTTCTATAGTTTAGGCCTTGCTTCAACTTCAGATCATAATCCATGTTTTGCATAATCCTCAAAGCCTGAGGGCTATATCTGTGGATTTGTATTTTCCCAGCATCAGACTCATGAGATTCTTCTTGTACAATTGGTCTATTCCGCATTCGATCGAAGATTATTTGATGTTGATCGTTGCAAGTGGTAGAATAATAAAGACAGATTCTTCATGTGGCCCATATATCATGACGATGTTAGGTGTTGACGCTACTTTCCACATGATCTCCCCACGCTAGGTAGTTAGGGGAACTGAATCCTGGTTTTGACCCCTGTCTTTGTGTTTCTGGATTAAGAGATCACGCAAATCAGGAAAATTATTAGAAGGAGAAGAAGGCTTATTTCGCCTTTTTACGTCAGTAGGAATGTGGAGATTGAGAACCACAACCCTCTCTCAGCCATAAGAATACAGTAGTTCGCCATATGAGTAGCATACGATCCATCATCCTTCTGAGGAGCATATTTTCCCGTAAAACGGATCTTCTTTACGCGGGCGGGCTTATCCTGGCGTAATCTAGAGTTTTGTACAGGTTCGCGTAAAATGGGGATAGTCCTCAAGCGGCCTCCAGCGTCACGCGTAACCTGAAGAGTGGGCAACTTCTTCTCTTGTTGGCGTACAAGTCTAGCGGTTGGGAGATCAGCCACTCGTTTTCTCTTGATGTGATCCAGGGGTTCATCTGCCTCATCATAGACGGGAGATATATTTTTACGCGCAGGGCGCGTTTGAAATTTCTGAATTGGCGCTGAGGCCTTGTCAGAAATTTTGTCTACCACGTCACAGACGGGAGACGAAGTTTTACGTGTAGGGACTTCTGGATTGGCACTGGGGCGTTGCCAGAAGCTTTGTCTGCCATATCACAGACGGGAGACAAAGTTTTACACGCAGAGTGCGTTCTAGACTTCTGGATTGGCACTGGGGCATTGCTAAAAGCTTTGTCTGCCACGTCACAGACGGGAGACGAAGTTTTACATGCGGAGCATGTTCTAGACTTCTGGATTGGCACTGGGGCATTGCCAGAAGCTTTGTCTGCCATGTCATAGACGGAAGACGAGTTTTTACGCACAAGGCGTATAGGTTGTGATGTCACAACCTTGCTGATCAGAGGAGAAGAGCTTGCAGGAAGGGTAGAGGATGTCTTGGACATCTACACTTTACGCAGCTTCCTGTTGTCCTGGACAGAGAGAGAATGAGAGCTACCCCCCGCGCGAAGCATGTCTTCATAAGCTGATTGGTCGAACTGGACGACCAAAGTCTTCTTTGTCGATCCGACGGATACAGCATCGTGTTGAGCAATGGCTTTCTCGTCAGATGAGAAAGTAGTCCCCAGCAGAGTCGCCATCTTGTGTTTGATGATAAACGAAAGAATAAAACTAGGTTTATACGAAACCCTTTCTTTGTTTACAAACAAGAAAAAAGAGTACAATTAATCCTATACGAGGATGTTAAGTACAATAAAAATAATTTTGGAGAAAAATTGCTATAGGAGTCTGATCTGCGGTCGATCACTTTGTCCCTTGGACCACACGATGATGAAGAAGTGTTGTAGAAGAAGAAGCTTCAAATATTGCAGGAGGGATTGGATTGTGCTCTCTCTCTCTCTCTCTCTCTCTCTCTCTCTCTGATCTCTTGATCTCTTTCTTTTCCACTCCTCCGACCTTTGACTCCTGTGACCGGAGGTCTCTATTTATAGAGCTCAGTCACAGTAACTGTCCAGTCGGCGTAGGAGCACAACTGTAGAGAAAGTTGCACCTTTTACGCGATGGTTATAATAACTGCTACCCACGTTTGAATGATCTCCTGAATCCATGTGTGACGCGTGTCCCATTATGAGGTAACGCGTATAACTGCTTCTCGAAGATCACGGCATGCAAGCCACGTAGGTAACTGCCCCTCGCGTAAAGATGGTTGGCATAAAAGCCAAATAACTGTCTTGTTGGCGTAAAAGCCAAATAGCTGTCTTGTTGGCGTAAAAGCCAAATAGCTGTCTTGTTGGCGTAAAAGCCAAATAGTTGTCTTATTGGCATAAAAGCTAAATAGTTGTCTTGTTGGCGTAAAAGCCAAATAGCGTGTAAAACTTGAGGCTGTATGAATAATAGATAACCAGCATAAAAATAGCCAATTATCCTTCTTGACTGGGGTCTTGAGCGTATTCTGGACCAAATAACCTTATCACGTACCTTTGCAAATATAGCCTGAGTTGGCGTATTTCGAGAAGATAGCATACGGCGTACTCTTATAGTTAAAAATAGCCTGGTTGACGTATTTCGAGGAGATAGCATACGGCGTGCTCCTATGGTGGAAAATAGCTTGGTTGGTGTAAAATGTCAGGATGGTGATGTAAGCGTATTAGCCCTAGTTTTAGCTCTTCCAGTCATGACAAAATTATAAAGGATATAACCAAATCTCGTGCATTAAATGCAGAGATATGCCTCAATCTCGCACATTAAATGCCGAGATATGCCTCGAGCTCTACATGAGAAACAGCTTTTGACGTGGCGTCCGATTTCATCTTATCTTGAGCGTAAAAGCTCGTCTCTGCCTGTGTAGAATAGGCAGCATATTCCTTGAATGCGTAAAAATAACTTGTATCAAGGATATGTCACTAAACGACAGTCTGGGTCTTTGTACAGAATCATCATTACAGCCATCCTCTCGATCGTAGTGTAGTACTTTTGTCAGGAGTCAGGTTCAATGTTCTGTCTGACAGATTCATTCGAGGAATACGAAGAATTCCTCGTATGACTTTACGTTTGCATTAAAGACAAACATATTTTATGTTGTAGCGAGGTATAGCAAAATTTTACGCCAAAACAGCCTTGAAGTGCTGCTTTACGCGGGCAGCTCTGAAGTCATATTTTTACGCCACACAGCACTGAAGCTCTAATTTACGCGTGTTTTATGTATGTTGGGGGTTTTATGCATATAATTCTTCAGTGTATTTTTTATGCTTCTACATTCATTTGGTGGATATAAAGCACGGACACGTTTTCCTGTATCAGTGATCCAATTTTTATAACCCTCTTCTAGCATATTAATGCTAGTGAGTTCTTGGTTGATATAGTTCTCAATAAACCATTTATCAAACCATTTTATTTTATTTATCTCTTTGAGATGAGCATAGTATTTATCTTTAAATTCATACCTTTGATCAAGGGTATAATTCTTTTTAAACCAAGCTTTGAATTGAATTTCTTCATCATAAGCTTTGACTATAATTTTTTAAACATTCTTGTCCTCAGTCCAGTCCCAATAATTGGGATCATTGGAAGGATCATTATAATTAGCTAAAGTTATAATATTTAGAGAATGAGTGCCAAAACTAGCATCAGAAGAATAAACCGTATCAATGGGATCAACCCATTCTGTTTTATATTCTGGTTTGGCATTGTTATTTTTTATTTTCATATATTTAATTTTATCATCCTTCTTGGATGTCTGAGAAAAATTTTCTTCCTTTTTAATAACTGAAGGGGATCGAAAACTAGAGGATGAAATTCTAGCTTTAATTTGTAGAGTAAATCTAACTTCCACATCTCCATCTGGAATTTGGATTATCTGATCTAACTCAGTATCCATTATTTGTCTAGGCGAAATAGCTTGATTTAAAACCCATCTATCATAAATTGAATTTTATTCCATTTGATAATTTTATTAGCAGCGACATTTGATGTTAACAAATTTTTTTCAATCAAAGTCGTCTTACCAGGTTTGGTAAGATGTCTAGCTTTAGGAGCCAAAGTAGACAATACTTTAAAGTGAATTCGATAGAGAATAGCAATGGTTTTAGAACCTTGCTTAAAGTTATAACCGTAAGTCTTCAGATTAAAAGTTACTGCATCCAGTAAATTTGTATCTGTAAGAGATAGGCTTAAATTGGGATAAACGTTAAAGTAAACTGGTCCATGGCAAAGACTAGTCTGCATAACGCCCATAAGAGATGGTTGCCAGTCAAGACATCTAGTATCCCTTAACGAGGATATGAATGAAGCATTTAAACCTTGAAGGTTAAGGGCTTTTAATGCAACCTGAATTAATCCAATATGGATAAAGTTATAAGCATTATTCCCTATATAGGGTTCAAGGTCTTCTTCAGAAAGAAACCTGATAGAATGCTCAGTATCATTGACCTGAACGGTCCTTTCCATAGTTTTTATAGCAATTGATGACTTGAAATCAAGCCAACCAATTTTATATATATCCTTCGGCTTAACGCCTGGGAGAGTCCATTTATTGAGTTCCTTCATATCTGAAGGGAACTCACTCAATTGAGCATTTTTATAGATTTGCCCTTTAACAGAGTCTTTTTGTTGTCCCCAATGGACAATGGGTTACTCATCCAAAGATGAAGTAAGAGGGTCTTCTACTCCGCTGCTCCTGAAAGTGTTAGTAATAATATTAAAGGAATACCATAAATATTATTATGTTATGAATAATTAAATTATTAATTAGTAAGACATAAAATATTTTAGAATTCCTTCATAGTTATCCTGGTCATAGCACGACTGTCAACGACTTTTACAGCTGAAACGGCATACCCGGCCAACATAGCCAATGCGACTTGTGTGTCGTTCCACTAGACCTTGGATAAACCTAGAAGTAGTCATTCTAAAACTTAAATGAATTACAGAAAAATAATTTCTCTATCCATACCATACTGAATATCGATAGTATTAGTTAAAAATTATCAAGAAACAACATTTCAGAGAACAAAGAGTAGAATCACCTCAGCCTTGAGCCATAATATTATCATCATTCTCGTTATCACTATTGATAAGATGAGAATGATCAATCATTTATTTATTCAGAATTATCTCATTGTAGGATTTAACATCATGTTCAATGAGAGCAAGTCTTTGCTGAGTTATTTCGTCGTTAGACTTTAACTCTTTAATTTCATTCTTCAAAGTTTTTAATTCTCTTTGAAGGTCGTTTATAGAGACAGTCTTCAAAAACAATTCTCTCAGTGGATTTTATCTTATCTATAATGTCAGGATAATGGATTATTCCCTTTTCTCCGGGCTAAGACTTCTGTCATGGTATAAGGGGCAAAACTAGAAGAAGTTTCTTTAGTATCATCTTGCAAAATCTCAATAATTTTTGCTTTCATATTTTGACTAATTGTATCAGTCAAAAGTGATTCTAGAATTTCTTTTTTATCTTGATTACTTAATACATTAATAGAAAGACCATTCATTTCAATAATAGACTTGTAATAGTCAGCTTTGCTGTTGATGGTGCATATTTTACAATCGCAATCAGTACCACAATCAGTAGTAGATTTTATAGACTCATCACTTGATGAATCAGATGCATAATCAGAATTGATCATGATCTTTAATAGAGTCTTTTTCAACCCTTCGTCTTCGATCATATCGATCTTTTGTTTAGTATTGCATCTGTTCGAATAATGGCCTAATTTTCCATATTTAAAGCAATGGAAGTTGAGTCCATCTTCTTTGAAAAATCAAATTCTGAGAAAATCATCAAGCTTGAAAAATGTGATATTCCTCTTATGAAGGATCCATGGAAACTTCATAAACGATATCTTGAAAACAGCTTTATTCCAGTTTTGGGTAAACCTATAAATATTTATGAAGGTATCTTGATTACCATAAAATCAATCATCATTGAACATTCTGCTAAACCGAACTCTTTGGAGACGACTTACAACAAGGTAATCATTAAAAATATCCTTACACCACAAACTTGGGGGCTTCATCCTAACAGAGAACAGCAGCTTTCCAAGGATAAGGTGGTTGTCTGCAACTATAACTATTGGGATTATATTCAGGGATTCTATAACTTTTTATACTATAAAAATTCCCAGAGAAGCCATTCGTGGTTTATTCGTATCTGTCCTAAAATTCTTCAGAATGAGATACCCTCCTGGTTTTTCGACTCGTGGTTGAAGCTTGGAGCTACTCTGGATATTATTCCTCCAACAATTCAAGAACAATTCTCTCAGTGGATTTTATCTTATCCACAATGCCAGGATTATCATATTTTTAGGGGGGAGAGTACACTATATTTTTATATACAATTCCAGATCCCATATATATTTCGTTGGACTATTGACTGCGAACTAAATTCCAACAATATTTCCATCCTGTCACGCAAATTTCTTGTGAAATGGTGGCAAAGGATTGATGAAAAGGAAAAATTGATGGAAGTTATGGTGTCACGCCCCGGTTCCATAGGTAAGGAACCGAGTTACGTGGCAATGGCCAGCAGCGCACTTCGGCGGGCATCCCAATCTAATGGGCCCGTCGGAGTGCACTTAAGCTGTAAAGTACAATGAATAACCCATCACATAACACATAAATAGTCAATCTAAATCTCAACCACAGGCAGCAATATAAGAGCATAATAGAGGTAAATACAACAACTAATGTGCAGAAAGAAAAAGTCCAAGATAAGTATCAAGTACAAATACTAGAGTAGTCACACGGGAACAAACCCGCTAGCACAAATACTGGAATGAAAGTAAGCAATAAGATAACTTGGAACGGCAGCAGGTAACTAGGTAATGATACTGTCCCAAGGAAAGAGTCACTACCAGCGATCAGGCGAAGTCCTCAGAAATGACCTCGTCCTCGGCAGTGAGTACAGCTGATGGATAGATGCCTGATCCGTACTCCTCCGGGAAATCCTCGTCGCCTACACCTGGAAGGGAACCAGGTCCTCAGAGGGACGTAACAAGGTACAAAATACAGCAATGCCAAGTATACAAAAAAGTACAAGTGCAACAATAGGGTACTCTATCATAACCAAACAAGTGTGACACAGTTTAAAGACAATGTTCGACGCATGGGCTGTCCAAAATAAAACCGTAGCTTCGGACACAGAAACACACGGGATGTACTGCAGCTCCGGGCAAAGAGTCACACGGGTGATACCACTACACTAGATACAGGATCACTACATAGATACTACATACATATATAAGCGCGTGCAGAGGAGCCCAAACGTCTAGTAACTGTCTTTCCCTTCCCAAGCGATCAACGATTTTGCGCTGAACCTGAACCTCTATCTACAGTCTCGACACACAAAAATAACTCAACAGACGCGACCCTAAGGTTGTCCCAGTCTCTGGTCATGATGTCAGTATCAGGATGCAGGAATCTGGCACGATCTTAGTGTATGAGTGTGTCCTGGGGTGTCGATATACTCAGGTACGTACATCGAGGTGCTATGAAGCATCTATCAATTATTCTATGACGTTACGACGAATGTCAGCACCCGGTTGTGATCCAGATGCGAAGTATCGAACGTCAACATAAATACGTGCACAATGTACATAAAGAACAACAAGTATCGGTAATCTAAAATACAAGGTGGCAAGGTACACTTGTCTGCGTCCGGCTGCTGATGACGGGGATCCGGTACCACGTCCAAGTCCTCAGGTCCCGCAGGACCTAGAGATGAGATACAAACCAGTAATCAATAATTTGTTCTACGACAGACAGGGATGCGACACACATCTACACATAAACACAGTCTCAACTACGACTCACAGGGATAATACACTAGGGGGGTTGACCATAGTTGACTATCGGTACGATATGTCAAATCATCTAGTCATCAGTACTACATCATCAAACCATCCTCAAAAAATAGTTAATGATTTTAATTCCTTCGCTTAATATTTGTTACCAATCACCATGTACTACCCTAATTTAATCACCTGTAGTTTCCAGTCCCCAAATACCGAGTAGGGGTTTTACACTACATATTAGTCCTTAATTAATCACGTGCTCCTCGGTGTTCGTCAAAGTTCAATAAATTAGAATCTTATTCCTCCTCAATTTAATTCTCATTAAATAAATTAGCATTTTTCTACCACGTAATATATCCCGATCCTTTATTTAAAGATCAAAACCTAAATCTCCATAAACCAATATCTAAAATAAATTGTTTTAATTCATATCGAAGACAAACCCTAACCTACATTCATCCTATCACATTATACCTCTACAACCTACCACAAGTCATATTTCCATGTCCTTTATCAACCTTAATCCATCATTAACATGCTCTATAAATGAAACCTTAATACTATGCTCACATGAATACACATAGGTGAAATCCTAGCTAACATTAACACATGAATATATATAAATAAAATCCTATTAAAACAATATCAAAATCTGGAATATACACAAAGAGAGGGGGAGAAAGTCGACCTCTATGCGACGAGGTTGCGGATCGCTGGCCGGAGCGAGGTGGTGCAGCTCTGGCCGGACGGGGGAGCTACTGTGGAGGGATCGGCAGGGGAAGTCGACCGGAGCAACGTGATGCTGGTCGGAGCGAGTCAGGGGGTGGTGCTGCAGACCGGAGCCGAAGGCTGTGCGGACCGGAGCTGCACGAGGATCGGTCGGATGGGAAGAACTTCTCCGCCGGAGTCGATTGCAGCCGCGGAGTCGGGGTCACTGGCCGGAGGGAGAACAGCAGTCGGCTGCACAGCAGGCCAGACGGGGGAAGCTGTTGTGCCAGCGAAGCGGTGGAGTCTAGGTCAGCGCCGCCGGACGGGGGACACTGTGCACAGCCGGAGTCGGGGGCTGCGCTGGCCGAACCAAGTTGGTCGGGCGGCCGGATGAGTCTTCGGGAAGAAGAAGAAGAAGAAGAAGAAGAAGAAGAAGAAGAAGAAGAAATGAAGAAGGAGGAATTTGTATGGAGAAAAATTATGGAGGAGGGAGGAGAGAGAGGGGGGATTTTCCACACCTAGGGATTAGGGCCTACTTGGTTTGTTGTGAGGGTGAGGGTAATGTTTTATAGGGAGGTGTGTGTGAGGGATGAGTGGTGGGGAGGTTCCCATCTAAATTGGATGGCTAGGATTTACCATGAAGACTTGGTTTCTTCATGCAAAGGAAAGGGGGAGGGAATTGTTGACTACGGTCAACAATTTGTAGGCTCTCCATTTAATCATGGCCAATGAGGTGAGGACACCTAAAATTAATAAATTATAACTAAGCCCCTTAAATTCGAGAAATTGCACGAACACATAAAATAATGCAAAAATTGTGGAGAAAATTGTGTTTGGTGAATTGCATGGTGAGGGGGTGTTGTGTGTGTGGCATGAGTTTAATTAAATGGGCATTGGGATTAATTGGGGATTAAAATATGATTAGACAAAATTAGTATCCCCGATTTAAATATAATTAAAGTTCCCGCGCTTTTAAATTAAATGGGGGCACTTGGGTTCAAAATTTGGTAATGACACAAAGGTCAAAAATGGTGGGGGCTTGGAGTCAGCCTTGGACCCTTTAGTTGGTCCGGCTCAACGGGTTAAGTTGGTATCTCAAAATTTAGGATAACGACACAGGTGTCCGACACGGAATTAAATATGGATTTTATGATATGGGAAGTTATGCAATTAATTTATGGCACAACGGATTTGATTTTGAGTGACGGAAAAGTCCAGTGCCTAAATTGGCGAGTCAAGTCAGAAGTACAATAGTCCGATGAAATTCATGGGCTGATATTGGGCTCCGAATAAAATAGCAATGGTAAGGCGCGCCAAGGGTTTAATTAAATGAAATAACAGACAACTCTACTTTAAACCTCAACATCTGCTGAAAAATCCAAAAAATTTCAAATCCAAACCTGGCTATCTATAGAATTAATCGAGGGGTTTTACATATGGCATCCATCAAGGATAATAAAAGCAAGATGGACAAACGTGTCCAAAATAAACTCTTCGGTGATAATACAATTACCAAACTGAAGGATTCCCTAATTAGGAAGAATCCTAAAATATCAGATGAAGAATTAAAGAAGAAGTGCCTTCAATTCTTGAAAGCACAGTTTGATGCTAATTTCGACATGGATATTTCTAGTACTACTTCGGATACGAACCTGGATGACATGTCTGCTGATAAGTTCTATCAGGCCATTACTGACCCTATCAATGACGACAAATTATGATTGATATAGGTAGGCCCCATCCTCCTTTTATCACCTGCAACGAGGATGGCTTTTTACAACTTTTTATAGTGGGTTATCCACTCAACTGTTGCATGTTGGTGACTGCACCAGACTATTTGGCAGCATCTTTATTTACTCAGTGGACGTCCTTATCACTTTACTTTTCCAAAAGCAAAAGCGAATCTTTGTCGACAGCTTATGGTAAAAGACAGGTGGTAATTACTTTTTCTGAGTGCGATGGCAGCTGGCCTCTGGATGCTTCGTTCTGAAGCTTTTAATTTTGTATAAATAGGGGGAGTCCCCCATTGATTAGTGTGTGCAATTTTTAGTTCTTGTAATCATTTTTCTACTATCTTCTTGTAACTTATAGCGATCACTTATAGCGATCTTTTATGATAAAATCTTCCAGTATTTCGTCCAAATGATCCCCTCCACACAACTCTGACATTTGGTATGCTCATCTCAAAGAGATAAATCAAATAAAATGGTTTGATAAATGGTTTATTGAGAACTATATCAACCAAGAACTCACTAGCATTAATATGCTAGAAGAGGGTTATAAAAATTGGATCACTGATACGGGAAAACGTGTCCGTGCTTTATATCCACCAAATGAATCTCTAAAAATTTTGGTTAATTCCAAAAATGTTTATGTTATTTCCTTTATTCGAATTGTCGATCATAAGGAAGAACAAATAAAAGAGCTTCAGAAAATAGGTATATATATATATATATATATATATATATATATATATAATAGATATATATAAGACTATCTAATAGATATATGTAAGACTATATATATATATATATATATATATATATATATATATATATATATATATATATAAGTTAATTTCATCAGGAAATTTTGAAAAAAATTTGATACTCCTGTCAATGGGTATAATAGTGTTATTAAAAATGTTATGTTCTAAAAGTCGTATTTCTGTTTGAAATAACATTATTTTAGGAGAAGAATAACAAGACCATTTTTAATAGCCAAATGCTTAAAAATATTTAGATGCTTAAAATGTTTTTTAATAGAATTATAGAATATTAATATGTCATCAATATAAGAGAGAATAAAATAGGAATATTGAATGAATATTTTATTCATGATATTATGAACCAAGAATGGGTTCTCTGAAAATTCTCATAATAGAGAAAATTATAGAATGCATGTATATAATCCCAATAATTATAATTACAGACAATCACCTTATCCTTGAAGAGTTGTTGTTCTCTGTTAGGATAAATACCCCAAGATTGTTGTGTAAGGATATTCTTGATAATTATCTTGATGTAAGCCACTTCCAAATAATGTGGTTTGGCAGAATGCTCAACTGTTATAGATTTTGTGGTAATCAGAATACCTTCATAAATGTTAACAGGTTTACCGCTTTTATATATATATATATATATATATATATATATATATATATAGTAAAAAAGGGATATGAGCCATAGGCTCATATTCCTATATGAACCAATGCACATGTGAACCAATAGAAATAGAGTTTATTAGTGTACATGGGTGCATATGGGATGTAAAAATCTATTCATATTGGTCCATATGTGCATGGCTCATATAGGAATATGAGCCTATGGCTCATATCCCATTTATATATATTTATATATATATAAATGGGATGTACATGGGTGCATATGGGATGTAAAAATCTATTCATATTGGTCCATATGTGCATGGCTCATATAGGAATATGAGCCTATGGCTCATATCCCATTTATATATATATATATATATATATATATATATATATATATATATATATATATATATATATATATATATATATATATATATATATATATATATGGACTAATTCAAAGCATCTCTAACATGCCTAATATTCTCCTCACTTATAAACTTAAAGGAATGTTCTGTTTTATTCACAGAAACAGTTCTTTCCATTGTTTTAATGAAAATAGATGATTTAAAATCAAAAGTACCAATTTGTTAGATTTCTTTTGGCTTTACCTTTGGAATTGTCCATTTGTTTAGTTCCTCTAATTCAGAAGGATATCAAAATTCTGAGCGTTCTTAATAGATTTACCCTTAGTAAGGGCTTTCTTATTAAAACCTATTGCTAACTCTTTGCTAATTAGCATTTTTGAGGTTCTACTTCCTGCACTTGTATGTAACATAACTAGTTATTATTATCAAGTTATAAAACTGTTAATGATTATTATTATTAAAACTCTATTGTCCTAGTTAACTACTCCAGTAGATTCAGATATATATTAACAATAGTAAAGACCTAGCACGGCTGTCAACGATTTATGACATCAACTGCCCTCTCGGCATAACAAGGCTACGCGACTTTGATGTTGTTCCACTAGGTAGAAGACACATCGCTTCAACAAATCCTAACTCTATCGCAGTTAACTAAGGCAACAGCTTTAACAATAATAATAACCATAGCAGAGAAATAACTTGAAGAAAATAACTATGCTATCTAATTACATGCTTGTGAGGAAGTAGTACATCTGTGGGAGTTGGTCTTTGGTAATAATATTTCATCAGGTTAGGTTTACTATATTTAACCGCCTGAATTTGGAAATTATTTATTTTAGATTCAACAAAAGATTTTTGAAGATCCTCAATCTGATGTGGATTAATTTCATCCTCAATTAGATCCTCAGTTTGTTGATTTTCATCTGATATTTTAGAAGTATTAGATGACTGACCATTAATAACTTGAATACTCTTATTGAGATCATCAATGGCAGTTTTATTTCTATTAGTATTGTCACTAATATTAGCAAATTTTTGCTTTGCTTGAGCTATTAGCTATTGTAATTCTCTTTCTTCAGCATTAATAGTCCGAAGATTACTTCTTTTAAACTGAGCTATTAGCTCTTTTATATCTTCCTTAGTAACTAGGACAATAGAGTTTTCATAATAATAATCATTAATAGTTTTATAACTTGATAATAATAACTAGTTATGTTACATGCAAGTGAAGGAAGTAGAACCTCAAAAATGCTAATGAGCAAAGAGTTAGCAATCGGTTTTAATAAGAAAGCCCTTACTAAGGGTAAATCTATTAAGAATGCTCAGAATTTTGAGTATCCCTCTGAATTAGAGGAACTTAATAAATGGACAATTCCAAAGGTAAAGCTAAAAGAAATCTACCAAATTGATACTTTTGATTTTAAATCATCTATTTCCATTAAAACAATGAAAAGAACTGTTTCTGTGGATAACACATAATATTCCTTTAAGCTTATAAGCGAGGAGGATATTGGGCATGTTAGAAATGCTTATAATTATGTCCATATTGGACTAATTCAAGTTGCATTTAAACCTTTCACTCTACCAGGGTTAAATGCATCAATAATGACATCTCTCATAGATGCATGGTGTTTAGATTGGAGCCAATCTCTAATGGGAGTTATGCAGACTAGCATCTATCATGGTCCAGTCTATTTCAATATTTATCCTAATTTAACTTTGTCAATGACAGACACTCATCTATATGAGTCTGTAACTTTAAATTTGAAAACTTATGGTTACAATTTTCTACCTGGATCTGAAACTATAGCAGTAATCTATATGATCCACTATAAGATAATGAATATTGTTGCCCCAAATGCAAGGCATATTACTACACCTGATAAAACTACTTTGGTAGAAATAAATTTGTTAACATCCAAAGTAGCTACTAATAGGATAATTCGATAGAATGAAATTAATTTCCCAAAAGAATGGATTTTAAGTCAAGATGTGTTGCCACAACCTATTGTGAACACGAATATTGATCAAATTGTCCAAACTAATGATGGAGAAGTAGAAGTGCAATTTACTCCTCATGATATCTCTCGATTATCCATATCAGGACGAAAATCTCTACTTTCTACAATAGGGCCAACTTCTTCCAATAAAGAAGAAGTAAATAAAATTAAAATTATAGATGATGCAATAACACATCCCTTATAAAAGAAAAAGAGCAAGATAGGCTCTTCGACAATGTTGAAAATAGAATTTACTTCTATTTAATAGAATTTAAAACCAATCAAGAAATTTGGGACATTCTCAATAGAATGTACTATGAAAATGATGAATTTGTGGTATGGTTTGAAAAAACCTATCATATTAAAAAGAGAGATAAATTTAAAGATAAATATTATAATCATTTAGAAAAGAAAAGAAGGATAATACCCTTTGTTGATTGGTTTGTCCAAAAATATGTTGAGACAGAATTAACACAAATTAATGTGTTAGAGGAACATTATAACATCTGGAATACTGATACAGGATCAAGTAGCGGTACAACCAGATCAATGTATCCTCCAAATGAGTCAATCAAACTTACTATTAAAAATATAACAGACAAAATTGATGTTGTTCAATTTGTCAAAATTATTGATAGTAAGGAAACAGTTAGTTATTACAGAATTACAAAAAGCTTTACGGCAGAATAATTACACTAATGTGTTCATCCAAGTCATGGGTCAACAATTGACCAGAATTGAAACTGCCTTGGAAAAATTATTACATAAACTTGATAAAATAAAGCATTTAGATTCTTCTGGGAAAAACTCTTTTAAAGAGACTTCTAATATCTCTATAAAACCTCCTCCTGAGGTAAAAGGGTTTAAAGTTAATAAAGCTCCAGAAGTTACTAAGGAAGATATAAAAGAGCTAATAGCACAGTTTAAAAGAAGTAATCTTCAGACTATTAATGCTAAAGAAAGAGAATTACAAGAGCTAATACCTCAAGCAAAGCAAAAATTTGCTAATATTAATGACAATACTAATAGAAATAAAACTGCCATTGATGATCTCAATAAGAGTATTCAAGTTATTGATGGTCAGTCATCTAATACTTCTGAAATATCAGATGAAGATCAACAAACTGAGGATCTAATTGAGGATGAAATTAATCCACATCAGATTGAGAATCTTCAGAAATCTTTTATTGAATCTAAAATAAATAATTTCCAAATTCAGGCGGTTAAATATGGTAAACCTAACTTGATAAAATATTATTGCCAAAGAGCAACTCCCACAGATGTACTATTTGAAGAGAATAATATAATAGTACAAAATTAATATAGTAGGGGAGAGATCTATGAACAGAATATAGATGGTCTTACAGATAAAAAAATTCATGATCAGATACATCGAATGATGATGTACTCCAATGTTGCTAAAGCCGATGGAAATAATGATAAAAAAATTGCACAGTTTATTACTTGCGGTTTTATTGGCACTCTTACGAGTTGGTGGAATAATTTTCTAACCGACTCACAAAGACAAGAAATTTTAAGTGCTATTAAAACACAAACAAGTTCTGAGAATAATACTCAGACAACTAAACCTGATGCAGTTTATACTTTTATTATTACAATTTTGGAACACTTTACAGGAGGAATCTTCGATCATGGAGAAAGAGTAAGAACTATTCTTCAGAATTTAAGGTGTCCAACCCTTACTCACTTCAGATGGTATAAAGATACTTTCTTAAGTAGAGTAATGTTACTTGGTGATGCAAATAATGCTCACTGGAAGTCAAAATTTATTGATGGACTTCCTAATCTCTTTGTAGAAAGAATAAGACAGGGTTTGAGAAACCAAAATAATGGTGTCATTCCTTATTTTAATTACACTTATGGGAATTTAATTAATAAGTGTATTGAAGAAGGTCTAGCTTTATGTAATGACTTAAAGCTAAGATATCAACTAAAATCTCAGAGAATCTCTGAGAAAAGACAACTAGGAGAATTTTGTGACCTGTTTGCAATGGATACTTTCAAACCTCTTAATACGAAGGGAAAGAAGAAAGTGAAAGACTATAAAGAATATAAGAGACCTTATAAAAGAAAAAATATCCCTCAAAAAGGCAAGATACTATTGTCAATAAAGACAGTAAGTACTCTAAAAAGAAGAAATCTTCTAAGAAAAATATCGTTAAATGTTTCAAATGTGTTAAATTATGCCACTATGCTAATAAATGTTACACTAAAATAAAATTATAAGAGATCGAAGATGAAGGCTTAATAAAGACTCTTTATAAATTAATGATCAATTCTGATTACGAAGAAAACTTATCAAATGATGAATCTAATGATGAGACTACTGATGATTCAGTTAATGAGTGCAATGAGAATTGTCAATGCAACAAATGTGTTACAGACAAAGATATTAACTACTATAAATCTATAGTAGAAATGAATGGGTTATCAATAAATACATTAACTCTTAATGAGAAAAAGGATGTTATTGAAGCCCTATTAACTGATAATATCAGTCCTGAAATAAAAAATAAAATTATAGAAATAATTGGAGAGGAGTCAGATAAGGCTAATACATCTATTTAGACTTCTACTAAAGCCTACAATATGGCTGAAGTAATATCTCGATATAGAAGCAGACAAGTTAAACCTGTCATAATACATGAACTTCAGTCTGAAATAAAAACTTTGAAAATTGAGATTAAAAATTTAAAATCTCAATATCAATAAATCCAGAAAAGACTCGACAAGTTGGAACTAGATAATATATCTAGAAAAACAGCTAGATTAATAAACACTGGTGAATCCTCTATTGGTTCTTCTTGTTCACAAGAACAAGAGAAGGAGAATCAGTGTGTCCAAATAGGACAGATAAACTCAGAAGAAAGGAAAAATAATTTTCTACAAAAAATAAATTTATTTATTACCCATATATGGTATATTAAAATAAATTTACTCATTAATAATGAGTATTACATAACTAATTTAATTGCACTTGTTGATAGTGGTGCAAATCTTAATTGTGTCAAAGAAGGAGTCGTTCTAATTAAATATTACGAACTAACTACTCAGACACTTAGTGCTACTAAAATAAAGCACTAACTATCCCTTACAAAATTACAGATGTAATTATTTGTAAGGATGATATATGTAATTTGGTACATCTAATAGTTGTAAAAAAAATATCTCAGCATGTTATTCTAGAAACTCCTTTCCTAGAAAAACCCATGCCCATTAATGAGATAAATAAGGAAGGAATTACAACTTGTTATAAAGGCAAAAGAATAACTTTTAAATTTATAACAAATCCAATTGTTAAAATCTTAATGAAGTTAATTTGAAAGAAAATCAGATTAATTTTTTAAAAGAGGAACTTGCTCAGGTTACTGTAACCCAACAATTAAAATAATTGGAAATCCAATAAAAAATTAAACAAGTTGAAGAAGAATTTAAGCTACACACTTGTAGTAATATCCCTAATGCTTTCTGGGATAGAAAACAACATATAGTTTTCCTTCCTTATAAAGAATCCTTTAATGAAAAGGATATTCCGACAAAGGCGAGACCTTGTCAAATGAATCATGAATATCTTGAATTATGTACAAAAGAAATCCAAGGTTTATTAGAAAAGAAATTGATTTGCAAGTCTTACTCCCCATGGAGTTGCACAACATTTTATGTAAATAATAATACTAAAAAAGAAAGAGGTGTGCCTAGACTTGTTATTAATTATAAACCTCTAAATAAGATTTTAAAATGGATCCGATATCCAATTCCTAATAAAAGAGATCTACTTAATAGAGTAGCTAAAGCAAGGATTTATTCTAAATTTGACCTCAAATCAGGTTATTGACAAATACAAATTAATAAAAAGGATCGGTATAAGACTGCGTTTACTGTTTCTTTTGGCCATTACGAATGGAATGTTATGCCATTTGGTCTGAAGAATGCACCTTCAGAATTTCAAAATATTATGAATGAAATATCCATTCAACACTCTAGTTTTATATTATCATATATTGATGATATATTAGTTTTCTCTAATACAATAGAAGAACACTTTAAATACCTTAATGTGTTTAAACACTTAGTCATAAAAAATGGCTTAGTAATTTCTGCCCCAAAAATAAAAATTATCAACAAGAAATAAGATTTTTGGGACATAACATTGTGAATAACACAATAATTCCAATTGATAGAAGTATTAAATTTGCTTCTAAATTTCCCGATGAAATAACTGATAATAAACAGTTACAGCAATTTCTTGGTGCATTAAATTATGTATCTAAATTTTATAAGAACATCATTGTTGATACAAAAAAATTCTATCAAAGATTAAGAAAAAATTCTGCTTCATGGACGAATGCCCATACCGAAGCAGTAAGAATAATAAAATAGAAAGTAAAGAATTTATCCTGTTTATATTTAGCCAATGCTGAATGGTTTAAAATTGTTGAAACTAATGCCAGTGATATTGGTTATAGAGGAATATTAAAATAATTAAACCCTAACACAAATAAAGAAGTATTAGTAAGATATCAATCAGAAAAATGGAAGGATACTCAGATTAAATATTCAACTATTAAGAAAAAAATTCTTTCTATCATCCAATGTATTCATAAAATTTAGGATAATTTACTTAATAAAAAATTCTTATTGAGAATTGACTGTAGTTCTGCTAAGACAGTCTTAGAAAAAGATGTTAAAAATTTAGCATCTAAGCAAATATTTGCTCGATGGGAAGCAGAATTAGCCATATTTGATTTTGATATTGAATATATTAAAGGAACTGACAATTCACTTCCTGACTTTTTAACTCGTGAATTTTTACAGAACTATGAGCCAGAAAGAAAAGGGCAAACAACCATGGGTTCCTAGACCTATGACCTCGGGCTCCAATGAGCCGAGAAGCTACTCCAAGAAAATTGTTCTTGGAAAAGAAAAGACCTCTAATAGAGGTATTCGAATTCAAGATACTGAAGAAGCCAATGTTTCTTCTTATAAGCAGGCAGTTGAAGTAGAAACAATTTTCACTCAAAATAATCATTCTGAATAAATTATTCAATTAGAAAAATCTAACATCCCAATGATGGATGATCCCTGAAAACTAAAAGAAAAATACTTAGAAAATAATATGTTTCCTGTACAAGGCAAAGACAGGAATGTCTATGAAGGAATTCTGCTGCAACCAAATTGGTCAAAATTGAGCATTTTATCAGAAAACCAATGATACTCGTAGCGACGTAAATTACAACAAAATTATTATACGTTACATTATTACCCCTCAATCTTGGGGACTTTATCCCAATAAAACTAAATTACTAGTTTATAGGTATAAAAATATTAATATGCCCTATACCTACTGGGATTATATTGAGGCATTCACCAAGGTATTTTATTTTGACAATAGTAAACAAAAGCACTATTGGTTTATTCGAATTTGTCCTGAAATTCTCAAACAGGATATCCCTGTATGGTTCATTCGTTGGTGGTTACAATTTGGTGCTACCATGGAAATTCTACCACCATCCCTGCAAGAATTGTTTGCAGCATGGACACAATCTTATCCTCTCTGTCAGAATGTTGATCAACTTTTGGAGGGGGGAGTATAATGTATTTCTTTATCCATTTCGAAATTTTATATATTTTTAAATGGATAATTAAATGTGAATTTAATCATCTTAATTTTCCTATTTTATCTAGAAAATTTCTAATTAAATGGTAGAATAGAATTGATGAAAAAGAAAAGATACAGATTGTACATAAATCTATCAAGAAAAATGAGATCCTTGTGGAAGCCAAGTTTAAAAGGAAAATAATTGAAGACAGCCCTTTGAAGAAGCTGAAGGAGTCATTAAGAAGACAAAATTCTTGAATCACTGAGGAAGAATTAAAGAATAAATGTCTTCAATATATGCAAACTCAGTTTGAATCAATTTTTGAGACAGATGATATGTCTGTTAATTCTACCAAATCCGACAAGATGGCTGAGGACCATATTGAAGAAGACTCAGAAACCTTCTTCAAAAGGATGCATCATCGAGTTACTACTAAATCATCAGACGAAGACGGTGAAGTGGACATACAATAATTGCAGCATACTATTGCCAAAATACAAGTGCCAACTATTTACTTTACTTTATAAAAGGGGAATCTCTTTATTCCAGTGGTCGATAATAGTGGACCCCACAATACCACTTTCGGCACAAAATATGAAAACCAGGATGGGGGCTCGTATACCAAATATGAAAACCAGGATGGGGGCTCGTATAACGAGGATGCGAAGAGAGTCTTTTAGAAGCAATTAGAAATTTTATTGATCACTCACAATAGTAGTAGTACAAGCACACAAGCACACTAGAACTTCACAATAAAACTTCAAAACTCAAAATGATACATATACAGAGGTTTTTACCTCTATTTATACTACAAAGTTGTCCATATTGATGGACGAAGTAACCGACAGGTGCAGGTACGCAAACCGACAATAACAGGTTAAAGATTTCTTCTTATCCGTGTCGAAGTGAGTGCACGTCAACATCGTCCTTTTCTTTATTCCTTTACCTCATATCTTGCCACGTACAAAGGCGTCACGCCCCAGTCCCAAAATATGTAGGACTAGGAACACGTAAGCATGCCAGCCGCATGTATATAGCACTCCAATATATGGAAACCATAACACACGTACGCTGTAATATGAATAATAATTCACAAGTAGTATATACCTATCACAAATCACAGGGCATAACTAAATCTCATCCACAGAAATCAATATAGATAGATAAATAACCAATAACTAAGTAACTAAATCTCAATGTGAAGTATCAAAAGATTATAGTCGGGTGGAAACAAATCTACTACCGGACTAGAATATAAAATAAATAAAATAATATAAGTACATCAACTAACAATCAATGAGACTCGAAGAGAAGACCTCCTCGAAATATAAGTAGCAAGTCCGGATCGACGCTCCTGCTAAGTCATGAACATCTACACCTGAAAAGGGACCAGGTCCTTAGAGGGACATAACAAGATACATAGAAGCATGCCAATAAAGTACTGAAATAAACATCCAATGGGTTGCCTAACCATCTATGTGAATGCACGTTAAGAACAACTTTCTAACAAGTGGGCTATCTGGCCATAAATGGGATTGGCATGATTCTCTCGGAGAATCAGGGGCCTACAAAGCATGTCATCTTTTGAACGCCAGAGGCCGCCAGTAATATAGGGGTCATCACCGCCACGTATCTCCTGCGGAGCGTACGGGTTACAGAAAGAAAAGTGCAAAGGAGCCTAAATACCGTACTTGTTGTTCTCCACACCCCATGCTCTAAGCATGTCACATCCATAACACGATAATACCTCTAATAACTGCCAAGTCTCCTAGCATGCAAAGTTTCTAACAACAGTTATCCCTAACGCACGTCCCAAACACACAGGAGGCCAAACCCTGCATGCGAGTTCGTGATCTATATGAGACTCACAACTCGTGTATGAAATGTGTCACAGCCAATGAAACCTAATGATGCTTCATGATAATAGGGCGGTCTCATAAACAAGGTCAATACATATACATAATAAAAACAGATCACGACGACACCGTCGTTTGCACCCAAGTTTCCTTGGAAGCGTAGTCTATATATAGCAGTTAAAATACATGAACTAAATGATGGAAATAAAGATGCATGCAACATATGGAATATGAATAATAGTATAATGGCAAGGTATACTTGCCTGGCAAGAAAGCTGCATAGTACCAATAACCTGCTCCAGAAGTCGCGCAGAATGATCCAATATCCTATATACATATAATATAGCGCAATACACATCAGCCATTACACTAGCACATACACAACCATAATACACTAGACTCGGAGGGTATGCTAAGGGTGACACTGGTCAACTAACATGGTCAATTGCGCTTATAATTTTGCGGGTGCCCTATAATAATGTTGTATCAAAATTAGACAGTCAACTAACATGTGTCTTAAGCCAGTACGTTAATTTACACAAGGCGGTCAACTTGCAATCCTCAGGGTCACATGCAATATTGCAGAAATCCGGCTAGGCGGCCGACTAGTCGGAGACTAGTCGCTAGTCGGCCGCCGCCGACTCGACTTGGCATCTAGGCGTTGGAAAAAGTCGGCCGGGGCATTAGTCTGCACAAATCGGCCGACTAGGGATAGTCGGCCGCCTAATCGGCCCCTAGTCGGCCGACTAGGCCTCCAAGCCAAAAAAAAAAAAAGGAACCTAACCAGCAGCCGACAGAAGGAGAAAAGAAGAAAGAAGAGAAGGAGGAGAAAAAAAAATCTAACCTGCAGAGCAGCCGCCGTCGATCCAGCCGACCAGACACCGCCGTCGAGTCTCCGGCAGGTAATTTTGCTATGTTTGTTTTTTTGTTGCTTTCGTTTTCTTTCCTGTGTTTCATTTTTTTTTCTTCTTGTGTTTTGCTTCTTGTTTTGGCTACTGGCTATTATTCTTCTTCAGCCTTCTTAGGGCTTTGTGAGTTCTCTTTTGTTTTGGTTTTTTTAATAGCCACTTTTGACTTTATTGCAACTTTCAGCCCTCCTTTTTAGACTTTGTTGCTTTTGTCTTCTTGTAACACACTGTGGATAAGAAACAAACAACCGCATAAATTCTTTTGATAAAGGTCTGCCATACTTTGTGAGTTCTCTTTTGTTTTGGTTTTTTTTAATAGCCACTTTTGACTTTATTGCAACTTTCAGCCCTCCTTTTTAGACTTTGTTGCTTTTGTCTTCTTCTAAAACACTGTGGATAAGAAACAAACAACCGCATAAATTCTTTTGATAAAGGTCTGCCATGCCTCCATTTATATATATTATCCATTTCATTATATGTATGCATGTGTTTTAGACCCAGTCTTCATTGAGTGGTTAGCTAGCCTTGTCCTAGTGGAAGAAAATTGACAAGCAGTATCAGTCCTTTTTTTTTGGTAATTAATACTAAGTCAATTGACTGAAAGTTAGTCCAAATACCATCTAACTATGCTATGCTAATATGATAATCTGATAACAGAAAAAAACAAAACAAATGAAAGAACAGTAAAAAAAAAGAAAGACAGTGCACAACAGCACATGTACCGTGCACTACCACAAAAAAACAAAAAATGATAATCATATTCATTTTGTACATCTCATAAACAGCGAACTGTCTGTACACATAAAGATTGGATACTAAGTTAATATTTTGATGACATATGACATATTGACATATATTGCAAATATTGTTTTTTATTATATATGTTAGAGCTATTTTATTTTATTATATTATCATATGAGGGTATAATAGTAATTGTGTGTATTGCATATCAATATAAATAGACACGAGATGCAACCTAGGGTTTAAGACTCTTGCAATCTCCTTTCTCATATTCTCTCTTCTCCTACTTTTTTTTTTCATTTTCTTCTCCATCTCCAAACTTGATATATATATATATATAAAAACTTCTAAACCGACTAATCCGACTAGTCCCCAACTAGTCCCCGACTAATCCGATTAATCCGTAGTCCCCACGAACCGACTAGCGGCCGACTAGCAATTTTTACAACCTTGGTCACATGGTCAATACGGGATATCTGTAATTATACTAGGGTCATGTAGTATATATACATATGTCATAACTATTACTAGCATATAATTACTTATATAATACATCCATATTTATATATATATATATATATATATCAATTTAATTATAATACGCGTACGTGTACGCATACAAGTTATTGGGTTCACCGTCACGGTCTGAAACCAACCAACTAGACTGAACCAATATGCTAACCTAGATGTTATTCACACAAACACGCATACACAATAGGAAAAGAGATGGACAGGTTCGAACCTCGGGGTGCGCGCACAAGAACGACGATAATGACGATGAGGTTGATGACGATGAGGTTGACGATGATGACGATGAGGGTGATAATGAGGATGAGGATGGTGATGATGATGATGATGGTGGTGGTGGTGATGATGATGTTGATGATGATGATGATTGGAGATGATGATGATGATGGGGTGATCCTACTGCCGAAGTCCGGGGAGGAAGTCGATGAGGGGAAGAAAGAGGACAGGGAGGTGGAAGAGGAGGCTGACAGGGAAGAGGAGGACGTCAGGGCAGAGCCGGGTTGAGGTCAGGCGGGTCGAGGGAAGGAGAGGGTGGCTATTGGTGGTGTGGTGCAGCTAGTGGTGTGCATCTGGTCGTGCATGGTCGAGGCGGAGGACAGGGAGGTCCGGCGAGTGGGCTCAGGTGAAGGAGGCGGGGATGAGGACAGTGGTAGTGGTCGAGGTGCAGGGAGTTCGGGATAAGGAGAACGGTGGGTTGCGGGTGGAGAAGTCGGTCGTGGTAGTGTGCTCCGACGCTGAGGGGAGTCGACGAGGGAGGAGAACGGCGTCGGAGATGACGGTGGTGGCGGTGAGTCATGTCGAGGGTGGTGATGGAGGTCTGGCCGGGGAGTCGGGGATGACCGGAGATAGAGGTCAGCTCGGGGATCGGTTGGCCGCTGTGTTGCTCGGGAAGATACCGGAGTTACTGACAGCGGGGAGCTCGACGTGGGAAAGGAGACTGTCCGTCGTGGATGGCCGGGGTTCGACGGCGCTGCCGGGTCTGCTCCGACGAGTCTGTACGAGAAAGGAGGTGAACATAAGAGAGGGTGATGCTGGTGGTTCATCGAGGTCCGGCGAGAGCTCCGACGGTCACTCATGGAGAAGATGAATATGAGGGGAGGAAAGGGTCGGCTAGCTTAGGTTTGGGTTTTTAGGTAAAAAAAGAAAGAAGATATTTATACATGTGAAGGAGGGTTGAGTGTTTGACCTAAAAATTTAGGCTTGGTCAATACCTCCTTGGAGTGGGCCTTGGCTTGTCATATAGGTATTGGGGGCTATAATTTGTATTGTTTAAAATGCAAGGCTAGGGTTAAATGAAGGGGTGAGGTTGT
The DNA here is from genome assembly GCA_036927795.1 of Iris macrosiphon. Lineage (NCBI taxonomy): Eukaryota > Viridiplantae > Streptophyta > Magnoliopsida > Asparagales > Iridaceae > Iris > Iris macrosiphon. Next base: position 57,178,044 of record JAYESA010000014.1, read on the forward strand.
ATGTTACACATTCCAAAAATCATGGAAAAAAATTATATGAAGGAAAAATGGATTTCTTCATGCGTTGTTGTCCAATGGTGTGGACACCTCAATACACTTTTGCATAAAAGTGCCCAACAATTAAGAAATTGCACAAAGATAAAAATTGGATTAAATTAATTAAAATTAGTGTAAATGGTGTTCTAAAATTAATTGGAAGTACATAAGGCTAAAATTAGGTGGGACACAAGTGTCATGGACATAGGAGACTCAGGATAGAATATTATCATAAATTGGGTTGCACGAAACGGGTCAAGATTGTATCTCCAATTTTGATTGAAACACACAAGGATACAAAGTTGAATTTATTTAGAATTAAATATAAATGTCCGCGACGAATATTATGCGACTAAAATATAGCACAAGAGAGCATAATTATAAGTTACATAAAAGTCAGAATAGATGACTGGCACGTCTAGGACAATGGTGTAAAATTTGTAGGAAGGCAATGGCTAGTGTAGTGCTCCAATTATCGAAGCAACGGTAAGGTGCACTAAGTGATTTAATTATTGTATAATTAAATAAAATGCCGTGCTCTATTTCTAATTGGATTCAACTAGCCCTAGTTTCACTATCTAAGCCAAGTAGGCCTAATTTTGGGTGAGGGGATTTATAAAAGGCATTTGTGCCAAAAGTGGTATTGTGGGGTCCACTATTGTCGACCACTGGAATAAAGAGATTCCCCTTTTATAAAGTAAATAGTTGCCACTTGTATTTTGGCAACAGTATGCTGCAATTATTGCATGTCCACTTCATCGTCTTCGTCTGATGATTGAGTAGTAACTCGATGATGCTCATCCAAGTCATGGGTCAACAATTGACCAGAATTGAAACTGCTTTGGAAAAATTATTACATAAACTTGATAAAATAAAGCATTTAGATTCTTCTAGGAAAAACTCTTTTAAAGAGACTTCTAATATCTCTATAAACTCCTCCTGAGGTAAAAGGGTTTAAAGTTACTAAAGCTCCAGAAGTTACTAAGGAAGATATAAAAGAGCTAATAGCTCAGTTTAAAAGAAGTAATCTTCAGACTATTAATGCTGAAGAAAGAGAATTACAAGAGCTAATAGCTCAAGCAAAGCAAAAATTTACTAATATTAGTAACAATACTAAAAGAAATAAAACTTATATTGATGATCTCAATAAGTGTATTCAAGTTATTAATGGTCAGTCATCTAATACTTCTGAAATATTAGATGAAGATCAACAAACTGAGGATCTAATTGAGGATAAAATTAATCCACATCAGATTGAGGATCTTCAGAAATTTTTTGTTGAATCTAAAATAAATAATTCCCAAATTCAGGCGGTTAAATATGGTAAACCTAACCTGATAAAATATTATTACCAAAGACCAACTCCCATAGATGTACTATTTGAAGAGAATGATACAATAGTACAAAATCATTATAGTGGGGGAGAAATCTATGAATGGAACATAGATACTCTTACAGATAAACAAATTCATGATAAGTTACATCAAATGATGACGTACAATATTCCTCTAACACATTAAATTGTGTTAATTCTGTCTCAACATATTTTTGGACAAACCAATCAACAAAGGGTATTATCCTTCTTTTCTTTTCTTTTCTAGATGATTATAAATTGTTCTGCCGTAAAGCTTTTTGCAATTCTGTAATAACTGTTTCCTTACTGTCAATAATTTTGACAAATGAAACAGCATCAATTTTGTCTGTTATATTTTTAACAGTAAATTTGATTGACTTATTTGGAGGATATATTGATCTGGTTGTACCGCTACTTGATCCTGTATCAGTATTCCAGATTTTATAATGTTCCTCTAACACATTAATTGGTGTTAATTCTACCTCAACATATTTTTGGACAAACTAATCAACAAAGGGTATTATCCTTCTTTTCTTTTTTAGATGAATATAATATTCATCTTTAAATTCATATCTCTTTTTAATAGGATAGGTTTTTTCAAACCATACCACAAAACTTGCTCAGGTTACTGTAACCCAACAATTAAAACAATTAAAAATCCAACAAAAAATTAAACAAGTCGAAGAAGACTTTAAGCTACACACTTGTAATAATATTCCTAATACTTTCTGGGATAGGAAACAACATATAGTTTTCCTTCCTTATAAAGAATCCTTTAATAAAAAGGATATTCCGACAAAGGCGAGACCTTGTCAAATGAATCAAGAATATCTTGAATTATGTAAAAAAAAGAAATCCAAGATTTATTGGATAAGAAATTGATTCTCAAGTCTTACTCCCCAGGGAGTTGCACATCATTTTATGTAAATAATAATGCTGAAAAAGAAAGAGGTGTGCCTAGACTTGTTATTAATTATAAACCTCTAAATAAGGTTTTAAAATGGATCCGATATCCAATTCCTAATAAAAGAGATCTACTTAATAGAGTAGCTAAAGCAAGGATTTATTCTAAATTCGACCTCAAAATCAAGTTATTGGCAAATACAAATTAATGAAAAGGATCAGTATAAGACTGCGTTTACTGTTTCTTTTGGCCATTACGAATGGAATGTTATACCATTTGGTATGAAGAATGCACCTTCAAAATTTCAAAATATTATGAATGAAATATTCATTCAACACTCTAGTTTTATATTATCATATATTGATGATATATTAGTATTCTCTAATACAATAGAAGAACACTTTAAACACCTTAATGTGTTTAAACACTTAGTCATAAAAATGGCTTAGTAATTTTTGCCCCAAAAATAAAACTTTTTCAACAAAAAATAAGATTTTTGGGACATAACATTGTGAATAATACAATAATTCCAATTGATAGAAGTATTGAATTTGCTTCTAAATTTTTCGATGAAATAATTGATAATAAACAGTTACAGCAATTTTTTGGTGCATTAAATTATGTATCCGAATTTTATAAGAACATCGCTGCTGATTGTTTGATAATAAACGAAAGAAATGAAACTAGGTTTATACGAAACCCTTTCTTTGGTTTACAAACAAGAAAAAGAAGTACAATTGATCATATACGAGGATGTTAAGTACAAAAGTTTGATTTTAGGGAAATATTGCTATAGGAGTCTGATCTACGGTCGATCACTTTGTCCCTGGGACCACACGATGATGAAGAATTACTGTAGAAGAAGGAGAAGCTTCAAAAATCGAAAGAGTGAGTGGATGCTCGATGCCAAAATTGTCGATCACTACTCTCTGTCTGTGCTCTGGATTATTCTCTCTCAAAAATCAATTTTCGACCTCTTTCTTCAATTTTTCGACCATTTTTACCTCTGTCAATAGAGGTCTCTATTTATAGAGTTTAGTGACAGTAACCGTCTAGTCGGCGTAGAAGCCGAACAATGGAGAGTGTGGCACTTTTTACGCGACGGTTATAATAACTACCACCCACGTATAAATGATCTTCTGAATCCACGTATGACGCGTGTCCCATTATGAGGTAACGCGTTTAACTGCTGCGAAGATCATGGCATGCAAGCCACGTAGGTAACTGCCCCTCGCGTAGAAAAGGTTGGCGTAGAAGCCAATGACTGTCACCATGGCGTAGAAGCCAAATAGTTATCAAGTTGGCGTAGAAGCCCAGTAGTTGTCAAGTTGGCGTAGAAGCCAAGTAGGCGTAGAAACCCAGTAGGCGTAGAAGCCTGATGCTGCATGGATAGGTAGCTAGCGTAAAAGATAGCCGATCCTCCTTCCTTGACTGAGGTCTTGAGCGTATTCTGGACCAAATAGCCTTATCACGCACCAATGTAAATATAGCCTGAGTTGGCATATTTCGAGCGTACGGCGTACTCCTATAGTTGAAAATAGCCAGGTCGGCGTATTTCAAGGAGATAGCGTACAACGCGCTCCTATAGCTGAAAATAGCTTGATGGTGTAATATGCAGAGGTGATGATGTGGACGTATTAGCCGTAATTATGGCTCACCCAGTCTTTGAAAGTAGAACCAAATCTTGTGCATTAAATGCAGGGATCTGCCCCCATCACGCGCATTAACTACAGAGACGTGCCTCGAGCTCTGTACGAAGAGCAGCTTTTGATGTGGTGGTTCGTTTTGTCTCCTGCTGAGAGTAAAAGCTTACGTCTGCCTGTGTAAAACTAGGCAGCGTATTCCCTGGAATACGTAAAAGCAATTTGTATTAAGAAAATGTCACTAAACGATGGTCTGGGTCTCTGTGCAGAATCATTATTACAGCCATCCTCTCGATCGTCGTGCGGTACTCTTTGTCAGGAGTCAGATTTACTGCATGATCTGACAGGTTCGTTCGAAGAATACAAAGAGTTCCTCGTACAACTTCCCGCTGCATTAAAAGCGAGCAGGTTTTACGTCAAAGTGGCAATGTAACAACCTTTTTACGCTGAAGCAGTCTGGAAATACTGTATTATGCGGGTTGTTCTGGATCTATATTTTATGCTGTACTAGCGATGAAGCTCTGCTGTACGCCGATGGCTCTGAAGTCATGTCTTACGCCACACAGCACCGAAACTCTACTTTACGCGGGTTTTATACATACTGCGTATAATTCTGCAGCATATTTTTTATGCTTCTACAAGACCCCCTTTAAAGTTTTCAAATTCCTCGTAATTTGAAACACTTTGAATGAAGCATGAAACGGTCAAGTCTGACTCGTTCCTCGAGGCTGATTTCTCGACGGATTTTTTTGGGAGTTTGTTGGGATTTGGTGTGTTCTCCTCTGCCTATAAAAAGGCGAATGGGTTAACCTATTTTTCCTACACTTTCTTCACCACACAGAGATGATTGCCGAACTTCGTCGGGTCGACTTGAGGAAGAAGAAAATCATGTTCTTCCAGCATGTAAGGAGCCGTAAAAAGATGCGTCTTCGAGCAAATGTCCTCTGCAACGATGGATCATGGAAGGATATCATAGCTTTCTTTGCTCGGGATGATCAGCAATTTTATATGACGATTCATCCAGGAGAGAGAAAGGCTGCTTTGGCACGACAGATCCGTGATTTGACTGCTCCTCCCCAATGATGTACCTTCTTGTTTCTCTTGTAATTTTTTGGAGATAATAAAGGCACATTTTCTAACTTTGTGGACCCATCACTTTAGAATATGATAGGCTAAGATGAAAGTGATATCAGAGGTATCATTAATATGACATACTTTCGTTAAGGTTTTGCTGAATGTAAATCTATTCAGAGGTAATATGAACCTGATAGAATATAATCCAACTAAATTTGTATACTAAACACTATCAAAGGTAATATGAACATGATAGGTTTACAAATTAGTTAAGCATATCCATTAAGAGGTCATACGAATCTGATAGAATATGATCCAGCTAACCTTTGTGTATGGTATTGTCAGAATAAGATCTTCGTCATACTCCGTTAAACGAAGGAGATCAAGTATAGTACTTATTCGAGAATTTGTAGTTGATAGTAGCCGTTACCAAATTTTTATTAGGCTTGGCTAACCTATAAGCGCCATTTGCAATCATATAAGAGCCCTCCATTTCTTAATGATTGTTTGTGCAAACTTTGGCTTATTGAGGACATCCCACTGGGGGATCTTTGGTGGACCTATTATTTGTTGCGTACGTTGAGTGCAAATAATAAGTTCAAAACAAGCCCCGCCAGAGATAATACAGTTGTGGTAAAATATGACTCTGTGGGGGGTGAAATAGGGACTGACCCTTTCTTCGCTGGAAAAAAATGAGGATAGTTCAGAGGTAATATGGACATGAATATTTTATTTTCCATTGCGGGCATTCCACAGAAGAATTTTTGTGGACCTATTACTTCTTGTGCACGTGAGTGCAAGTAATAAGTTTAGGACAAGCCCTGCCAGAGGTAATATGGACGTGGCAGTTTTTGTGGACCTAACACCACTGGCGTACTTAGAGTTAAGTATGGGTGCTAAGTTGAGATGACAACCGATATCAGAGGTAATATGGACGTGATAATATATTGCCAAAATTCGGAGGGTTTGTTCAGAGGTAATATGAACATGACAAACTTTTGAGTTGTGACTCCACTGGGGATGGAGGTATACATCTGCTCAGAGGTAATATGAACATGGCAGTTTTTGTGGACTTAACACCACTAGCGTACTTTAGAGTTAAGTACGGGTGTTAAGTTGAGATGATAACCGATATCAGAGGTAATATGGACGTGATAATCGATAGCCAAAACTCGGAGGGTTTGTTCAGAGGTAATATGAACATGATAAACTTTTGAGTTGTGACTCCACTGGGATGGAGGTATACATCTGCTCAGAGGTAATATGGACATGGCAGTTTTTGTGGACTTAACACCACTGACGTACTTTAGAGCTAAGTACGGGTGTGAAGTTGAGATGACAACCGATATCAGAGGTAATATGGACGTGATAATCGATAGCCAAAACTCGGAGGGTTTGTTCAGAGGTAATATGAACATGACAAACTTTTGTGTTGGGGAAATAAAGAAATATTTGGACAATAGTTCAGAGGTAATATGGACGTGAACTCATGTCCAAAAAATTTACTGGGGAGTGATTTTCCTGAGTGGGATAAACCTGAAGAATCCGCTGGGGAAACTTTAGGGACTCCTCATCCGATATATTCTTGGGGGAGCAAATTATTACGTTAGAGTGAAATCAATTTGCAGTGATTGTCCCCTTGTTTACAGATGCAAGGTGATGACTTTGGCGTCGATCAACTCCTGGATTTTCCTTTTCAGTACGTAGCACGCCCTTGTAGGGTGATGAATGTACCGATGAAAGAGACAATAATCAGGGTCATCACTTTGTCAGCCCTCTCAGGGTATCTGATATTGGGTAGCCGAAGTTTGTGTTCCTTCGTTAATATATTGAAGATTTCAATGATGTCATCTTCATTGAAGGAGAAAGTCCCTTTTGGCCTTCGGGCTCCCGATGTCTGAGTTTTACGGTCTTCCGGGAAGATGGTCATCGTTGCATCATCTTCGAATTCAGAGGGAATTCTACCCCCAGCTTTGGAAGCTGCTCTGTTTTGTCGAGGTCGACTACCCCCAGACATGTCGTGGCGTTTGTCCACAGAAGTTGATTTAGGAGGACCTGCCTCTGGTGTTACAGGATTAGACTTTGGAGGTTTGGAGTTTGCAAGAGATGCAGTATACCCCAACCCAAAACGAGTTTGTTGATAGTAAGGATTACCATGCAACGGTGTTGGTCTGCCTTTCCCGTAGTTGAGACCTTGTTTCAACTTCAAATCATAACCCATGCTTTGTATAATCTTTAAAGCTTGTGGGCTATATCTGTGGATTTGTATTTTCCCACCATCAGACTCGTAAGATCCTTTTAATACAATCGGTCTGCTCCGCATGCAACCGAAGACTATTGGATGCTGGTCGTTGCGAGTTGGTGGAACAATAAAGGCAGAATCTTCATGTGGTCCATATGTCATGATGACATTTGATGTTGATGCATCTTTCCACATGATCTCCCCATGTTTGATAGTTAGGGGAACTGAAGCCTGGTTATGACTCCTGTCTTTGCGTTTCTGGATCAAGAATTCACACAAGTCAGGAGGATTAACAGAAAAAGAAGAGGAAGAAGGCTTGTTCCTCTTGTTTACATCAGTTGGAATGCGGATATTGGGAGCCAGAACTCTCCCCCTGCCACCCGTATACAGCAGTTCAGCCATGTGTGTAGCACATGATCCAAGAGGAGCATATCTATCCGCAAACTGGGTCTTCTTTATGCTGAGGTGCTTGACCTGGCGTAGTTTGGAATTTTGCTCAGGCTGGCGTAAAACTAAGAAAGTCCTCAATCGGCCATCAGCTTCTCGCGTAATCTGGATAGCGGGCAGATTCTTCTCTTGATGGCATAAAGATCGAGAGGTTGGGAAATCCGTCACTTGTTTTCCCTTGCATTGATTGCAAGGACCATCTGCTTTTCCACGGAGGGCGTTTGGAATTTCTGAATAGGCGCTGAGGCATTATCAGAAATTTTGTCTGCCGCGTCACAGACGGGAGACTAAATTTTACGCGCAAGGCACAGAGCAGACTTCTGGGTTAGCACTGTGGCATGGCCAGAAGTTTTGTCTGCCATGTCACAGACGGGAGACAGAGTTTTACGTACAGAGTGTGGAGTAGACTTCTGGATTAGCACTGAGTCATTGCCAGAAGTTTTGTCTGCCACGTCACAAACGGGAGACAGAGTTTTACGCGCGGGGCGTGTAGGTTGCGAAGCTACAACCTTGTTGGTCGGAGAAACCAGAGAGTCGGCAGGAATGGTAGGGGATGTCCGGGGCATCCACACCTTACGCAGTTTCCTGTTATCTTGGACAGAGAGGGAATGAGAGCTACCCCCTGCTCGAAGCATGTCTTCGTAGGCTGACTGGTCGAATTGGACGACCAAGGTCTTCTTCATTGATCCTACTGATACTGCATCGTATTGAGCAATTGCTTTCTTGTTAGATGAGAAAGTGTTCCCCAACAGAGTCGCTATCTTATGTTTGATAATAAACGAAAAAAATGAAACTAGGTTTATACGAAACCCTTTCTTTGGTTTACAAACAAGAAAAAGAAGTACAATTAATCCTATACGAGGATGTTAAGTACAAAAGTTTGATTCTGGGGAAATATTGCTATAGGAGTCTGATCTACGGTCGATCACTTTGTCCCTTGGACCACACGATGATGAAGAAGTGCTGTAGAAGAAGGAGAAGCTTCAAAAATCGCAAGAGGGAGTGGATGCTCGATGCCAAAATCGTCGATCACTACTCTCTGTCTATGCTCTCGATTCTTCTCTCTCAAAAATCAATTTCTGACCTCTCTCTTCGATTTTTTGACCTTTTTTTACCTCTGTCAATAGAGATCTCTATTTATAGAGTTTAGTGACAGTAACCGTCCAGTCGGGGTAGAAGCCGAACAATGGAGAATGTGGCACTTTTTATGCGACGGTTATAATAACTGTCACCTACGTATAAATGATCTTCTGAATCCGCGTGTGACGCGTGTCCCATTATGAGGTAACGCGTATAACTGCTGCGAAGATCACGGCATGCAAGCCACGTAGGTAACTGCCCCTCGCGTAGAAAAGGTTGGCGTAGAAGCCAATGACTGTCACCATGGCGTAGAAGCCAAATAGTTATCAAGTTGGCGTAGAAGCCCAGTAGTTGTCAAGTTGGCGTAGAAGCCCAGTAGGCGTAGAAGCCTGATGCTGCATGGATAGGTAGCTAGCGTAAAAGATAGCCGATCCTCCTTCCTTGACTGAGGTCTTGAGCGTATTCTGGACCAAATAGCCTTATCACGCACCAATACAAATATAGCCTGAGTTGGCGTATTCCGAGCATACGGCGTACTCCTATAGTTGAAAATAGCCAGGTTGGCGTATTTCAAGAAGATAGCGTACAACGCGCTCCTATAGCTGAAAATAGCCTGATGTCGTAATATGTAGAGGTGATGATGTGGACGTATTAGTCGTAATTATGGCTCACCCAGTCTTTGAAAGTAGAACCAAATCTCGTGCATTAAATGTAGGGATCTGCCCCCATCACGCGCATTAACTGCAGAGACGTGCCTCGAGCTCTGTACGAAGAGCAGCTTTTGACGTGGCGGTTCGTTTCGTCTCCTGCTGAGCGTAAAAGCTCACGTCTGCCTGTGTAAAACTAGGCAGCGTATTCCCTTGAATGCGTAAAAGCAATTTGTATCAAGGAAATGTCACTAAACGACGGTCTGGGTCTCTGTGTAGAATTATTATTACAACCGTCCTCTCGATCGTCGTACGGTACTCTTTGTCAGGAGTCAGATTCACTGCATGATCTGACAGGTTCGTTCGAAGAATACGAAGAGTTCCTCGTACAACTTCCCGCTGCATTAAAAACGAGTAGGTTTTACGCCAAAGTGGCGATGTAACAACCTTTTTACGCTGAAGCAGTCTGGAAATACTGCATTACGCGGGTTGTTCTGGAGCTATATTTTACGCTGTACTAGCGATGAAGCTCTGTTGTACGCCGATGGCTTTAAAGTCATGTCTTACGCCACACAGCACAGAAACTCTGCTTTACGCGGGTTTTATGCATACTGCGTATAATTCTGCAGCGTATTTTTCATGCTTCTACATTGATACAAAAAATTTGTATCAAAGATTAAGAAAAAATCCTGCTTCATGGCCGAATGCCCATACCGAAGCAGTAAGAATAATAAAATAGAAAGTAAAGAAATTTACCCTGTTTACATTTAGTCAATGCTGAATGGTTTAAAATTGTTGAAACCGGTGCCAGTAATCTCAATTTTCAAAGTTTTTATTTCAGACTGAAGTTCCTGTATTGTGACAGGTTTAACTTGTTTGCTTCTATATCGAGATATTACTTCAGCCATATTGTAGGCTTCAGTAGAAGTCTGAATAGATGTATTAACCTTGTCTGACTCCTCTCCAATTATTTCTATAATTTTATTTTTTATTTCAGGACTGATATTATCAGTTAATAGGGCTTCAATAATATCTTTTTTTCTCATTAAGAGTTAAGGTATTTATTGATAACCCATTCATTTCTACTATAGATTTATAGTAGTTAATATCTTTGTCTGCAACACATTCGTTGCATTGACAATTCTCATTGCACTCATTAACTGAATCATCAGTAGTCTCATCATTAGATTCATTATTTGATGAGCTTTCTTCGTAATCGGAATTGATCATTAATATATAAAGAGTCTTTCTTAACCCTTCATCTTCGATCTCTTCCAATTTTTTTTAGTGTAACATTTATTAACATAGTAGCCATATATATATATATTAAGGCTATATTAAATATATATATATATATATATATATATATATATATATATATATATATATATATATATGATTTGTGTATGTATGTTTCTATTGTGGAAAATGAGAATAAGAGCAGGAGATGTTCAACAAGTATTAGGAATACACCTGATTGAATGGAAAATGACTATAGTTTATGAGATTGATTTGACTGTGACTATAAGAATACCAAAAAAATAAAGAATTAATGATATAAATCGATCATGGCATGAAGAAGATTATGATATTCTTCAAGTAGCTGGGTTTGATGATATAAACACGAGAATAATGGTATTAATCTGCGTGTTTTGGATTTAGACATTGTTTTCTTGCAAAGAAATTTTTTATACTTGATGTGTTGTGTTTAGTAATAGAGTAGATAATACTAATATGCTACTTGTTGTGAGGAATGATTATTTTTCTTATAGGTGGTAGTGAGTAAAGGAAAAGATAATAGCTAGCATGGAAAGATCTATAGAAGAGAGAATCGTATATAAATCTTATGGGTGAGTTTTTGGATATAGGTTATGTTGAACAGGGAGCTAAAGTAGGATAATAATAATGTAAACTGGGAAAATTCGTTGTGGTTGAGAATATAAAGGACTTAAGCAGGATTTGGTTATATACACTTAAAGCAAGATTTGATCATATAAAATATTGAGGGTGTGTGCCACGGGGATATGGTGCAGACTTCACTCTCAGTGAGAAGATATTCGTGGAAAATCAATTAAAATAAGAGTATATTTATATATGTTCTACCAAGAGGTGGGTTACAAAGAGCCATGGTACTGTATAGTTATTAGAATCCTATGTGTGCAAAGATGGCCTAAGCAATAATAAAAATAGTCAAGCATAGCCTAAATGCTAATTGTGTACTTGTGTGTGTTCTCTAGTAAGAGATGATAAATAAAGGAATATACATGAATAGTTAGTAGATGCTTGAAAATGGTTGTAGGGATAGGAAGAATATCAAATAAAACACATTATGTGTTGCTACCTATATTACCACTGAATCCATAACACACATAGAATTGGTAACCAAGAAAACCTTTAGTATCAGTTTAGGTTCCCACAAAATTTCGTGTATCGCATTAGTAGCAGTAATAAAATAGGTTATTCATTTACATCTATTTTTATAAAAATAAAGTAGTAGATATATCTATGTATAAGTTACCTATATAGGCATAAATAAATATTTATATGTAAGCTTAGATATATTTATGAGTTTTCAAATATGTTCCTTTTATATGAATATAATTTTATATGTGTTATCATATGTACCTATCATTATTTAGGGATATGATTAATTCTATATGTACTATTATATGCATATATGTTTAATAATAAATATAATTGAGATATGTTTATTATAGGTACACATTATATATGTGAAATATAAGTTTTATATTAAAAGAAATTATTTTCATAAAATAAATCCTAATAAGGACTTTGCTTCTATATATGTGCATATATGTATCAGTGTGATGATTCTTAGTTGTTTGTTTGGGTTTGGTAGGTTTTTTGTGGGCTAGCACCATTAGCAAGATTAGATCTGGTTGGACATTGGTACCGCAGTCTCAGCACATCATTAGATGAACCCCAGACAAGTATAATTTGCCTATTGATTTACAGTATTTACATGCATGTATTACTTATCAATCATTTACTTTGGATATAATGCTACATGTTTTACTTGCTTTATATGTATGCTTACATGATTATACCTGCTAACACATAGGAATGATACACGAATTCGTATTGCATGACATTCTAGGTGACTCGTATTTGATCTATGATGTTTACTTGATAATGGTTTTACTTGTGTACATGTTTGACTGGACTTACCATTTGTTAGAGTAAGATTGGATGGGTTGTGGATGCGACTCGGACAGTAGCGTTGTGTGGGGAGGACAGTCACTAGGCGCTTGGGCTATGTTTTGTACGTATTTGTTTCTTCTAGTGACTCTAGACGAGCACTATACGATGAGTATTTTGCTGGTGACTCTGGACGAGCACTACCCAATGATTTTCTTCTTACTGGCAACTCACTTGAGCGTTACCCATGTACTTGAGTCGTGTCAGCCTACACGTCAAGCGTCCTTATTTGCATATCACATAGAATGGTTAGACTGGTTGATGTTAGCTGTACCAAGACCTCCTGTTTACTTCTTCACATGTTATTTACTGTACTTCAATTCGGCATGTATATTATGTATCTTGCTACGTCACTCTGAGGACCTGGGTTTTTTTTTTCCAGGTTATTGTTGAGATGGCATATGATTATTGGGGATACTTCTTTGGGATTCAGGTATAGCTAGTTTATACCTTCTTATCATCCTATCATAGTTATTTTTATCATTAGTTTATAGCATTGTAGATAGTGTTGTTAGTGTGATTTATGCATTTATGGATTATGATATCATCTGGACAGCTTATACGTATCCGAGTCGGACTAGAGTCTGCTTGAATGCGTAGTTGGCCATTACCATGTGGCCTGGTCCCACTTATTTTGGGACTGTGATATGGCAAGAACACTCAGAAGATTAAAGTCAAGCAGTACTAATACCATGACAACTTTGCCAAATTATTCACAAAGTCCTTGCCAAAATTCATCCTTGAAATGTTTCTTCAAAGTATTTGTTTGCGTAAATTGTTTGATTTACAACACTTTAGTTTGTTTGGAATAAAAATGTCGAAACAAGGGGAGTATCCTAAAGTATGTAATTTTTTCTCTTAACTTAGGACCATTTTTTTCCATTGGGTTCTGGGCTTCCTAAGAAGGTTTTGACGAGACAACCTATCTCTATAATTTTTTATGTCCCGAAGATGTATCGACATTAATTCACTTTTTCCATTTGATTACGATTTTTCTATTGGGGTTTACGGAACATGATTTTGGTGAAATCGATGCATATCACTTCTTGAGTTGTACACACTAAAGGGGAGTGTTGTAGTTAGATACGACTGTGTCAACTCGAAGATAAAATTATTTAGTGTTTAATTTACCATGCCGTGATCATTGATCATTATCTTGTAGATTGATCCTTGTCATGTTAAGCATATGGATATTATACACAAAGGTACTTATGGAGGTCTCATAATACATTTCACCACCAAATATGTCTGTGAATATCTTTAATCAATCTTTTGACTCTCTCAATATCTTTAATTAATCTTTTGACTACAACAAACTGCTTTTAATATTACATTTTGTACCGACAATAGTTACACAACCAAAACATTAAGGGGATGTTTGGTATGCGAAATACTATAAAGCTGGAAAGTCTATATTCCTGGAAAACAAATTTCAAGTAATTAAATTATCTGAAAAATTATATTCCCATGTTTGGTGACTATAAAAATATTCGCGGGAGCAAAAATGAAAAATGATAAAAAACTAAAAATATAAATAAAAAACCCAAAAAGAAAAAAAGAAGAAAAAAGCAAAAAAAGCAAAAAAAAGCAAAACAAAAAAAAAATGAAAAAAAAGCAAAACAAAAAAAAGTAAAAAAAAGAAAAATGAATGAAAAAGAAAAAAATGAAAACAAAAAAAGGGAAAAATCTAAAAAATGAAAAAGGATAAAAGATAGAAAAAAATAACAAAATATTTTTCCCAGCAAAATATATATCAGAAAAAATTATTTGGATAGATTATTTACTTGAATATTCTTAATTTTTAAAAAGATTTTTTTAACCAAAATCAAACATGAAAATAATTTTTTTACCATAAATTTATCGAAAAAATCAAATAAAATCCGTGTACCAAACATCTATCTGATTCCACACTTGAGGCATATTAATCCTGCAACATTGTTTACATGAAACCAAACACTTGATAGCAAAATGTTGTATAGTATTTTTATTTAGGGGACTGCCAAACAACTAGTTCCATGGACCATAGGTTTATTTGGGCCAGTCTTTTAACTGAACCATCCAGAAACCCAGAAACCAGTCCTGTTAGTGTTAACTGTGAGATGAGATCCCAACCACCCAATCCCTTTATTTTCTTCTTCTTATTCTTCTCACTGGAATAGAGCCGCCGCCATCGTTGTTGGAAGCTCCTAGCCATGGCTGAATCCGATCAGCAGAAAACCCCTTCCCTAGCGGAGGTTATTATTGCTATCAACACTCTATTCCCCTCTTTTTTTATTTTATTCTCTCTCTCTCTCTCTCTCTCTCTCTCTCTCTCTCTCTCTCTCTCTCTCTCTCTATATATATATATATATATATATATATATATATATATATATATATATATATTTGCTCAATCTTGTGTTAATGTAAATCTGAATTGTTGATGATGGTGTATTGAATTATCCTCCTCCTGGTCACGTAAAATAACTAAATGATTGGAAATTATAAACTGGAATTAGTTTAGATCTGTATGCATCATGATGCGAACCCTGCTTTTTCGATTCTGTTGTTTCTGTTGCAACTCAAGGTTTTGGATCGGAATTAGAGGTTAGAGAAGTAGCGGAACAGACCGATTTGAAACCACATCTATGAACCATCCCAATGATCTCATTGTAGTTTTCTGCAAGAGCAATCCGCGAGCACAAAGTTATGATATTAGCTTCCGCCCTTAGCTGGCGATCTATTGAACTCTTTCTATGTAGAACTTCAGAAGCATATTTTTCACATCAAGCATTGGTAGTATTATAACAGTAAGATAAACATTAGTTGTTTCAATTCAAGTATATTTCTTTTTCTTAGAGAACCTAATTGTTGGAAACGAAATGCGGAAACTATTCTCCAAACCAAGAAAAACGCACAAACCAATATGCCAAAATCACACTAAAAGCCAAACGCAAACACTAAGACTTTTACGTGAAAACTTCTGACGAGAAAAACTACGGGACGATAGGAGTTCAATTTGGAAAACTTTCACTAATGAAATAATGAAAAATATCATAATGAGTATAAATAGTTCACCGAAGACTAGACGACAAAAAAGCACCAACGAAGAACTCCTCGAAAATGATCCATCTCCGAAACAACTCATGAAACTTCGAATCTCTCTTAGAAAGTTGTAACTTTGATAAGCTATCTCCTTTGATCTCTCAACGATAGATGATTATGATTGATGATGGATTAGGGTTAGGAAATACCTATTTAAAGTCTCCTAATTTCAAACATTTCTGGACCATTGATATTGATCTAATGGTGTTGATAAAACACATTGTAAGTTTGTAACCTATACAATACTCCCAGGAAAAGCTCGAACGTAGTCTAAGATTTCACGGCTCAAACAACTTCCCATTTCAGTTCCGACATCGATATACCGACGGTATATCGGTAGCGATAAACTGAAATTTTGCCACTTCCGAGTTAGAATTGTTCTAGAAAAAAATTCTATCAGATCGGTATACTAACGGTACACTGACAATGGTATATTGACGATATACTGCTGTTTTTGATACTGCTTTTTCCAACAGCTTACGCTACACGCTCAGATCAAGTCACTTTTGTCACATTCGACTTTCTGAGCTTCTCCAATACACGGATAACATTCGTCACACTTCGGGGTGTTCTTCACATAGGTTTGGACCCAACAACGACATATCTTTTCCTTTCCAACTGGGTGGAGGAGCTCGTCATTCCAATGATCCTCCTGCAACTCAAAATTTTCTTCTGGCAGAACCTTCGTGAGCATATCCGCTCTATTGACCTTCGTACAAACCTTCTCAAGCGTCGTATGCTTTGCCTCAAGCACATATCGTATCTAGTGATATCGAGTTATAATATCCTTGGACCGACTATGAAATATTGAGTTTTTTCCAAGGTGAATATGACTTTGGCTATCACAAAATAAAATATGAGAAATTTTGACTTACTCCCCACTTTTTTTACCATATTTAAGGGTACACCCCACTTTGTTTCCATAATGTACATGTCCCCCTACTTTTGACGGAATCCATCTAAAAGTAACGGTCAACAACCCATTTGATCAATTTTTTTTGACGAAAATGCCCTTCCATTTTTTTTCTTCCTCTTCCCTCCCCGCCACCGCCGTCCACCACCGTCCCCGCCCCCCCGCCCCCTCTACGCCACAGTCGTCGCCCCCCCTCCCACCCCCGCCACCTGCCCTCCTCCCCGACCCCGCTCCCGTCCTATAAGCAGTGCCACAGCAGCCGCTGCCTCTCGCCTCACCGCGACGGCGAGCGGACGACGCAGTGACGAGCGCGCGATGCGACGACGAGGGTGCGGAGCAGCGGCGGCTAGCACGGCGGCGAGCACGCGGGGAGCGGGGACGGGGAGGGGGGAGCACGGTCGGTGGCGGGGAGGGGGGTCGACGGCGGCGGCCGCGGTGTGGAGGGGGGGAGGGGTTGAGAGGAAAGGGAGAAGACAAGGGTATTTTCGTCCAATTTTTTTGGTCAAATGGTTGACCGTTACTTTTGCACGAAATTCGTTAAAAGTGGGGGGACATGTACATTATGGAAACAATGTAGGGTGCACCCTTAGATATGGTAAAAAAAGTGGAGGGTAAGTCAAAATTTCTCATAAAATATATTACTCTTGCTTAAGTTCGATTTCATTCAGATTTTTTCGTCCATAGTAATTTCTTATAAGCCTCCGTCGTCGCAATGAACTCTGCCTCTATCGTAGACAATGTAACACACTTCTGCAACCGCAATTGTCACAAAACTGCTTCACTAACAAGCATCATGACATAACCCGAAGTCGATCTTATAGTATCTACATTTCTAACTTTATCAGCGTCGATATATCCAACCAGCTTCGACTTGTCATTCCCAAATGAAAGCTTCCAATCAGCAGTGTCCTGAAGATAACGAAGGATCCATTTGACCGACTCCAATCTATCATTCTTGAATTTGAAAGATACATTTTAACCATGCCTACTGCGTGAGCAATATCAGGTCTTGTAAACACCATGACATACATGACACTCCCTACTGCTGAAGCATACGGAACTCGTTATATATTTTTCTTTTTGTCATTGGTTGATGGACATTATTCTGCAATGAACTTAAAGTGAGCTGCAAGGGGGTTGCTCACTTTCTTCGATTCGTCCATCCCGGAACGCTGAAGTACTCAGTGAATGTACTTCTCTTGGGACAATCACAACTTGGACTCTCTCTAGATTGATCTTTATACCAAGAAAGTCTTCGTTGTGCTCAAATCCTTTATATAGAAGGTTATGACCAATTAACACTTCAACTCTGCTATCCCGATGACATTTCATACCACCAATAGCATATTATCCACTTAGAGCAGAAAAATGATTAAATCATCTTGTCATAAACACAATGATCTGACGTTGTACGTGCATAACAATGTTTTTCCATAAACGACTCAAACTTTTTGTACTACTGCCGCGGAGCATGCTTCAGACTATACAAACTCTTCTTCAACCGATAGACTAAATGTTACTTGCCCTTCTCACAGAATCTTCTGGCTACTCCATGTATAATTTCTCCTCTAAATTATCATAAAGTAATGTTGTCTTCACATCCATCTACTCAATCTCTAAATTAAAACTACTTGCTAAACCTAGCACCACCCGGATAGATGACAAAGTTCTTCGAAATTCACGTCCTTCCGCTGATTGTAATCTTTGACTACCAGCGTCGTTTTGTATCGAGGGCGATTAGCATATTCTGTCTGATTTACTCTGAACACTTATCGATTCTTCAAAACCTTCTTGTCCTTTGACAACCGTACCAAATGGAGTGTCTGTAAAGAACTCATCTCCTCATACATTGCTTGCATCCACTCTTGTATGTGTTCGTCTTCCATCATCTCTGCAAAGCTTTTGGGTTCTCCTCTGTCAGTCAATAGCACATACTCATGTGGCGAGTACTCTTGGATGGTCGACGTTTTTTCGTGCTCCTTCTTAACGGAATCTTTGGTGCTGACTGTGTACTAACAACCTCATTCCCTTCAGGAACTGCCTTCTCGGCATGCTCATTCTCCTGGGGGTCGTCCTGATCATCATCAACAGGCTGATAACCAAGGTTGGAAGCAACTCCATGTACTGGCTCCATCATAACTGGATTTTTTGCTCTTTGGAAATAACTCGAAGCGCGATTAATAACTCATGCAAATCCTCAACCTCAGAAGGCATTTTGGAATCCTGAGTATTGATCATGGTATGATTCTCGACAAATACTATATCAGTGCTTTGGTAGAGCTTTCTTCTACTGGGTATATCGAACTCATCCCAACTTTAGCTGACAAAGGCGTACTGTCTCGTCTTCGATTCAAGTTTGGACCTCTCGTCCTTCGGTACATGCACAAAGGTCTTATATCCAAACACACGAAGGTGACTGTATGACGGATCCTTACTGTACCATATTTTTTCAGGTACATCGTCCTGCAAAGGAGCACTATGAGACAAATTAATAACATAAACAATAATGTTGAGAGCCTCACCCTAATAAGTGTCCGATAAGTTTGCCTCTAAGAGCATACATCGTACCATCTCTATCAATGTCTTGTTAATATGCTCCACTACGCCATTGAGCTGCGGAGTCTTTGGCGAAGACTTTTGGTATCATATCCCTTGCTCTTGCAATAAGTATCAAAAGGACCAATGTATTTGCTGTCATTATCAGACTGAACATATTTTAACTTCTTGTCCGTCTCCCTTTAAAGTTTAAACGGAGGTCTAAGATTCCTTGAAAGTAGGCAACACATGATCTTTGGTCTTTATAAAAATAGACCCAAACTTTTCTGGAACAATCATCTATAAATTTACTAAATAAGAAGCATCATCAATTGATTTTACCTTCATTGGATCGTAGACATCCGAGTGAATCAACTTGAGCAACGTCAACTTCCTTGAAGATCCGTGACATTGAAAATATAGTCTATTCTGCCTCCCTGTCATGCAGTGCGTTCACCTCTCTAATTTTGTAGATTTAATTTCCGAAATCACTTTACTGTTCAACAAGTAGCTTATTCCTTTCTCGTTTATATGACTAAGATGAATGTGCCACAACTCGGTAGACATATCACTAACTGCGTTTACCTCTTATGCCTCATATGTGCTCCCTTTCGTATAATGGAGACCAAATTTCTTGCTTCTTTCGACAATCACAAACGAATCTCTGAAAAGTTTTTACTGATAATTTTCAAAGAGATTGAAGAATACCTCATCATTCAACCTTCCAATCGACACAAGGTTGAAACGGATATCGGGGACATGACCAACATCTTTGAGCACAAGAATTGCTCCCATATTTGTCGTTAAATGTAAATTTCCTATAGCAACAGCCTTATATGTTCCTATTGTCCTTCAATATCTACGGTCTCTGTTTTGTATGTGGCAAACAATGTCCTATTTTGAGATACGTGCGCCGAAGTTCTTGAGTCCACCAGCCAAGAATTGTCATCGTAGACGAGATTCATAATAACCTCATCATCTATAATAATGACGTCACCTCCATGTGTTTAGACAGTAGTTGTGTTCTCACTCTGCTTCCCGTTGTCGTCTTTCTTCTCTCTTTCAAGTAAACAGTTTCACTTGTTGTGGCATTTCTTGCCACAATGGTAGCATTCAGAGTCCTTGTACCGACTTTTGGACTTGCCTCTGCTCTTGTCCCTGCTATCGTTTGGACCCTTGCTTTCTCTTGTCTCGCCTCTCTAAAACAAGTGCATCTGAATGGGATGCGGATGAATTGCCTTGAGATCTTCTCTGCATCTCTTCATTTAATACCCTACTATTGGCAAACTCCAGACTAACCACATCTTTTGGAGCAAAAGCGTTTATGGACACTCGTACGGTTTTCTACGAGTTCAGCATTGTAGCAACCAAGGTCCTTGCACTTCGTCGTCGAACTTTATTTCCATAAAGGATAACCGGTCAACCATGCCCTGAAACTTACTCGGGTGATCCGTAATGGACGAACCATCCTTGTACCTAAGACCCATTATCTGTCGGACCAAGAACAATTTGTTTATCTTGGTCTTTTTGGCATACAAGGATTCCAGATTCTCCTATAACGTCTTTGCGTTCTCAATATTGGTGATTTGATTATATATATTCTCGTCCATGAACTGCCTGATATACCCGCATGCCTGTATATGTTCGAAATTTTAGTTTTTATTGGATTTCTCATTTAGCTTCTCTGAAACAAACACCGGAATATGCGACTTCTTGACGAACAACAAATCTTTTATCTTACTCCGCTAATAGTAATAATTGGAACCGTTTAGATTTATCATGCCATCGGCTTCGCGTATTTCTTTTACTCGGTTTGTTTGTCAACTCATGACACCTGACAACCACTTCCGTGATGCTGCTCTCACCAAACTTCTGATACCACTCTGTTGGTAATGAAACGCAAAAACCGTTCCCCAAACAAAGAGAACTTGTTATGACTGAAGAAAGCCATACAAACCAATATGCCAAAATTACAGTAAAAGCCAAATGCAAACACAAACTTTTCTGTGAAAAACTTTAACGAAAAAACCACGGGACGATCGGAGTCCAACCCGGAATAACATCCACTAATGGAATAAAAGAAATACACCAGACTCCTTTACAAACTCCTCCACCGATCCACACGGATCACCGCAACACTAAATAGAATATAATGAGTATAAAGAGTTTACCGAGACCAGACGACGAGAAAGCACCAACGGAGAACTCCTCGAAAACGATCTCTCCCCGAAACAACTCCCGGAATTTCGAATCTCTCTTCCTCTCTTAGAAACTTGTAACTTTGAGAAAGCTCACATCTTTGATCTCTCAATGATAGATGATTACGGTCGAGGATGGATTATGGTTAGGAAATACCTATTTAAAGTTCTCTAATCTTGAATAGATCTGGATAATTGATATTGATCCAACGATGTGAATAAAACACATATTTTCGTCCTTTAGTCCCGACATCGGTATATTGGTTGTATATTGGTAGCGGTATACCGAAGTTTAGCCGGTTCGAGTTAGAACTGTTCTGGAAGAAAATGCTATAAGACTGATATACTGGCAGTACACCAGCAGCGGTATATCGGCCGTATATCGTTGTCTTTGATAGTGCTTTTCCTAACAGCTTCCGATACGTGCTCAAATCGAGCCACCTTTGTCGTCTTCGACTTTCCGAGCTTCTCCGACACACGGATGACGCTCGTCGCAATCTGGAGTGTTCTCCACATATGTTGGGAACCCCATCCAACACCCACACTAATCTCTTCAAGTTTTCTGAAAGCAAACTTGAAAGCAAAGCTATTTCATCTCAATTAAGTAAAATAGCTAATCTGAACCATTTAATTGGTGGCAGTAAGGCTGGATAATTATATGCTAGCTGAACGAAAGACAGTGGTTAACTGTATCACTGTACCAGTTCATAGATCCAATGGTGTCATAAGTCCATAATGGGCCTTACCATTATCGAGGTTGTACTGAAATTCTTGTAGGAGTTGTACTGAAATATCATGTTTTTTGTGGAAGTTTGGCTTTTGATGAAGCCATGAGATAAGATAATATCTTGAAATTTGTTATTTTAAATGATCCCTAGAGATATTTGAGACTTGAGAGAGTGTATTTGAATTTAGTTAGGTTTAAGATCATTGGTTCGAGAAATTGGTTAACCTTGGATTGCGACAAATCCATGATGGTAAAGAACTTTGTTACCTTGTATTAGATAGAACTGATGTGAACTTTCTTTCCTCTTTAGACATTGATAACTTTTCTAAGGTAGGTGGAAATAAATAAGGTATGTTCATTCTTACAGTGATCCATAGAGTACTGTAGTGAACAGAATAAGTTCAGAATATCAACTTTCAACATCAGGAGAGTTCTTGAGTTATTACACGTTGAATGAGTAGTATGGGTAAGTTTATAACATCCTACCAAAAATTCTCTAAAAGCTTTTATTAAATCAAGAGAAAATATTAAGTTGATAGAGAAATTGCATAAACAAAGGTTTGTTAGTAAACAGTTTTGCATTTAATAGTCCTAATAACTATACTGTTACAAGCTTTGGAACTAATAGTCATTTAACTTCCTAGTTATATTTATATTCTTAGATTATTGCTATTCACTCTAATAAGAACTTTACAAGTCAAATCAATTTAATCCCCTTAATAATTATGCTCAATTAGATCATTTTTTTCTTAAGAAGTACCATCACATTATACTATTTTACCAATCATTAATGATTCATATAAATAACCTTTGGGAACATGTTTAATTCCTAATTTTTGACGGTTGCATTTTCATCATGGTATTCCTAATTACATATAGTAAGATATAAGAATTATTCTCGTGTTTATGTGTTAACATTTTCTCTAAGTCTGATTCAAATTTATGAATGATGAATGCGTGTATACAAACATTAATATTCTTCTTTTTCTAAGATTTGTTTTTTCTGTTCCCCGAGGCATTTCATTACAAAAACTTGCAGAAAGAACTAAGAGTATAGGTTTCAGCCTTGATTAATTTAATTGTGTAATAATTACTTTTATCATGCACTGATTGATAGTTGCTTGCCACTGGCCACAGAATCTTTTAAGAACAAACTCCTAACGTTGATTTTTTAGAACATTAGCATGACATAAATTCTCTTCTTATTACAGATCAATAGGATCTACATGTGGGTAATAACTTTTTGCGCTAGCTACAAGCAAGGTTCTAAACGGCGGTAGGCGGATGCGTGGAAAGGGTCTGCCTGACATCTAGGCGCCTGGAGCATTTTGGCCATTTTCACCATTTTTACCCTTTTTTGCATAATATGCATATTTTAAGGGTGTTTTATGCATTCATCAGTACATCATTAGGGTTAACTCATTTAGGATGAAATTTCATTGCATTCGTGTGTTTGCTTGTACCATAGGTTTCATATTTAATGGCCTATTGTAGAGTGTCCTACAACAGTACATGCCAAGCATTATTTAGTGGGCTGCAGTAAATTGGTGATATCATTTACTGCTTCAAAGTCATCCCAAAGCTTTAATAAAGATAAAGAGTGTCACGTTTCGTCTCCTTACATTTTTTTTAATATAGAATCTGACAGCATCCAAGGCTGGCATCAGGGTCTCAAGGAAAACACGTAACGTTTTGGCGTAGAAATTGGTCAGCCACTTATTGGCAAGGCCCACTTTCGAAAGTCTCTACTTACTCACAATGACACTAGGCAATAAGCAATGGGCCAATTCAAGCAGATTGATTCCTTTATGGGTGACTGAAAAAAAAATAAAATGACATTTAAGAAATATTATTATTGTTGTTGTTGTTGATAGATATTTAAGGAAAGTGACGGGGAAAACAGGTATAGTTGTCATGTTCCAGTTAAAAAATAAATTATATATAAACAATTAAGAAAAGAGGCTAAAAATAAAGAAAAATTACCGTTTTTCCTAAAATATATAGATTACAGACTATTAACCAAGGTTCGCGATATCGGAATCGCTATCTAACACTTCCTATGAGTATCGGGATCGACAATATCGATAGTAGTTGTCGGATCAGAGTATCATATTTTTCGGTATCTGAAAACAAAATACTATTAATAAATTATTACAATTAAAAAAATATTTTATACATTTAGGCATGATTTTAAGTATTTTCTGTATTGGTGTTTCTTAGTAGCTTTGAAATTGAATGAAATAATAGTCACTCTTGTTGATTGGTTTACCTGTGATAAATACGTTTTCTTTATTTATGCTTTACAACTTTAGTACATCATAATTTTATACATTTAGGCATGATTTTAAGTATTTTCTGTATTGGTGTTTCTTAGTAGCTTTGAAATTGAATGAAATAATAGTCACTCTTGTTGATTGGTTTACGTGTGAGAAATACGTTTTCTTCATTTATGCTTTTACAACTTTAGTACATCACACTTTGATCAAAAATTGCTGACATTCACAGTTATACATATTGTCCGATACCATTACCATGTTTTTAAACCTTGGTTGAAAGTTATATAAATTACCGGAGACTTGTATCTCTAACCAGGGCATGCATAGTTAAACTTATTTTGTTCTTATTAAAAAAATAATACTAATAGTCCTATATATAAATTCTCAAAATTGGTTGAAATTCCAGAAACGGTATCTTATGTACGTACCAAATGGCCTTATAGGTTTTTATTTATGGAAAAAAATCTCCGATGCTCATAGCTTAGAGGAATTCGTCACCAACATGTAGCTTTGTTTTGTTGTTTTGTTTTTAGAATAAAAGGGTTCATAAACCCTCAATCTATGTTGCATACATACAGACACAATAAGATGTGGGATACGGAGATTTTCAAATAGGAACAGGTATAAACACTATACGTGTTCGGACATCATTTTCCTGTGTTCCTGCAACATAGCCCTAAATAAAGCATCATGTTATCTCTCTCTATTAGTCTATATGCTTCGTTATTCTCTCTCTATATTCTTCTATAATGTTCACACATAATAATTTCTTAATAATCTATCTACATACTTCTTATAATTTCTTAATAATCTGTCTACGTCCTCTCACAGATAAACCATTTAACTTGAAACAACTTTTTGTCTTCTTTACATTTTCCTCTTTTTTCCATAGTTTGCAGTATTGGCCAATAATGATCTGATACGGCCGATATTGATACGGTTTGACATGTCTCGATCCGATACCTATCAATACCGATATTGACCGATACCGGCATTGAGGTTCTTTTTTCCTGTCAATCCGGCAAAGAAAATTGAATGCAAAAGACGAATCAACAATGGTGTAAATGCATAGTAAGGTTGTAAAAGCATGTAAAATAAAATCTTATCGCATATAATCCAATTGGCAAAAGTGAAATTAGTAAGAAACAACACATGAGATACTTAAAATTGTGCCTAAAAATATAAAAAAATATTTATAAAAGTTTAATAATTTATTAGTAATTATTTGTTTACCGATACCCAAATATCCTATACTCCGATTTGAAACGACCGATACTGGTAATACCGCCGATACCGATACTTAGGAAGGGTCCGATTTCGACACTGATATTGCGAACCTTGTTTTCCTCCCCTCTTCTATTCCTTCAGCCACTCAATTTATGCTTTCTACTCTTACCCTCCGTATATATTGGTTATGGCATACTCAAAACTTTTCTAGAAAGACTGCAATATCATTTAGTTGTTTCCTCTATCGTTATTCACAAACTAGCCTACACAAGGATTATCCCCCTACAACTGCAAGTCAACTTCACTCCCTTTGCAACATTTGCAAGTCTTCAACATATATGCCTGGTACATTTTACTGACATATATACCCCAAGATAGGAAAGGACTGGTGATAAAGCTTCAATATATTCCCAATAGATAGGCGTAAAATTCTACATCATACGCTATTGAAAATATTAGGGTATTCATGCTGATGCACTTCATTTACACTTCTAATCTATTCTTGGAAACTTCCTATATTTTTTATGGCAAGAAACTCTCATGTTGGACTTAGAAACCTGTCACCAATAAAGAGGTTTTATTTTTAGAATAAGGGGTGCATAGCCCCTTAGAAAGCATCATGTTATCTCTCTCTCTTTCTCTATTCTTCTACAATGTTCATACTTTTTAATATTTCTTAATAATATGTCTACACCCTCTGGCAGATAAACCATTTCATTTAGGAGACATTTATTTGTCTTCTTTATTTCCTCTTTCTTACCTCTTTTATTCCTTCAGCCACTCTGTTTATGCTTTCAACTCTTACCTTCCATCTATATTGTGTATGGCATACTCAAGGCTAGGACAACTGCAATAGGGTTTAGTTTTTTGTTCAATCATTATTTACAAGCTAGCTTGCACAATGATTCTCCTTCCTACAAATGTGAGCCAACTTGACTCCGTTTGCAACATCAGCAAGTCTTAGACATGTATCCAAATCTGCCTGCTTATTTAATGATGATAACTTTGAGAATAGCCATGGAGGTATTGTCGTATTGACCAACTTGTAACCATCCATTCTTAGTTCAAACTTTCCTGCTTAAATCGCCACTCACAACACAGGATTTTACTTCATTGAACTACTCTTGGAAGCTAAATATGTTCTTTTTTTTGCCCTTTCTACATAAAAAAACATAATAGACTGGTGTTGATGGGACTGGTTTATATATATATATATATATATATATATATATATGTTGCACGGACATGGTAAAATGGTGTTCATTGTGTGGTACCTGGTGTGAGGAGCCCTTATTCTTGCAAAGATATGAGAGGACTCCATTGATAAGACTTCAAAATTTTCCCAGTTAAGAAGCATAATTTTTTTACATCATATGCTGTTGAAAATAATAAGGATTCATGCAGGTGTACTACATTTACACTCTTATCTATTCTAATAAATCATGGAGGCTGCTCCTTGGCTGCATGACTTAAATTTCATTGCTGAATTGGTATCCTATATGTACCAAATGACCTTCTCGTGTTTTTATGGCAAGAAGCTCTCATGTTCATAGCTTGCAGTAAGGAATTTGTCACCACCACATAGGGTTCTTTTTTGAGAATAGGTACAGATGGTTGTGTCATGTTGACAACCCGTCATGAAACTGTTAATTTATTTTCTCGGAGCATTTTTGTGCATCATAGCTTGCACAGTTCTAATTGTAAATGGCCTGGATGATGATGGTCCTGATGCGTGTTTTCATTGAATGAGTTGGATTGTGCAAGTAGATTTTGGCCTATATTTAGTAGTCCTGTCAATATTGTCAGTAGAGTTCCATTTCTTAATTCGTCTTTTACTCGTATTGTTCATGGTCAGTTAATTTGTTGGTTATTTTAGTTTTCTAATTTGAACATTATGAAATGCAGCAATGGTCACTACCGGAAAATGTGCAGCAACCAGCCCCGACTGTGGTCCCTGTTGAAAATGCAACTGAGGAGAAGCCTGCTGAGGTTACTTCTGCAGACGTTGTGGAGGAGGTGACTAATGAAGTCCCTGTTGTAGAAGATACTACTGCTGAGGAAACTAATAAAACTACTGCCGAGGAAACTAATGGAACTGCTGCTGAGGAAAGTAATGAAACTGAGCAAGAAGTTACAGAACAGGAAGATGCTGAGGAGAAACCAGAAATAAAGGTTTGATTCTTCTATGACTAGATGGCATCAATTGAAGATTCAATTACTTTTGGTTGTCTGCATTCATTTTTACATTTCCTTCCAGATGACAACATTATAAACTTTCATGTTTGAATTTTAGATTGAGACAGCCCCAGCAGATTTTCGCTTCCCAACTACAAATCAAACAAGGCATTGTTTTACACGCTATATTGAATACCATAGGTATTTTGTTTGACGACATGTGTCATATTTCTAAGTTTGTTCTTGAATAGTCTTATCATCTACTTACTTTGTGGTTATCAACAACTGGGTTTTTTGACAATTACCAATAAGAACTGTTGGTTTCTGAATTCAGATGTATAGCCGCAAAGGGTGAGGGTGCTCCTGACTGCGATAAATTCGCAAAATATTACCGTGCACTTTGTCCCGGTGAATGGTGCGCTTCTTTACCTTCTATTTATTCTTAACTCGAAATTACTGTTCTGTCAGGTTTTTAAGTCTACGTATAGGGACATACATGGTCAATTATCTCTCAATATTGAGATAATTTCTACTTTAAAGTATTGCTAGTAATGTGTTTGCATCTACTTCTATGCTTAGTTGAGTTTGTAAGTTGTATGGTTAGTTAGTTAGTTGAAGTATTTGTAGATAGTACATTTGTAATATTGTGTTCATATTTAAGGAAGTAGATGCTAATATAAACCAGGAAGGTTTTTAGGGATTCAGTTTCTAGAATTCTTTTATGTAGATGAAAGGTAATATATATGTGTTTTGTGTGTGTGTTGTTGTTGTTGTTGGAGAAGACATAGGTTTCCTGGGAAATTTGAGGATTATCTTAGCTTTGAATTTGATAAAGCGTAAATTTGATTTTCTGTTAATTCTTAATCATGCATCTTCTATGTTAGATGGTAATATGATCTTTTGCTCCACAAATAAGTTCTAGTGGATTCAGACTTGATGTACGATGAGAACTTCAAGAACAAGATGCCTTTCTACTGATTCAATGTGCAAGTGTACTGCAAATAAGGCTATAACTGATGGACCTGTAGAATCATACAAATTAGAATGCCTAGAATTCATTACCTACTGTTTTTACCCAAGTTTATGCAAGGAAATTGTCTATATGATTTCTCTCACTATGTCTCTTCACTGTTTGGTCTAGACTGATCTTTACAATTTCATTCATTCATCATCATATTTGTTGTTTGACTGGTATTTCAAGAATGGGACACAAGATACTAAGTCGAGATCTCTCTCTAAAAGAGTTCACCAAGATTTCACCAAGATTTCATGATCAACTCTCAATCAACCTTCTACGAGTTGACGTGAATTTCTGACACAGGCCACTATGTGACCTTTAAAGCTGATTTACGGTCTGTAAACCTACTTCATCAAACAAAATCTTTAAAATAATGAACATCAATATGGAGAGTTTCCAACTTATATAGTCAACAAAGTACTTATATTGACTCTTAATACATTACAAGGACGTGTCATTGTCACTCAGTTCATTATTCTATCATGAGTATGCTTGGATACAAAAAGATGCTTCCATAGGCAGAAAGCTTCATGAAAGAACTGTTCTATTATCTGCATCCAATAATGCTTCATTCTCTATCCCATGCGGTCCCCAAGTCCTAGTAAACTCAAACATAAGCAAAAATGGCTGACATAAAACCTTGAAGCAGGTAGTAGTTAGGAAATAGTGTAGTGTAGAGGGAATAACATAAGAGGAAGAGGTGAGTTTGTATAGGAATCATATTCACCTAAGTACTATGAAAATGCTTATCTATGGTGTGAACCATCACATGAAGATCGTTTTTTTTGGGCACGTGTTGCTGAGGTCAAAGTTTAGATTGTATCCCTAGTTATTTTGAAGTTGATATTAATTATGTTAAGGTCTAACATTTATTGGAGTGTTTTAATATAGGAAGAGAAGAGGTGAGTTTGTATAGGAATCATTTTCACCTATGTACTATGAAAATGCTTATCTATGGTGTGAACCATCACATGAAGATCGTTTTTTTGGGCACGTGTTGTTGAAGTAAAAGTTTAGATTGTATCCCTAGTTATTTTGAAGTTGATATTAATTATGTTAGGGTCTAACATTTTATCGGGTGTTTTAAAAAGCCCGTGAGGCTTGTGCTTAGGCGCGCCTCAGGCTCAAGGCTCACCCTTGCATCTCATTTTCTATGAGGCGAGGCTCATTCACTTGGGCTAACCTGAGGCTCAAACCTTGTGTGCCTCAAACCTACTTTTGAGGTGTGTGCCTCACCAAGCCACGCCTACTTTTGAAGGGCACGAGGGTCATTAACATATTATTTTTTCTATAGCTTTTTATTTTGTTCTTTTTTTTCTTTTTGAAATAGATGTCTTAATTTTAATATACATAATAATTCAACTATTTGTTTTATTATAGTTAATCGTTTTTTTATCTTAACATTTGATATTGTCAAGTTAATCAAGATAATATTATGGTTAAAAATATTGTCCCCAACTGGATCTGAATGAGAGGAACACTATCAAATGTATGAAGTGAACAAACTAAATATTTCGATTGTAATTAATAGGTTTTATATTTGATAATTAAGGATACAAAACCTTTGGCAATGATCGTGATAAAAATGATAATATGGATGATGATTGCCATTTCTATTATTATGAAATTGTGATAGTTACGTATGAGTTTTGAATATGGTTAACTATTAGTTAGGACAACCGACTTACTTGGTTATCTAAATTATATAACTGAAACCGACCTACGTATCTATTGAACCGAACAATTCGGCTAACCGACTAGACATGTCAGTCAGTAATTTCGGTTAAAACTGATAGGTAGTTAGTTTAGCTCAATTAAGGAAGAACATTAACAATTTTTTTAGGAAGCTTAAGAAGTAAGAACATTCAAATTTTGTTCACTCATAACATAACATTGAGTTTAATTCAATTGTATATATTGCTAAAAAAGTAGCACATTCACAAATGTCATTTGACGCATTAAACTATGTATATAATTAAAAAAATGCTTACTAATTTCTAGAACATTATGGTATTTTTTTAGTTTGAATATTGAGTATTTAGAAACCCATTTATATGTTAGACCTGTTTATGCATGTATTTATATAAACCCAAGTATATATCTAGCATTTACCCATATGTGTGTTGAAGTAGCTCGTGGTTATATCGTTCATCAGCACCACGAAGTTAGTGCCAAGGAGATAGTGCCGTTATGTCACGGCGAGCCCTCCATAATCTTGACGACTTCCAAATGTGGCATTCGTATCGCCTTCGCCGAAGTAAGAAAATCTATGTCAAGGGTCATCTTGAAGTCGTCGAGCGATACGGCCATGAGACTGGTAACTCGTTTAATATCCTACCTCAATTTTTACTTCTTTGGAAATCCCTTACATGGAGCGACCATCGAGTTAACCGGTTTTATCTTGATTTTATCTTGCTCGGGTCCTTCTTTAGCACGAGACCCAAGCGTTGGAAGTCAGGGTCCAAAATGAAGTTGTGTGCACCCCTTTTGTCGGCCATCGTCCTTGTACTCTTGTTGTTGATCATCACATCCATGTATATGAGATCTGACTTGAGGTCTTGACTGCGACGAGCTTGCTCTTCTAAGCCATTGAGCAAGCGTAAAACTCCTATTTGAGCCTCCATTCATGGTTTCTTGTACTCGGTCTCCTTGCCTTGGATTGTGTTCACCTGCTTGCTCTTGTTCTTGCAATCACATGCAAAGTGGTTTCCTCCGCACATGTAGCACCAGATTATGCACTTCGTCTGAGGCTTCGTATGTTGCTTGTGCTTTGATGGAGTCTCATTTCGTTGTTGCTCTTCTTTTCTGCCTGACTATTGGCTTTGGTGATGGTCTTTGGTTTCAGCTTGGACGTATCGCTCTGTCGATACTACATAAGCTTCTCGGCTACTGAGATGACATTGTTCAAGTCTTGAACTCGTGCCTCTCCAACTCTTGTGCCGTCCATAGTTGCATCATGTCAAGGAAGAACAATATATTATTTTTCTCGCCCATTTTGGTGTTGGCAAGCATAAGTTGAGTGAAATTCGTAACATAGTCCTTGAGCGACCCAGTGTGCTTGGCTTGTCGCAAGCTCCTCCTCACAACAAACTCGATGTTTTACCCAGTTCTTTGGGTATAACTGGGTCTTGATATCGTTATTGAGATTCTCTCATGTTTCAATCGAGCACAAATCTTTTTACATTTTCATGCACCTACAACACCAACACCACCATCACCACCACCACCACCACCACCACCGGGGCAGAGTCAGGATTTAAATCTTAGGGAGGCCATTCTACTACATATAAAAATTCTTAAATTTGTCAAGTTAATTAAACTTCACTAGCAAAAAATGTATTAAAACTAAAACAAGAATGAGAAAAAAGGTCAACATTTTCAAAGTGTTACAAAAAAGAAAGATTTTTTTTTTTTGTATATTAAAGGTATCCAAAATATGTAAAACGTTTAGGAGAGGGTTTCGAAATCATGCCGCTCATTTAAAAGCCCAGAGCACTACTGCATTAGGCTGGTTTACTATTTGTACATTGGGAGGCCGAACTAATATATTTTTTAAAAGTGCAAAAAATTTCTTTATAGTAATCCACATTTTTTTAAAATTTGGGTGGGGAGAGGAAGCGTGACCCCTTTTGGACCCTTAATAAATCTGCCTCTGACCACCACAACATAGCATCATCAGTAAAATAGAATGAAACAATATTTAACTTTTGTGGCCTTGTCCTTGATGCGAAGTGCCTTAATGCACCGCAACACGCTCCATAGGAAATTTTTTACTTAACATCTCCTACACCAATAAAGGATTTTGGCTCGAGATACTTCGCTTTCGGTGCCAACGTACTCAAGTCCTACCTTTGACGATAGCTCTCTCGAGAATCGTCTTGGTCTTGAGTTCCTTGTGCCACATGAGCCGTCTTGCAATCCTCACGAAGTTTCTCAATCTCTGCACGAACCGTCTCGTAATCCTTACAAAGTTCCGCAATCACTACATGAGTTGCCTAGCTTTCCTCTTCGAACTCGGTCTGATACTCCCTAAGTATCAAAATAGTGTCATGACATTGGAAACATCACTTTCCAATCCACGAGAGGACTCTTTCCAAGTATCGTTTTGCTCCACTTGTAGCTCCATGTCCGCCTTGCCCTTCTCCAAAAGTTCTATACTGGAAACTCGCCAAGTGCACACACCATTTACTGCTTCTTGCTCTTGCCCTTCTTCGTGTTCTTGACTCCCTCTCCTTGGGCGATCTGGGACTGTCTTATACGACGTCAGATGACGACATAACGACGATTGACCTTTACTCTGATACCACTTGTCATGGACCGAGTGTTTTTTATTATACGCTTCACCAGTGTCGTGCACGTTTTTCCTCCGCAATGCTTCGTGTAAGCCATCCCTCGAACACTTAGCTAAATGGCTAAGAAGAAATAAGAATAAAAGAGCGGAAGAAAGTATCAGACACTTGAAGAACTTTTAATGTATGAAGAGAACGTACAAGGTTAGGTAGTGTGGAGTAAGTGAGACTCACCCTATTTATACTAAAGGGCCTTATATGTGTGGCCATGATTGTGCAACTTGTCCAAGATCCAACGATTGGAAGCTTCTAGGCTTAATAGATTTACTAGGCTTCTTAATAAAATATTTATATGATAAGAAAAGTCTAGAACTTCTAGAAATATAGGGAAGTCTAATGAGAGTTCAAGATGATTCCATCACACTCTAGGAAATTCTAGAGCCTTTCAACTTACCTCTAGTCTGGTGATAGTTACGTAGAGCAGTGTCGGTGGAACGAAAAATTCTATAAGTGACATCCTGCCTAAACTGAATGTATCCCTAAAATATGCTATAGTATCTGCTTAGTGTTTGTATAATTAGTATTGTAGACCACCTGATTTTTACCATCCAGAAGTTTTCTTAAATTACGTTTTGCTTGAAAACTCCACTATTAAACACTGATGAATGAGATGAAGATAAGATTTTCTTATACTCCTTCATAATACATGCTGTTGTGTGCAGGTTGATCGATGGAACGAGCAAAGAGAAAATGGAACCTTCCCTGGTCCCTTGTAGATGATATTGACAAATTATGAACAATTCGTTGGCTCTCTTTCCAGGTTTCCGGAACTGGAGTATGGAGTTTATTAGAGTTGAGACTTTAGAGGCTTATTTTCCAAAAAAATAAAATTGAATAAAAGCCTTATTAAAGAAAGTTTTTCACATTAATGATTACAGTTGTTCCCATGTTAATTTTCACCCTTATGGTTGCACAATTCCAGTCCAACTGCATATGGTTGTGAAGTTTTTCTTAATAAGTAAATTGTTTCGGCTTCTTTAAAAATATTATAACTTTCTATTTATGATAGCAGATGCTACATATTTGAAATTTGTTTAGATGTTAAGGATGCGTTTTGTAGAAGCCAAAGGTGATTTGAACATTGATACGGTGACTATGGCTCCAGGTTTCTTAAGAGATGAATGGGAAGAACGACACAGATTGTGTTTTGATGTTCTAGCAATCTTCTGGACTATTCCCTTGTATTTTTGGAAATGAAATTCTCTCATGCCTCCCATTATTAGACGTTGCTGGATCAGCCAAGGAATAAGTCATTACCCTTTTTTCAAGAACTTTCAATCCTTTCTTGCTTGTACTTTTGGTATTTCCACTTGAGCCATATTCCTCCAGATAGTTGTTTTTGCCATCTGAGCTTCTGCCTCTTAGAAGGAACTGCAATCTTATTTTGAAGAACCTGGGATCTTGTAGCTTGTTAGAACGGCGCTTATGTTTCTTTGTCCAGGGAGGGAACCAGATGAGACGAGCACCGTGCAGATAGTTCAAGGCTCAGCTCAAGCTAGGTGAAAAATTCTAATTTTCGTTAAAAAATGATAGTTTTGTGAAACTTGGATTTTGGCCAGTGTATACAACGAAATTCTCCGTTGCCTACCTATCTAAACATTGATAGACCTGCCTATCTGCACACTGATGATAGACTGCCATTTTCTCATTGATTCCGTTTCCTCCTTTGTTCTAGCCACTGAATTAACATATTGAAGTAAACATTTTCGGCTGCGCTCAACTGTGATGGCCCTGGAGAAAAGTACTACATATACAAACAAATGTTGTCTTGGTACATTTTTGAAGCAAGCTAGTACAGTAGATCTCCCGACTAAAAATATTATTTATTTGCTGGAAACTTGTATTAGGAAAGTGGAGGAACTGTGGATACAGGTTCTTTCCTCCATGACTGAGAAAGGGGAGAACACCGTCTCCAGTTCGTTGGTAGTTTGCTAGTCGAGCTCGGGATTTCATTGTGTTTTTAGTCTAGTTTTGGATTTATTGACAAGGCAATCTGGACCTTCGATTTGCAGGTTGTGCTTTGGATTTGATAACTAGTGGAATTTTTCGGGGAGGGGGGACCTTATATGTGGATTTTTTTTTTTTTATATTTTGTTCCATCGGTTTTTACTGGCGGCCCTCTTCTTACACATTTCTTTTATGATGTATTATAGATTTACAAATTATAGATTTTCAACAACTTTGGTTCCAAGAGCTGGAAGTATAAATGTTTCCATTGTTTCTTTAGCTTTTATTTTAGCAACAGCACACGAAATAGATGGACCCTATCCGAGTCTAGATGACCAAAATACTAAATTAATTACGGAAGCTTATGGATATGTGTATCAAATTTGGTTCTCCAATCTTCTGGAGGAGAGAACTTGGAGAGAAATTCTGATGCCAACAACTGCTCTCTGCTCTCTCTAACGGATCCATGCTCTCTCTAACGGATTCATGCTCTCTCTAACGGATTCATGCTCTCTTCGTCTTCCAACCATCTCGACATCAACGTCTCTTTTTTGTGTGTATAAATTGATAGTTCCAACTCGCAATTTTTCTCGATTCTTACCCTACACCGACTCACAATACCCAGACGACACCAACGACATCAACACACTCGACTCACAGTACCTTGCGTCTCTCCATGTTCCTGTCCTTGCTCGACTCGAATTTGCTTGTCTACTCAAATCTGCTTCTTTTTCTAAATTTGGCTGAATTGATTTTGCCTTATTGGGTTTGTGTTGGCTGAATAAATTTCACATTTAACAATTTTGGAGGCCAAATTTCAAATTTGAAAAATGTGATTTTTGGGGTGACAAAATTATTTCAAATTTGTTATGAAATAAGGAAGAGTATTTCTTTACCCAAAAAATATCTATCAAAGGTTTCTCTTATTGACTCATATATAAAGGGGAAGAAGATTAGGATTTGTGTGGATTTAGAAAAGGGCAACCATTCTTTGGGGTTATCTAACTTTAATCATTGTCTTATTAAAATTTTTTCTAAGAAAACATCCATCTTCGAAAAAAATTTCTAGTTATTATTCATGAATCTAACATATTCTTTAGAAATATGACTCTTCAAGAACTCAAGTGGATGTGACTTACACTGTTTCGTTTAAAATCTTTCAAAGGAAAAAATTCGATGAAAAAAATCTAGTGAAGAAAAATATTACAATGCTCAAAGATATTCTTCAGAATGTCTCCATTAATATCTTCAGGATGCTCTACCCCAAGTCATTTAAAAAATTATTACATTTAATTCTTACATCAACTTAAATAAAATGTCATATCCCAATTAATACATTTCATTATTACATTCCTTCCCAATATTTTATCAGCCTAACGTTTATATGCATGTATGCTAGGCTTTTCTCATACCAATCTGGTGAACAAACTTCTGAAATATAGACTTTAGGAGGGATTTTGTGAGGAGATTTGAAGACATGATTTGCTTTACATCAATTATCTTTTCTTCTTGGAGCTAGTGTGTCACGTCCCAGTCCCAAAATACGCGGGACTAAGATACGTGACAATGGCCAGCTACGCACTAAGCGAACTTCAGTCCAGCTTAAGTACGCATACGCTGTATACGTTACAATAGCTAACCATGTAAAATATCTAAATACATCCACAATACTACCTATGAAATAAAATCTAACAAGAAAATACTGTAGAAGAACAAGCAATGGAGGTTACATCTAAGTATACCTGAATCAGAAGAACTAATCACAACACTCCAACGAAAAGCAGCTTAGCAAATAACCTGGAAGAAAACCATAATAAAATAGCTTACGTGACACAGGTGATAGGCGACTTAGACCGTCCTCAGTTTTTGTAGTTAAGGAGTTGTTTGTCATATTTATACTTTGTGTGTAATATATTTCTTTGTGATTTGGGTTGGTAAATATACATGTGGAGTATGATTCGTTGGATTATGAATAGACTTGGCTAGACGTTGGTCTCACACTCAATATGCTTGGACGCACTCCAAGCAAGTATATCCTGCCTATTTTGGTACTCAGTATTTACATTTTTCATATAGATTTTCTGTCATGTTATTAATATTCTGTTACTGTTGTTTCGATGACATGCT
The DNA here is from genome assembly GCA_036927795.1 of Iris macrosiphon. NCBI lineage: Eukaryota > Viridiplantae > Streptophyta > Magnoliopsida > Asparagales > Iridaceae > Iris > Iris macrosiphon. The sequence goes on from JAYESA010000014.1 coordinate 57,215,266, forward strand.
ACATGATTATTTTTGTTGACACATTTTAGACGAGATACTGGACCATTTACTTGTTAAGAGATTGACTTGACGCATCCTGGATTCGACTCGACAGTATCATGGGGTGGGAGGGGACAACTACTAGCGTAGGGGATTCTATTTATTTTTCTGCACTTGTTAGCCGATAGTGACTCTGATGAGCGCTACTTACGGCATGTATGTTATTTTTATTTGCTTGTTCTGAAAGCCCCTGCGTGAATTTTGTTCTCAAAGAACATGTTACTTCTAGACTAGTTAGGAGTTGTAGTTTTATGAGTTACTTAATAGTTCTTGTCACTCCCCGTTCCAGATATACGTATTTGGAACATATTAGTTTTTCTGCTTATATTATTTGTTGCTTGCATAATAATTATGTTGTATGTCATGGAGACTAGACCCATTCTTTGGTTCAATTAGACTCATGGTTTAATTGTTGGGTTGGTTTGGTCATGAGTTGAACCCATGGTCTAAATCTCAAACCCTAGCTATATAAGTTAACTTCTTTCTCTCTCTTCCCTCATTCTCTCATTTTTTTTCCTTCATTCATTTAGGCAAGTACACCTTGCACTACATGGAGAAACCTCTTCATTTTTTATTCTTGCTCTTTTCTTGTAATTTATTAGTCTATTATGTGCTCATGATCATTCTAAACACTTTTAGTACTTGAACTTTTCGGTTTTAATGGGTAAATTTGATTAGATCTACATTTGAAGTTTAGTATTTTCATAGGTTCCAAAAGTTTTCCTTGGTTTTGAGTAAACTTTTCGATTTTTGGGTGATTGAGTATTCCATTTCAGGCGTTTTGGCTTTTGGTTCACTTGATTTGGAGTTAAAATAAAGTTTTTATGAAAAAAATATTATTTTGGTTTTTGAAGCTTTCTGCCATGGCAGAACCTGCTGTTGGGGAGACGAACTTTACATGCGGCCAGCGAGCTATGAGGCTGAGAGTGCTATGCGGCCTGAGAGGGTTATGCGGCCTGAACTCTTGCCGAATAATGACAGCATGCGACCATCTTGTTGGACGCATGACTACTTATTCACACAAGTGTCCTTGAACTCCTTGTGCTTTCACTCGCTGGACGAATGAGAAATCCGCTAAGTCCAAAGACATCTATGCGGCCTTATTCTATGCGGCAAGCAGAGCATACGACCATTTTCCTTGGATGCATGACTCTGAATTCTTGGCACATACTTTTGTGATCTTGTCTTTTTTTGATACTGTCTTTTCTCTTTGTCACACTTTATTGCAATTGTAGAAGCATAAAAAATACGCGACAAAGTTATACGCAGTATTTCAGTGCTGTGCGGCATAAAATATAACTTCAGAGCCATCGGCGTACAACAGAGCTTTTTCGCTAAGTACAGCGTAAAATATAAGCTCAAGGACAATCCGCGTAATGTAGTATTTTCAGGCTGCTTCAGTGTAAAAAGGGTGTTATACCGCATTTTGGCGTAAAACTCATCCGCTTTTAATGCAGCATGGAAGTGTATGAGGAACGCTTCGTATTCCTCGAATGAACCGGTCAAATCATGCAGTGAACCTGACGTCTGACTCCTGACAAAGAGTACTGCACGACTATCCAGACGACGGCTGTAATGATGGTGCGGCACAGCGACCCAAACCGTTGTTTAGTGACATTTCCTTGGCATAAACTGCTTTTACGCATACAAGGAAATACGCTGCCTAGTTTTACACAGGCAGATGCGAGCTTTTACGCTCCACAGAAGACAAACAGACTGCCACGTCAAAAGCTTCTCTTCGTACAGAGCTCGAGGTACGTCTTTGCAGTTAATGCACTGGATGGGGGCAGATATCTTCATTTAATGCATGAGATTTGGTTATATTTTCAAATACTGAGCGAGCCATAATTACGGCTAATACGTCCACATCATCACTTTTGCACATTACGCCATCAAGCTATTTTCAGCTATGGGAGCACGCTGTACGCTATCTCCTTGGAATACGCCAACCGGGCTATTTTCAGCTATAAGGAGTATGCCGTATGCTACCTCCCCGGAATACGCCAACTCATGCTACATTTTGCATTTGTGCGTGAGAAGGCTATTTGGTCCAGAATACGCTCAAGGCCTCAGTCAAGGAAGGAGAATCAGCTATCTTCTACGCTAGCTACCTATTTATGCAGCATCAGGCTTCTACGTCTACCAGGCTTCTACGCCTACTCGGCTTCTACGCCAGTTTGATAACTATTTGGCTTCTACGCCATGGTGACAGTTATTGGCTTCTACGCCAACCTTTTCTACGCGAGGGACAACTACCTACGTGGCTTGTATGCCGTGATCTTCGCAGTAGTTATACGCATTATCTCTTAATGGAACACGCGTCACACGCAGATTCAGAAGATCATTTATACGTGGGTAGCGGTTATTGTAACCGTCGCGTAAAAAAATGCCATACTCTCCACTACCCGGCTTCTATGCCAACTGGATGGTTACTGTCACTAAAACCCTATAAATAGAGACCTCTATTGACATAGGTCAAGGGTCGAAAGGTTGGAGAATAGAAGTCGAAAAATTATAGAGAGAGAAGAGCTCAGACAGAGAGTAGTGATCGACGATTTTGGCATCGAGCATACACTCCCCTTTGCAATCTTCGAAGCTTTTTCTGCCTTCTACAACACTTCTTCATCATCGTGTGGTCCAAGGGACAAAGTGATCGACTGCAGATCAGACTCCTATAGCAATATTTACCCAGATTAAAAATTTGTACTTGACATCCTCGTATAAGATTAATTGTACTTCTTGTTTGTAAACCAAAGAGCGGGTTTCATATAAACCTTGTTTTATTTCTTTCGTTTATTATCAAACACAAGATGGCGACTCTGTTGGGGACCTCTTTCTCATCTGACGAGAAAGCAATTGCTCAACACGATACAGTATCAGTAGGATCCATGAAGAAGACCCTGGTCGTCCAGTTCGACCAATCCGCCTACGAAGATATGCTTCGAGCAGGGGGTAGCTCTCACTCTCTCTCTGTCCAAGACAACAGGAAACTGCGTAAGGTCTGGATGCTCCGGACATCCCCTACCGTTCCCGCCGACTCTCTGATCTCTCCGACCAACGAGGTTGTAGCATCGCTCCCTCCGTGCCTTGCGCGTAAAACTCACTCTCCTGTCGCTGACAGGGCAGACAAAACTTATGGTAATGCCTTAGCGCCAATCCAGAAGTCCACATCGCGTATTGCGCATAAATACTCGTCTCCCATCGCTGATGGGACAGATGTAGTTTCTGACAAGGCCTCAGCGCCAAGTCAGAAAATTCAAATACGCTCCGCACGTAAAAATATCACTCTCACTCAAAAGGAGGCAGAGAGTCCCAGTAATCTCCGCAAGGGAAAACAAGTGGCGGATTTCTCGACTTCTCGGATTGTACGCCATCAAGAGAGGAGTCTGCCCGCTCTTTAGATTACGCGGAACGCTGACAGCCGATTGAGGACTTCCTCATTTTTATGCCAACCTGAGCAGAATTCCAAATTACGCTAGGAGAAGCCCTTCGGTGTAAAGAAGGCCCAGTTTGCGGATGGATGCGCTCCTCGGGGATCATGTGCTGCTCATATGGCTGAACTGCTGTATTCCTACGGCAGGGAAAGGGTTGGGGTGCCCAATATCCGCATTCCAACTAATGTAAAAGGGAGGAACAAACCTTCTTCCTCTTCTTCTTCTTCTTCTTCTTCTTCTTCCGTTAATACTCCTGACTTGCGTGAATTTCTGATCGCAAAGACATGAGTCATAAACATGTTTCATTTCCCCTAACTGTCAAACATGGGGAGATCACGTGGGAAGATGCATCAACATCTAATGTCGTTATAACATGTGGGCCACATGAAGATTTCGTCTTTATTGTTCCCCCAACTCGCGACGACCAGCATCCAATAGTCTTCGGGCGCATGCGGAACAGTCCGATTGTACAAGAAGAATCTCGCAAATCTGATGCTGGGAAAATGCAAACCCCACAGATATAGCCCACAAGCTTTAAAGATTATATAAAGCATGGGTTATGATTTAAAGTTGAAACAAGGCCTCAACTATGGAAAAGGCAGACGAACACCGTTGCAGGGTAATTCTTACTGTCAACAAGCTCGTTTTGGGTTGGGGTATACAGCATCTCCTGCAAACTCACGACCTCGAGAGTCTGAGGCAGGACCTTCTAAATCAGCTTCTGTGGGCAAACGCCACGACATGTCTGGGGGTAGCCTACCTCGACAAAACAGGGCAGCATCCAAAGCTGGGGGTAGAATTTTCTCTGAATCCGAAGATGATGCAACGATGACGATCTTCCTGGAAGACCGTAAAACTCAGGCATCGGGAGCCCGAAGATCAAAAGGGACTTTCTCTTTCAATGAAGATGACATTATTGAAATCTTCAATATGTTGATGGAGGAACACAAACTTCAGCTACCCAACATCAGATATCCTGAGAGGGCTGGCAAAGTTGATGACCCAGATTATTGTCTCTTTCATCGGTACATTCATCATCCTACAAAGACGTGTTATGTACTGAAAAAGAGAATTCAGGAGTTGATTGACGCCAAAGTCATCACTTTGCATCTGTAAATGAAGGGACGATCATTGCAAATTGGTTTTTCTCTAACATGACAATTTGCTCCCCTCAGGAATATACCTGATGATGAGTCCCTAAAATTTTCCCAGTGGATTCTTCAGGACTATCCCCACTCAGGAAAATCACTCCACAGTGAATTGTTCAAACATAAGTTCATGTTCATATTACCTCTGAACTATTGTCCAAACATTTTATTTCTTTCCCCAGAGAGTTTGTCATGTTCATATTACCTATGAACAAACTTTCCGAGTTTTTGACTATCGATTATCATGTCCATATTATCTCTGATACCGGTTGTCATCTCAACTTAACATCCGTACTTAACTCTAAGTATGCCAGTGGTGTTGAGTCCACAAAAAACTGCCATGTCCATATTACCTCTGAGCAGATGTATACCTCCACCCCAGTGGATTCACAACTCGAGAGTTTGTCATGTTCATATTACCTCTGAACAAACCATCCGAGTTATGGCTATCGATTATCATGTCCATATTACCTCGGATATCGGTTGTCATCTCAACTTAGCACCCGTACTTAAAATCTAAGTACGTCAGTGGTGTTAGGTCCAAAAAAAACTGCCACGTCCATATTACCTCTGGCAGGGCTTGTCCCAAACCTATTATTTGCACTCTCGTGCGTAACAAATGATAGGTCCACAAAAAATTTCCCTGTGGAATGCCTGCAATGGAAAACGAAATGTTCACGTCCATATTACCTCTGAACTATCCTTATTTTCCTCAGCAGAGAAAAAGTCAGTTCATGTCCATATTACCTCTGAACTACGTCTCTCCACAATCCCCACAGAGTCAATATTACCTCTGTCAGGATTTGTCTCAAACCTATTACTTGCACTAATGTGCGCAAAAAGTAATAGGTCCACTAAAAATCCCCGAGTGGGATGTCCTCAACAAATAAGGTATCATACTACGTCCATATTACCTCTAGTATGATGTCCAAAATTTGCGCAAACGATCATAAAAAAATGGGAGGGCCCGTATATGATTGCAAATCGCGCTTACAGATTAGCTAAGCCTAAATGGAAATTTGGCAATGGCTACTATCCACTGCAAATTCCCGAAGAAGTACTATACTTGATCTCTTTCGTTTAAAGGAGTATGACGAAGATCTTATTCTGATGATACCATGCACAAAGGTTAGCTGGATCATATTCTATCAGGTTCATGTGACCTCCGAATATATATCCTTAACTAATTTGTAAGCCTATCATGTTAATGATACCTCTGATAGTATTTAGTATACAAATTTAGTTGGATTATATTCTTTCAGGTTCATGTTAACTCTGAATAGATTTATATTCAATAAAACCTTAACGAAAGAATATCATGTTAATGATACCTCTGATATCACTTTCACCCTAGCCTATCACATTCTAAAATGATGGGCCCACAAAGTCAGAAAATGTGTCTTTATTATCTCCGAGAAATTACAGGAGAAACAAAAAAGTACATCATTTGGGGGGAGCAGTTAAGTCGTGAATCTGCTGCGCCAGAGTAACCATTCTCTCATCCCTGGAGTTCAAGACGTCGGCGCGAGCCCGCTCCAACCTTGCCGCCTCATTGTTCAAAGCAGATAGCTCAGACCGAGCATGTACAAAACCTGCGTGGATGACACCCACATGTGTCAGGTTCTGTTGAGCGGTCTCCATTCGATTCTTCAGCACATCTCGAGCTGCCGACAAAGAGAGAGCCTTCTCCTCTGCTTGAGCGAGTTCATCTTTCAATTTGCGGACCCTTGCTGTCTCTTCCTCATATTCGACTTCGCACTGAGTCAGCTGGGGAATGACATACTCCAATTTGGCACGCTCTTGATCCATCTCCTGCTGCTTTTCCTGGACGGATTTGTTCAGAGATTCCATTTGCCCAGTAAGCTCTGTAGTTAAGGAGTCATACCTAGCTTGAACGAGACCGTCAATGCTGCCTCGAGATAGCTGCAAATAATCATTAATGGGTTGTTCCAAACTATTAACTATCTGCTCCAGGGTGTCAGCTCTTCCAGCGTCGTTGAATTCTCTGATCGGCGCTATCGCAAACTGGGAGGACCTCCTCAGAGCCTCGAAGCCTAGATTCTTCTCCAGCACCATTTATATCAGCGTTTTCAAAGTGGTGTAGAAGATACTAGTATACTGCTCAATCAGCAGGGCGAGTTCCGAATGGACGCTGGGAGTGGCTGCAATATTGACGAATCTCCCTCCAGGAATGACTGCAGACGATGTTGCCACAGTCGTCGCCTCAACAGAGGGTGTGGCAAAAGAAGATGCGCCAAAAACGGACGAAGTGACCGGCGTACTCAAAGGAGGCATTGTCGTAATGACAGGCTCATCCTCCTCTCGAGATATCGGAACCATTTCGGGCGAGCCGGCACCCGAAAATATTTTCTCTTCGAAGTCGGGCACCTCCATGTCATCGGCAGGAGCTGAAACAGAGCCAAAAGGCGCGTCAACACTGCCCTCCCCGTAGATGTCTTCCCCTGAAAAGAAGACAAGAGAAAGTTAATATCAATATGATGTTAATTTTTCTAAAAGAGACATAAATACAATATTTACCCATGGCCGATAGTATATATGTCGCGTCTGCAGCCAGTACAGCTAAATCATTTCTTAATGATGCTAAGCGAGCTGTCATACCTGGAGAGGAGGGTGCACCAAATGACGACTGAAGGTAGTCATCCAAGTCTTCACCCAGATCCAATCGAGGTTCATCAGGTGGAATCTCGCTGGGTATACTTACAAACGCGGCAGGGGTTTCTCCCGTTGCTGATCTGGATAAAGATATCCTTATTTGGCTCGGCCTCGGAGGCGATCTCGTACCACTACCTGAAGCGGTAGCAGCGACAACAGTCTCAAGCAAGGATTCTCCGACACTGCCAGCCAGAATTATAGAGGTTCCCTCTCTAAAAGGCGAGGAACCACTAATCAAAGGATCATCCCCAATAGGGGAAACAACAGGTTCACTTCTACGAACCTCAGGGTGGGAAGTCCTGACAGGACCACCAACCGTCTTCTTCTTCTTCTTGCGAGGGAAAGTCTCCTTCAGAACAGGAGCCCTTCGCTTACCAGAGATAACCAGAGGCCCTGCAGGCGGAGGTATTTTATCTCTCGGTACTGCCAACAAAGGCTCATCTGGATTGACATAATCTTCACCCTCGTCAGAGGAGACTGATGGGACATCGTCTCTTCCCGCGGACTTAGAAGAGGGCATCCTAAAACTTTCACGCATATCAAAATCGCGATGGAAGGTATTGACGGCCACGTAAAACTGGGCGTACGAATGGAGGATGCACAACTCCATGGAGAAAGAAGTCGCAGGTATGGTGAAGGACGCTCCAGTACAACCCATTATGAACTACCGCCATCCTCTCGCTCCATCGATAAGTCCACCCCTGGACTTGAAGCTGGTGATGGCATTGCCAACGTGCAGCTGGTCATACCCAAACTGCTTGGCGAACCGACTAGGCAGATAGGGCTCCAAAAAGCAATGGTCTTCACTTCTGTACAATAAATGGGAGGGTCTAATGCAGACCAACAAATAAAAAGCTTCAGGAGAAAGAACGATCTTTCCGTCACCTAAGTCCTGAAGTCTCGTCCCCTGTTGATTGAGATGTACAGTGGGGACGGTACAGAAGAGCTTCCAACTGTGAGCAAAATTTAACGCTCGCCGACAGTCTAAAACTGTGGTCATGTTCCAGGTGGAATTCTTGTAATTCAACAAGAAGTTACCCCCCGAACTAATACGGAACCAGGAGACATCACCTTGGGGCTATGGAGAATTAACCATCCCATCAAATACAGGAACGGTAATTCTACCATGGGAAAGCTGTCATGCCGTGTTTCATCGACAAGAAGCCCATCAGTAATGGCCCTCAGGCCAGCTTGTATGCGGCATACCATGGCAGGGAGCAAGCCCAGTCTTGCCCCGAACACCAAACACACTGTAGGCCATAAGATGTTGCGGTGGATGCGATCCAAAGACGCAATGCCAGGTACTACCAGACGGCGTAGCCATACAGAGAGGAAGCCAGCCAGTTGAGCTTCCCTTGAGAGAGGTCTGCGACAATGCCTCAAATAACTATAGGCCTTAGTGCCTGTAGGATACTTACCTATCCCTTCGTCGAGAATTTGATCTGAAGCTCCAGAGTCTTCAATAAGGTCATCAACTACTTGAGCACTAAGCACGCTCAGAAAGCTCAGAGTCTGATCCTTGCTATCTTCGACTTTCTCTGGCTTAGCAGCCCTGGCCCGGTGAAAGAAGAGGTAGGACACCCATTTATTGGTATGAGCCAAATCATAGGGCTCATTATAAAAGACGGTGTAAGCAAGGTAGTGGCACATTAGCTCCTGGTACACTGCCACCACCCGAGGGTCTGTATCCCCCAGCTCCCGGTTTGTGGGAACATACTCGTCATAAGGAGTATCCCCATTGGCAGTCTTGAAATCTCTGCCATTTCGTGAAGGGCCAATCCCAATTCCCCCAGTGGAGTGGCAAAAGTCCCGGTTAGCGAGATATATTGCTCCATCAAAGCCAGAAACAGGTTGGGGTTGAGAGGTCACCCAACACTGGTAGCACTCACAGCCGCGTACAGACCAATGCTCTCCAGCTCAGTCTGAAAATGCTTCAGGGCCCAGTCAGCTAAACGAGTCCATCGAAGATTTGTAGGGGTAACCCACCCATTGGTCCGAGGATTAACCTTGGGGTATACTCCTCCATGCCCCATGAAGTTATTGCAGAAAGTCGGTAATTGGAGTGGTTGGAGCAGTGAAGTGTCTTCACTCGGGACACTGTCCGGATATAATCCCCTGAACGCATTACAGAGCCGGAAGGGCGGCTGACAAATGACCCTTGGTCGGATCCTTTCTGGTAAAATATCTTCCCCGGCTGGCCATGAAGATTGGGAGTCAGGGTCCACGACATCCTCCTGGGATGTGTGGCATGGAAGAATGCCGAGATAGGGTAGTCTCTCAGCATCTTGGGCAGATACAGGACCAAGCCCCCGGCAGGAAAAACCCAGAGTTCTTTCTTGGGCTTCGTTTGGGATTGTTTGTCAATCATATCTCCGAAGAGAAAAGCCGGTTTTATATATTGTGCCCCGTCTATATGCGTCAGGGGCTCCCCATTGATCATGCTCAACAGCATTCGTTCCCCTTGGGACGATATCAGATTTTTCCTTCCTTCAGGATACTGGGGTCCGGAGATAGGAAATGTCACGTGGGACAAATCCTCTAGGTAATTGGAGTTCAGCATTCCAGCAGCAGAACCCATCACCTCAGCCAAAGGAGATATCTGCAAGTTAACTACAAAGTGCAAGAAAAATAAGTTATTTTCTCTACTAGACGTTACAGTCTTGCAGTTTATGCCGAAGATCAACAGTCTGTGCTTTTACGCCAAGACTGTGAAAACTTGAATTTTTACGATGGAATCTCATTCCCAGGCATAAAATCCAAGATTGACAGTATACACAAAAACCTGACAGTCTGTGTTTTACGCCAGACTGCCAAAGTTTGAGTTATTTCGCCAGAATTTTCATCCAGAGCGTAACACTCAAAGTTTGTAGTATACGCCAATTTTCGACAGTCAGCTTTTACGCCAGACTACGAAAATATGGATTTTTTTTATGCTGACACATTAGAAATGTGGGCGTAAAAGATGAAACATCTCTGTACATCATCTTCCTCGAAGAGGATATCAGCACAGAAGACGACCTAGCGCGTTCACGTACAACGTGTGCGAAGGGTTTTCTTCGTTCTTATCGTCCCAAAAGCTTTACCTATAACGCTCGGTGCACAGCTCATCGGAGGGACACTTCGTTCAGAGCGAGGTTCGCCCTGCCCGACGGGAGTCGCTCTTGCTTGGGCAGAGGAGCGAGAAGAGGAGGCAGCCTTCTTTCCCTTAGAGGAGGAGATTGGTTTTGGTGCCATTGCTAAAAACTCAAAATGCTCAGAGAGGAAACGAAGGAGAGAACTCAAAGAGACGAAAGTTTTCTTTTGCAAAAGACAGGTGAAGAGTCTTCTCTCTGAAAGCTTTGGGATATATATATAGAGTTCAGATGGACTCCTTGAATCCCTAACCAAATCCGATATTTAATATTCGGTTATGATTGGGGACTACGTCAGCCTATTACTCAGGGAAGGCGGACAGTCAGGGAATTCAAAAAGTTTTCGTGCAAAGCAGATTCGTAGTTTTACGCCAAGGAGCTTTTTACGCTCGGCGACTACAAATCTACGGTTTTACTCTCAGAGGCTATAAGTCTATGGTTTTATGCCCGGATGCTTTTACGCTCGGTAGCTTTTACGCTCGAGAGGCTACAAACCTACGACTTCACGCTCAGAAGCTACGAATCTATGATTTCACGCTCAGTAGCTTTTACGCTCAGAGGCAACAAATCCACAACTTCACGCTCGGAAGATTTTCTTTTCAGAGGCTACAAATCTACAATTTCTATGCTCGGATGCTCTTATGCTCAACATCTTTTACGCTCGAGAGGCTACGAACTTATGATTTTATGCTCATCCACATTTACAGATCTATGACTTTCCGCATATCTGAAAATACGCAGGCCAGAGTAGGCGTATATCTGAGCAAAATCTCAAAGCGGTCAATCGCAAGGGTTCACGCAGAAGATGCTCCTTCTTGGCCTCAAAATATCCCAAGTACCCAAAGCATACAGAGTTCAACATTGAGAATGACTCTTCTTCTTGGGTCGATTGGAAGTTCATCCCGAATCCAGTCTGAATATTTTTTCTACAGTTTAAGATGGTGACTCAGTTTTGACAGCCATTTCCCGCCCTATTTCAAGGGATTTTCGGGAAATCGTTCTTGAAGACGATGGTCTGAACAAAAATTCTCTTTCTCAGAAGAGTGACAGTTCAGAATTCTACGCGGTCCCCCATTCCAAACAGCAGGACAGTTCGAATACTCGACTTAAATGCTAAGCGGCTTTCTGCGCATCTTCAGTTATGCGTAAAAGACAGGACGAGACCAAATACTCTTTCTATCAGAGTCGGCGTAAGGTTATCCAGACGTGTCGAAGCTACACATATTCAGACTTCATCACAGCAAAATATATGGCAAATAATCAGATGCATAAAAGAAGACGATTTTATTAATCATGATTACATATGAGGGAAATCCAGTCTACAAAGGGTTTTTCATCTTCATGATTACATATGAGGGAAATCCCGTCTACAAAGGGTTTTTCATCCTCATTTAAAGATCACCCCCAGAATTTGTTCTGCCAGGTTCTCGTGTTGGTGGAGATCTTCTTCCGTCTTCTTCAGCAGTTAGTCGGTTTCCGCGGCCGATTAACAAAACAATGATTAATGGCGGGAGGATACAAAACTGGGCATGTTTGAAGTTTTCAGAGCCCATCCTCCATACGCCATGACAGATTGAGTTGAGGTTTTAGACCCAACTCAATGCTGGAAGACATGGCTAGTTTGTCTGCCCTCGTCCACGAACGCCAGGAGAAAATACAGCTTGCAAGCTGTGTGGTCAAATGTGACCCTTCCTCTCTCCTGGACGAATCGCCATATGAAGTTGCCGATTATCCTGAGCAAAGGAAGCTATGATATCCTTCCATGATCCATCGTTGCAGAGGATATTTGCTCGAAGGCGCCTTCTATTTTGGCTCCTTACATGCTGGAAGAACATGATCTTCTTCTTCCTCAAGTCGACCCGACGAACTCCGGCAATCATCTCTGTGTGGTGAAGAAAATATGGGAAGAACAGGTTAACTCCTCAGCCTTTATATAGGCAAAAGAGAACACACCGAATTCCAACAAATCCCCAAGAATCCGCCAAGAAATCAGCCTCGAGGAACGAGTCAGACTTGACCGTTTCATGCTTCATTCAAAGTATTTCAAATTACGAGGAATTTGAAAACTTTGAAGGGGGTCTTGTAGAAGCATGAAAAATACGCAGCAGAGTTATATGCAGTGTTTCAGTACTGTACGGCATAAAATATAACTTCAGAGCCATCGGCGTACAATAGAGCTTTTTCGCTAAGTACAGCGTAAAATATAAGCTCAAGGATAATCCGCGTAATATAGTATTTCCAGGCTGCTTCAGCGTAAAAAGGGTGTTATACCGCCTTTATGGCATAAAACTCATCCGCTTTTAATGCAGCATGGAAGTGTACGAGGAACGCTTCGTATTCCTCGAATGAACCGGTCAAATCATGCAGTGAACCTGACGTCTGACTCCTGACAAAGAGTACTGTAGACTATCCAGACGACAGCTGTAATGATGGTGCGGCATATTGACCCAAACCGTCATTTAGTGATATTTTCTTGGCATAAACTGCTTTTACGCATACAAGGAAATACGCTGCCTAGTTTTACACAGGCAGATGCGAGCTTTTACGCTCCGCAGAAGACAAACAGACTGCTACATCAAAAGCTGCTCTTCGTACAGAGCTCGAGGCACGTCTCTGTAGTTAATGCACAGGATGGGGGCAGATCTTTGCATTTAATGCATTATATTTGGTGATATTTTCAAATACTGAGCGAGCCATAATTACGGCTAATACGTCCACATCATCACTTTTGCACATTACGCCATCAGGCTATTTTCAACTATGGGAGCACGCTGTACGCTATCTCCTTGGAATACGCCAACCGGACTATTTTCAGCTATAAGGAGTACGCCGTATGCTACCTCCCCGGAACACGCCAACTCAGGCTACATTTTGCATTGGTGCGTGAGAAGGCTATTTGGTCCAGAATACGCTCAAGGCCTCAGTCAAGGAAGGAGAATCAGCTATCTTCTACGCTAGCTACCTATTTATGCAGCATCAGGCTTCTACGTCTACCAGGCTTCTATGCCTACTCGGCTTCTACGCCAGTTTGATAACTATTTGGCTTCTACGCCATGGTGACAGTTATTGGCTTCTACGCCAACCTTTTCTACGAGCGGGACAACTACCTACGTGGCTTGAATGCCGTGATCTTCGCAGCAGTTATACACATTATCTCTCAATGGGACACGCGTCACACGCAGATTCAGAAGATCATTTATACGTGGGTAGCGGTTATTGTAACCGTCGCGTAAAAAAATGCCATACTCTCCACTACCCAGCTTCTACGCCAACTAGATGGTTACTGTCACTAAAACCATGTAAATAGAGACCACTATGTGTTCCTACGTGCTAAGTGTTACTACGTGATTATGTTACATGTTTACACCGAGGTATGCCTACGTGCTAAGCGACATATGATGTAATCAAATTCCTCCAGCATGGACGTGATAGTTGGTCAATAACCAAGCGTGGCTAGGATTTGTTGACTATTGCATCACGTCCCGGTGAATCCAAATTGAACTACTAAGTGACAAAGTGGATTCATATCTAGAGTGCCCGTACTACGGTACGACATATAAGGGGAGTAACATGTGACCACGCCATGTGATTTTAGCTAACCATAGGGTTAACTAGGCAACTAAAACATGTAGAGCATTGGGAGGGACGGACTTCCGAGATCATGCTTAACTAGCCACTCTCAATCATTATATGGGGAGTGAAGGCTGACCCCCATGGATATTATTTAAATCCTCATTAGTGGATGGCAATATACGACTATTACATTATACTATGTGTTCTATGCGATCTTAGCACGATGGCCTTACGAGGGACCGGTGCATACTACTATGTGTTATGCGGCGATTCATGGCTCGGCTAGCCCCTGCTAGAATATGGTTCGATCTGAGGATTCCTACTATATGCATAATACCTCTGGGATAACCCAGACTCCACCTAGTAAGTTATACAAGTGATTGGCCGATTATGTAACTGAGCTTGTTTGTGTATTGTATCTATAGTCAAATAGTCTAGGAACATGGACTATCATGATGCGATGGTCTAACCCTTGTCCTTGTTTGGTTGTATGGTTAGATTATTGTATCACGATATGCTATGAACCGAAACTACAAGACAGAACTATATATATATATATATATATATATATATATATATATATATATATATATATATATATATATCATAACCTGGTTTTGTTTCTTTATTCGTGCTTCCTTTGTGGTACTTGCTATTTGGGGTCTAACCCTACTGGTTTTGCATGGCCAGGTTTAGAGCCAACACCCGAGGATCAAGCATACTTTTCCCCTGAACAATAGCGCACACCAAACGGATGTCCACTGAGGGAAACGAGTGGGTTTCTTCTTCCTTGCTCATTATTTTACAGTTTACTCATTTTGGGCATTTAGCCACCGACACTTGTTAACCGTAAATTTGAATATTTTGTTTCCTTACATGATTGTAATTAATCAGACTGTAGCTGATCATAGTCATGTACTTTTTCTACTCTGCCAGCTTTCTCATTTTGCACAGCTGGTTTCCTGAATATTGTGGCAGGATGTTTGTGATGCTTTACTTTCTTGTCATATATGTTATATGTTTACTATTCTTACTTGACTGGTTGAGATAATAGATGTGTTGTATGATCCTAAGTGACTTGCTTGTAGTATGTACCCCATTGTCTAGTTACAATTATGACCGTCGTACGACGTTATATACCTTGTACGGGGGAGCTGGCTATGCCAGTCTCCGTATTTCGGTATTGGAGCGTGACAAGGTTTTAGTGGTAGCCCATGCATGTCTGTATTTTCAGACTTGTGGGGTGTTACTGTCATAGGAGTCTCAATCAAATATATACCCTTTGATATCTTGTTCATTTTTCTCGGTACCAATGCTTGAACTGTTAAAACTGCTTGCCTTCATGATCCTTTCCGTCCTGTTCTTGATATTTTTTGTCCTTTTTTTAGGGCTTCTTCAGTTGCTGGAGCAGCAGACATGGCAGGACAGGGTTCTCCTGGGCGACAACGGGAGGTAGCACATATTCAGAGTCAAATTCGAATAATGCTAGTAGTTGAACAAGCTGGCACAGTAGAACTAGAAGTTGGACATATTGAGCAACCAGCCCCTGAGATCCTCGTACCCCAAGTGGTACCAGCAGTATTTGACACCCCGACATTGATGGAGATCCTCCGAGGAATGATGGCTACACTTCAACACCAGATGGGGGTATAACAACATCAACAATTTCAACAACAAGAGTAGAATATCTTGTTGAGTCAAGGTTTACAAACGGCTCTGGAAAGAAACGGGAGGACTGATTCAGGGGTGTCAGTTAGATTTTGTCGACTTAACTCAAGGTACTTCGATGGTACGGAGGACGCCATTATGGTAGATGCATTTCTCCAAGACATCAAGTCATTCTGGCAGCGGCAAAGGTTCCGGTTGATGAACAAGTTGACCAGGTCCGATTGCAGCTTCAGGACCTTGCTTGTGACTGGTGGGCGTCAATAGAGGTTGGCTTGAGACATCCTATCTCCTAGGACAGTTTCAAGACTCGTTTTTGGGCCAAGTACTTTGGAGTCGTCGTACAATATGAGCTCCAACAGAGGTTTATCAGTCTCAAGCAGGCCGATAGGACTGTGGATAGATATGCAGCCAAGTTTTACAAGCTGAGTAGATTCGCTCCGACTATGGTGGCTATACAGTCGGATAGAGCAATGAGGTTCCAACAATGACTTCATCTGGAGATTCTACAACTGGTAGAGGGGCACAACTATCAAACTTATGAACAAGTACTGATAGCAGCTCGAAGGCACGAGCTTACAATGCATAGGTTATCTGCAAGGACTGAAGGCCAGAAGAGGTCTCATGCTCAGAGCGGAGGAGGAGGTGGAGGAGTACCTCGGACGTCAGCACCATCACTTTGTGTTCGTATCCATGATTCAGCGCTAAAGAGGGCGGCAGTTTCAATGGTGACAGTACCGGCTCAACAGTAGCCGAGACAGCCACAGCAGCAACAAAGCCAGGGAGCACCGCTGTGTTGCAATTACTGTGGAAAGGGAGACCACACTAGAGATATGTGTAGGACAGCCAATGGGTTGTGTAGAATATACTCACTGGCAATGAGCTAGTAGGAGTTAGTAGAGTATGCATAGCGTGTCCGGTTGTAGTGTGCGGGCATTCACTACCAGCACGGTTGATCGAGTTTCCTATGGGTAACTTTGATATTATCTTAGACATGGACTGGTTGAGAGACAGTCATGCTACGATAGATTGCCATAAGGGTAGGATATTATTTAGTATCCCGAGCAGGGAAGGTTTCGCCTTTGACAGATCTGTGGGAGACCATCATGAAGAGAGGATCACAGCGACAGTGATAACAGAAGAACAACTTTCTGAGATAGTCAAGGAGTTCTTAGACGTCTTCCCAGAAGAGCTACCAAGGTTACCCCTAGTAAGAGATATTGAGTTTTTTATAGAGTTAGTCCCTGGAGCAGGGTCAATATCTTGTATAGTTTACCAAATGGCACCATCAGAATTAGACAAGCTGTACCAACACGTACAAAAGCTGAAGGCAAAAAAGTTTATCCGAAATAGTGGATCACCTTGGGGAGCGCCAGTGGCTCTAGTGAAGAATAAGGATGGGTCATCACAGTTATGTATCGACTACAGACAATTGAATGCAGCAACAATGAAGAACAAGTATCCATTACCAAGAATCGATAATTTTTGATCAATTGAGCAAAGCCAAGGTTTTCTCTAAGATCGATCTTCGATCAGGGTATCAAGTAAGAGTTCGGGAGCAATACATACCCAAGACAGTATTTAGGTCACAATATGAGCATTACTAATTCTTAGTTATGCCATTCAGACTGACTAATGCTCCAACGATATTTATGGATTTGATGAACCATATTTTTATGTCATATCTAGATCAGTTCGTGGTGGTTTTTATAGACGATATTCTTGTTTATTCCAGTAGCGAAGAGAAGCATGAAGAATATCTTCGGAAGGTCTTACAGATTTTGAGGGAACACCAGTTATACGTAAAGCTCAGCAAGTGCGAGTTTTGGTTGGATCACGTGTCATTCTTGGGTCACATCATATCTGGAGCGGGAGTAGCAGTATATCCGAAGAAGGTTGAGGTCGTAGAGAGTTGACAGTTCCTAAGACAGTAGCTGAAATGCGTAGTTTCTTGGGATTTACAGGATACTATAGAAGGTTCATGGTAGACTTTGCAAGGATTTCGGTACCGCTGACTCGATTAACGTGCTAGGAGACTAAGTTTGATTGGTCAGCAGAGTGCCAGATATTATTTAAAGAATTGAAGAAGTGATTGATTTCAGCTTTGATTCTCACGCTTCCAGTAGGTTCTGGAGGGTTTACAGTATATTGCGACGTGTCAGGAAAATGGCTTGGGTGTGTATTGATACAACATGGAAGAATGATAGCTTATGCATCGCGGCAGCTTCGAGATCAGGAAAAGAATTATCTGACTCATGATTTGGAGTTGGCGGCGGTAGTATTTTTACTTAAGCTGTGGAGGCATTACTTGTATGGTGATCGGGTAGAGATATTTATGGATCACAAGAGCTTAAAGTATGTATTCACTAAGAAGGACTTGAACATGAGGCATAGGATGTGGCTAGAATTGATAAAGGACTATGATATGGAACTCCAGTACCATCCAGGCAAGGAAAATATGGTAGCAGATGCTCTTAGCAAGAGAGGTAGTACATTTATGTTGACATCATAACTGCATATCTTAGAAGATCTTCGAGAAATGGGGATCGAGATAGTACTTCAGCAAGATGTAGGAGTATTGGCTAGGTTGCAGGTTCAGTCTACCTTGGTTAAGAGAATTAAGGCAGCTCGGGCAGAGGATCCGAAAGTTTAGAAGCTTTGGACGGAATGTGAGTCTGGTCTCAAGAAAGAGTTGACGATTCATGAAGATGGAACACTTAAGTTTGGAAACTGTCTTTGTGTACCAAGTAGAGATATACGACAAGTAGTAGTGACAGAGGTGCACAATTCCCAGTATTTAATTCATCCAGAAGGTACCGAGATGTATCTAGACATCAAGCAACATTTCTGATAGAACGGGATGAAAAGGGAGATAGCACGATTCGTTTCTCGGTGTTTGGTATGTCAGCAAGTGAAGGCCGACCAGCAAAGACCGACAAGATTATTATATCCGCTTCATATTCTGGAGTGGAAGTGGAAGCATATCACGATGGACTTTGTGACCGGTTTACCTAGATCCCTAACTGGTCGTGATGCAGTTTGGGTAATAGTAGATCGTCTCACAAAAGTAGCTCACTTTCTTCCTTTTCGAGTAGGGCAATCCACAGAGCAGTTAGCAGCAATATACATACGACAGATAGTAAAATAGCACGGTGTCCCAGTGAGTATTGTATTCGATCGAGACACTCAGTTTACTTTATATTTTTTGAAGAGTTTGCACTAGAGTTTGGGCACCAAGTTGAGATTCAGTACCACTTACAATCCACAAATAGACGGACAATCAGAGAGAACCATCCAGACCCTGAAAGATATGCTACGAGCATATACTTTAGATTTTGGAGGGTCTTGGGAAGATCACCTTCATCTCGTTGAGTTCTCATACAACAATAGTTATCAAGCAAGTATTTAGATGGCACCATTTTTAAGCGTTATATGGAAGGAAGTGCAGGTTACCATTGGCATGGGATGATATAGGTGAGCGAAATATGTTAGGTCCAGAGATGATCACGCAGACAATAGACATTGTCAAGCAGACCAAAGAGCGACTTCTGGTTGCGCAAGATAGGCATCGACATTGGGAAGATCAACATCGTAGACCTTTAGAGTTTTGTGTCAGCGACCACGCGTTCTTACGTATTTTGTCGACCCATGAAGTTATTAGATTAGGGGTTCGCGAGAAGTTTAGTCCGCGATACGTCAGTCCGTTCGATATCCTCGAGCAGGTGGGCGATGTTGCTTATCGTCTTGCCCTTCCGCCTTCGCTACGTGAGGTGCACGGTGTATTTCATGTGTCTCAATTGAGTAGGTATATCCCGTATCTGAGTCATATCCTCGACCATTCTGAGCTAGTCGTTAGTACCAACTTGTCTTACGAGGAGCAACCCATATCCATTTTGGACCGAAGGGAGATGATGCTCAAGAATCTGACTATTCATCTTGTCTGAGTTGCTTAGGATCATCACCCTTTGGGAGAGTCGACGTGGGAGCACGAGGATGATATCCGATCTCGGTATCCGCATATATTTGACTCAGAAGGTATATTCGTTCTTATGCCTTCGTATCTCGAATCTCGTGATTCATTTACCCATTCTATGTGATACTATTTTCTTTATTATATGCTTGAATTTGATTGCCTGTGTATATGAGCTTGTAGTTAGCGTAGTGCTTGTTCTGATTTCTCTAGCTAGTCTTGGATTTGAATTCTCAGGACTAAATTTTTCTAAGGTGGGTAGAGATGTTACTCTCTATTCCCGATATACGTATTTGGAACATATTATTATTTTTGCTTATATTATTTGTTGCTTGCATGGTAATTAGGTTACATGTCATGGAGACTAGACCCATTCTTTGGTTCAATTAAATTCATGGTTTAATTGTTGGATTTGTTTGGTCATGAGTTGAACCCATGGTCTAAACCTCAAACCATAGCTATATAAATTAACTTCTTTCTCTCTCTTCCCTCATTCTCTCATTTTTTCCCTTCCTTCATTTAGGCAAGTCAGGAGTCGACATGAATATATACCCCACATCAGTTGCACTACATGGAGAAACCTCTTAATTTTTGATTCTTGCTCTTTTTTTGCATTTTATTAGTCTATTATGTGCTCATAATGATTCTAAACACTTTTAGTACTAGGAGTTTTCGATTTTAATAGATGAATTTGAATAGATCTACATTTAAAGTTTAGAATTTTTATGGGTTCCAAAATTTTTTCTTGGTTTTGATCTATTAGAACATGGTATTTTAGAAAATAAAGTTAAAATGAAGTTTTTATGAAGAAAATATTATTTTAGTTTTTGGAGCTTTCTACCATGGCTGAACCTGCTGTTGGGGGAGACGAACATCACATGCGACCAACGAGCTATACGGCTGAAAGTGTTATGTGGCCTGAGAGGGTTATGTGGCCTGAACTCTTGCCGAATAATGACAGCATGCGGCCATCTTGTTGGACGCATGACTGCTTATTCACACGTATCCTTGAACTCCTTGTGCTTTCACTCGCTGAACGAATGAGAAATCCGCTAAGTCCAACGGCATCTATGCGGCCTGATTCCATGTGGCAAGCAGAGCATGCGACCATTTTCCTTGGACGCACGACTCTGAATTCTTGGCACAAAATTTTGTGATCTTGTCTTTTTCTGATGTCTTTTATTTTTGTCATACTTTATTACAATGTCACATCAGTCACTTCAATCACTTTATTGTCACTTCACTGACACTTCATATTTATACCCGTTACTCAACACTTGTCCCATGGAGTGGACTTTAACTTGTCCCGTATGCGGTCGAGACTCCCCATGCGGCACTGAGCTCATGCAGCCCGACCCATACGATACTGACTCTATGTATCCCTGACCCTATGCGGCCCTATGTGCATAATTTATCGATTTTCTTGGTTTGATGTTTTATTAGATTTTGTGATTCTAAGTATTAGGTTGATGATTGGAATGCATGAGAACTGAGTGACCATGTGATGAACCTGACTATATGCTTGACCCGACTATGAGATGGACCATGCGACAAAGTGACTATGACTACCTATGTGCCTGACTCGACCTACGTATTGCTATGTGCTAGAACTCATGTAATTTAGCAATAATTGGCAACTTGACTCGACTATTGGTATCTGTACTGATATACTTCCTACGTGCTATGTGTTTCTACGTGATTATGTTATATGTTTACACCGAGGTGTGCCTATATGCTAAGCGATATGTGATGTAATCAAATTCCTCCAGCATGGATGTGATAGTTGGTCAATAACCAAGCGTGACTAGGATTTGTTCACTGTTGCATCATGCTCGGGTGAATCCAAATTGAACTACTAAGTGACAAAGTGGATTCGTATCTAGCGTGCCCGTACTACGGTACGATATATAAGGGGAGTAACATGGGACCACTCCAAACGATTCCAGCTAACCGTAGGGTTAACTAAGCAACTAAAATATGTAGAGCATTGGGAGGGACGAAATCCCGAGATCGTGCTTAACTAGCCACCCTTAATCATTATATGGGGAGTGAAGGCTGGACCCCATGGATATTGTTTAAATCCTCATTAGTTGATGGCAATATTCGATTATTATATTATACTATGTGTTCTATGTGATCTTATAGTTGTGCCCCGCTCCGCGTCGGCACTATGTACAAGAGATATCGATTTGCTGACTCAAAAAGGATATCTTCCTTAAGAGCTCCTTGTTGAAGCAGAAGATGACTGATCTAAGGTGAGTGGACAGAACTTCATTCTCTGATTCTTGCATGCCTTAATAATGAATCTGAGTTTTTGAATGCTTGTTTGCTTAAGAAGATAATTTCATAAGAAGAATGATAGAACCTGCCTCTGCATGCTTATTAAGAGAACTCACATAGCTTGTCATTGAAACGAACCTGCTTGCCTAATTAGAGTACTTGAATGCTTGTCTAAAGAGTAAGAGATTGCTTGAAACATATTCTATATCGCTTGTGTTTTAAAAGGACCACATTGTGCTTAAACTTGTTCAGAGAAGAGATAGATGGTCTGCTTGTTCTTATCGTCTGCATCCTCGAGTTTATCTGATAGTGTTTTATGTATTCGCATTGGTCGCAATGGCTATTGGTGAAGAGCTGAAACTTGGTCACGACTGTTACAATGATAGTGAAGAGCAACCATGAGTCATAGCTGCTAATAACATCAAATAAAGGAATCATTGGTTAGCTGGATTACCGCTACCGATCCTGAGTTTTTTGGAGACCGAAAGCATATAGATAGTTCATCGTGTTGGCTTTATAGAAGGATAGTTCCTACATGGTGCATTGTCCCTAGAGTCTTTGGGTATAGCTCACGAGATACGCTGTGCACACCCTGATAGTAGAACAATCGGCTTGCCTTGTGTTCTTGAATGAATCAAACATAAGCTATATTTTTTAAAGATGTTTCCAAAAAGAAGTAATATGACTCCGTTCCTGTGCTGCATGTAACGAACATAGGTAAAACTAAAAAGATCACTAGTAATGTAATATTTTATCACATGATTACTTAGTATTGGTTTTAGTGAATGCGGCTTCTATTCAGTTGATTTTAGACTCACCAGTACTTTCTCCAAATTGCTGACCCACCAACAGTTTACTTGTTCGCATGTGCTAGATCGTCTGAGGAAGCGACGATAGGCGTGCCTCATCCCCAAGACCCAAAAATCTGGTTTCGATGCCTTGAGCCATATCGATTGCTTTAAGCTGCTTTTGTATAGAGGGATATAATGTATGGAACGATGCCATTGTATTCAGAGAACCCTGTGCCTCGATTTGCCCCGTATACTCAGATGGATAAATGCTTGCAACATTGTCCCTCCGCTGCTTACTCGATTCGATGATAGCCACAACTTTAACGATGTTGCCTTGTGCGGGCGCAACCCTAGGCTCGCACGGCATTACGTCCCGATAGCAACGATAATATACGCCCTGCGGGAGCGCCGAGACGCGGTGATTCGCGCCCGATGGAGACCTTGTCGGGACCTTCGGGATCGGGGCATGACACTTAACACGACGGCCTTACGAGGGACCGGTGCATACTACTATGTGCTATGCGGCAATTCATGGCTCGACTAGCCCCTGCTAGAACATGGTTCTATCTAAGGATTCCTACTATATGCATAATACCTCTGGGATAATCCATAGCCGTACAAGTGATTGGCCGATTATGTAACTGAGCTTGTTTGTGTGTTGTATCTGTTGTCAAATATTCTAGTGACATGGACTATCATGGTGCGATGGTCTAACCCTTGTCCTTGTTTGGTTGTAGGGTTAGATTATTGTGTCGCGATAGGCTATAAACAAAAACTACGAGACAAAACTATATATATATATATATATATATATATATATATATATATATATATATATATATATATATATATAACCTGGTTTTGTTTCTTCATTCGTGCTTCCTTTGTGGTACTTGCTATTTGGGGTCTAACCTACTGGTTTTGTATGGCCAGATTGAGAGCCAGCACCCGAGGATCAAGCGTACTTCCCCCTAAACAAACATGTACACCAGACGGATGGCCACTGAGGGAAACGAGTAGATTTTTTCTTCCCTGCTAGTTATTGCATATTTTACTCATTTTGGGCGTTTAGCCACCGACACTTGTTATCCTTAAATGTGGACATTTAGTTTTCTTACATGATTATAATTAATCAGACTGTAGCTGATCATGGTCATGTACTTTTGCTACTCTGTCAGCTTTCTTATTTTGTATAGCTGGTGTCTTGAATATTGTGGCAGGGCATTTGGGACTCCTTACTTCCTTGTCATATATTTTCTATGTTTATTATTCTTACTTGACTTATTGAGACAATAGATGTGTTGTGTGGCCCTAAGTGACTTGCTTGTAGTATGCACCCCTTGTCTAGTTACAGTCGTGACCGCCGTACGATGTTCTATATCTTGTACGGAGGAGCTGGCCATGTCCGTCTCCGTATTCCGATACTGAGACGTGACAATTTTCTTGATGGTATTACTTTTTATTATTCGACATGCATATTATGTATCTTGCTACGTCCCTCTAAGGATGGCCCAAAAATCAAGTGTCCATGTGCTCATTGTCGAAGTAGACATTACAAAGAAGTGACGATTGTGAGGGAGCATTTGACCCTTAAGGGTTTTGTACGTGATTACGATTTATGGGTAGCGTAAGGTGAACTTTATGCGAAAAGATAGTTTGCTTTTGTTGTGGATGTTGCCACGGATGTCGATGTAGACTATATTGAATATGAAGACTATAACTTGGAGCGAGATATGATTGCTGCGGTAGGACCTAATTTTAATTCAAAGGATCTAAATCCTGATGGAAAGGAGTTTTATGTATGTTTAAGGATGCAGATACTCCTATATACCTTGGTTGTGAGACTCATTCTGTATTGTCGGTAATGATGTACTTATTGAACATGATGTCTGATTTCAACTTAATGCAAGATTGCTATGATCGCACAATTGGTCAAAAAAAATATTGCCGAAAGGATTCTAATGAGCTACCTAAAATTTTTTACAAACCGAAGATGATGGTTGTCACTCTCCTGATCAGATCGCACAATTGGTTGTCACTCTCCCTTCCTTGGCGCACTTTGTCATGTTATCCTTGTGCACAGTCGATTATATTGACCGGCACTGTAAAACCCCTAATTTTAAAACAGTATTAACTATTTAATTAATTATTTAATTTAATTATAGTATTTATTAGTTAATTAGAAGAAATATAATTTATTGGATTTTAACTACTAGGTAAATATGCATTTAGAGATTTATGGAGCAAACTATTATTTTACCTTATTTTATTTTATGTAGGAGACCTTGTGGAAGGATAAAAGATTATTTTTATGAAAAAATATAATTTTTTGGAAATTATATATATATATATATATATATATATATATATATATATATATATATATTATTAATAAATAGAAAAGAAAAGAAAAGAAAGAAAAAGGAAAAGAAATAATTAAAGTAAATAAACTAAACCCTAAAAAAAAAACCACTAACCTAAACCCTACCCGCCTATGCCTACCAGCTAACCCGCTTAAGCAAATTCCAGCAGCAGCTGCAGCAGCGAGTAAATCCCCCCCTCCCCCCCGCCCCCCGCGCGAGTAAACTCCCCCTCTCTCAACCTATATATATATATATATATATATATATATATATATATATAAAACCTATTATAAACACAAAAACCTAACCCTAATCTACTCCACGACCCAGACCCTGAGCCGCCGCCGACCATCGGAGCCCCCAGCGCCGCCGCAGGAAGCCGCCCGCCGCTCGCCGTTCGCGTCACCCGCGAGCACCCGCACAGGAAATTGACAGCGACTTACCCATGTTCAGGCGCTGATTCCCGTTCCATCGTTCGACCAAATTCGACCCCGTCTTTACCGGTAAGTTCATGACCTATCCCTCTTCCAACTCTGTGTATTAGTTTCTTCGAACAGCGCGTAACCCTAGGTGAAAACCGTGACCAAGATGGAGAAAAATCATAACTTTTAATTTTAGAAAACTGCTGCAACCACCCCTTTTTAAGGACTCGTATCTCCCACCACAGAGATCCAAATATAGATTTTCCTCTTGTTATGTGAAGACCATGTAACCAAGATTATTTGTTGTTAATTATAATATTTTATTTGATGTTGTATGCAGAATTAAACTGGGTTAAAAATCACGAAAAACCTATTTTTGAAACCTTCAAAATTGTGACACGGAGCGCGCTCCGCCAAACGGGATCGCCCCGTCGCGTATCAATCATACCAAAAGACCCGTATGGTATGTCCAGACATGTGAGCTTTCGCGAAAACTGATTCGGACGCGTGTGCGCGTCGAAATCAACCCGTATCCGCAAAAAGTTTCCATATCGCGACTTTTGCAAAATACCGCACCATTTATTGTACGCTCGTCAGAATACGACGAAACTTGTTCCACTGGACTCGTGGTATCGCGCTAGTCCTGTGACCCAAATTTTACATAATTCTAGCACAGTTGACCAAGCAGCCTATTTGCGGGCCCTACGGTTCACTTTTTGGGCGAAATTGTGTTCGGCTCACCAAAATCCAAAATTGGACATACCGTTGAGTTCATATTGACGTTTAAATTTTTTTAACCTATTATTTATCATATTTAGATACCTTTACCCCTGGCACACTTTTCGGTACAAAGTCGGCCACATGTGGATCCCGTTTTGACCCAAAATTACCGTTTTGCCTCTGTATTCAAATTGGACGAAATGGTAGTATTTTTTTAGCTATCTTGCTGATTCCAAAAACATTGGTGATGTTTATTTCAGCATCCGAAGACGTTTATTCGGAGGCCTTAGTTTTTGATCCTATGTACCTGACATCTGGACGCTTACACTATACAGATTGCTTGCCAGGCAAGTATACCTTGCCATTGTACAGTGATTACATTCCATATGATGCATGCATATTTTATTTCTGTCATTTAATTCATATATTTTAAACTGCTATATAAACTGTGCGTCTAAGGAAACTTGGGTGCAACGACGGTGACGTCGTATTTTGTTTTTATTATGTATATGCATATGGACCTACTCTATGAGACCACCCTATTATCATGAGACATTCTTATGTTTCATTGGCCATGACACTGTTCTTACATGAGTGTGAGTTACATGTAGGACACAGACTTGCGTACTCGGCTGGCCACTGGTACGTATAGGTCGTGCGATGGATAGGGATAACTGCTGATAGAAACTTTGAATGCTAGAAGACCTGACAGTTATTTAAAGATATCATCGTGTCATGGATATGACATGCTTAGAGCATGGGGTAGGAAGAACAACAAATAAGGCATTTAGGCTCCTTTGCACTTTTCTTGTGTAACCCGTACGATCTGCCGGAGATGCGCGGTCATGATGACCACTATATATTATATATTATCAGGCGGCCTCTGCCGTTCAAAAGATGACATACTTTGTAGGCCCCTGAATCTCCAAGAGAATCATGCCAATCCTATTTTAGCCCCCACTTTTGGAAAGTTGTTCTCAAACTGCATTCACATAGATGGTTAGGCGACCCCATTGGATGTTTATTTTTCAGTACTTTATTGGCATATTTATATGTATCTTGTTATGTCCCTCTGAGGACCTGGTCCCTTTCCAGATATAGACGGACAGGAGTATCCACAGGAGTACAGACCCAGACCTGACGCTTCATACTAGACTGAGGAGGTCTTATCTTCAAAGTACCTTTGATCCATCGCAGTTGATGGATATTCTAGTTGCTTTTTCTTGTTGGACATTTATCTTATATTAGAGTTTGATCTCTTCTCTCTTTTAGTAATTTTTAGTATAGTCAATTTGCAGTGGATTTCTTTCCATCCGACTATCATACTTTGAGACTTCCTATTTGATATTCAGTTATTTATTCCTATTTATTTGTTTGTGCTGTGGATGAGATATAGATTACGTGTGACTTGTTGATAGTATATTACCACTGGTGGATTTGATATTCATGTACAGCATACGTGTGTGTATGGTTTCCATATATTGGAGTTCGTATACATATGGCTGGCGTGTTACGTATTCCTTGTCCTACGTATTTTGGCACTGGGCGTGACATATTTTTAGTGGTGGCCCATCCAGGTCGAGAATATATTGTCTCGGTTACGTTACTGTACCGAGCAAGCCTGCGTATAGGAATAGAGTATAGGATCTCATCCACGCTTGACTAAAACTCATCTTCCCTTTCAACTATCTTATTTAAATGCTTACATCCTGTTTGATTCTTGTACTCCTTCTAATCGTTTCGTCCACCACTTGCAGAAAGATGAATATGCGTAGTGGATGCACTACCAGAAAAAGTCAAATTAGCGACGTAAAAACAAGTCACTAAATGACCAAAAAATGTCGCTAATCACATTTAGCGACGTAATTAGCGACGTAATACAGAAGTCGAAATTCAGCACGTCGCTGAAAGAAAAAATGTCACTAAACGTCGCTATACCGACATTTTTTAGCGACTTAAATATGTCGCAAAATTAGCGACGTTTAGCGACTCAACGTCGCTAAATTAGCGACGTTCTCAACCGTCGCTAAATGTCACTAATTAGCGACGTATTCAACGACGTATTTAGCGACGTATTCAGCGACGTATAGTAACGTCGCTAAACGTCTCGAAATGTCGCTAAATTTTCATTGAAAAATAAAAAAAATGTTAAAAATTACCAATCTCCTGCAATTTATGAATTTCTAATTAAAAATAGACCCGGAGCAACCCTCCGTTGAATTTTTTGGGTTCGCCGACCCCTTCGATGGAACACTCAACACCGGTAAATTAACATCATTTAATATGAATAAAAATATCACAGTCACATAATACACACAAATATTATAGACAGACCTGGAGCAACCCTCCATTGAATTTTCTGCATACGAAATAACACAAAAAGTATATAAAATATCACAGTCACACAATACACACAAAATAAAAGTATCACAGTCACACTCTGCGTACGAAATAACACAAAAAGTATATAAAATATCACAGTCACACAATACACACAAAATAAAAGTATCACAGTCACACAAAATGCATAATATATAAGTATTACAGTCACACAAAATGCATAATATATAAGTATCACAATCACACAATAACCACAATAAAAGTATATGAAACATCACAGTATCAATCTCGAGGATATCCAATATGCTGGGGCACATACCAGTCCCTTAGATATTGCGCATAAACAGAGTCTATGTGATCAATCTCCGCTATAGGTGCTGGGTGACTGGAACTCCCCGTCTGAGATACAGCCGCTATAGGTGCTGGATGATTGGAACTCCCAGTCTGAGATACAACATGTGGTATCTCTTCCTCCTTAACAGTAGGAGGCATCACTTCCTCCTTAACGGTAGGAGGCATCACTTCCTCCTTAACAGTAGGAGGTGTCTCTCTCAAGCGACGTGCACGTGCTCGGGTCATGGGTGCCATCTGGTAAGATAGATGAAAACAAAAATATATAATTGATAACAAATATAAATATATTGTCTAATATTAAATATTGTGTAAATTTATATCTTAACTATTATCAACTGATACTAGTTTAAACCCTAACCCCAGGTCAAAAACCCTACTTATATCTTAACTATTATCAACTTATATATATATATATATATATATATAAACAATACTAACCACTGACATTAACTAATACTAATACTACAGTAATCCGAACTTCACTTAACAGGTTACAGTAATCCGAACTAATACTAATACTACAGAAGAAGTGTTGATTTGTGACCAGATTGCTGTGCATGTGATTTGAATGTTAGGTCTTCCAAAAGTTTGAATCCCAAATCCATCTCAAACTAGATAGTATGAAGTGGATCTTTTAAGTTCAATATTGAATTTGGATTGAATAGGATTGGTTCTTCATAACAGTCTAATGGCTTCTTATTGTTTTTGTCCATCAGTTAGTAGGCTAGTACAAAATATTACTATTGGAGGACAGAGGCACGAGATATTTTTAAACTATGTCACCAAACAGTATCGAGATGACATAGTATTGCATATGACTCAGCTCAAAAATTATTAGCAAAGATATTAGATTTGGTTCTAGGCTCCAGGCATTGAATCCTACCATGCTCTCTCTCTCTCTCTCTGTATGCACTATGGAATTCTCCATGGTTGGTCCTCTCTATTAGCAGACCTCTTTATCATTACAAAAGTAGTAAATTATTTATTTTGTCCTGGATGTAAATTTAATTTTAGTAATGATGCCGACCTACACTCAACATGCATAGAAATAGTACTCAA
This sequence comes from Iris macrosiphon, assembly GCA_036927795.1. Lineage (NCBI taxonomy): Eukaryota > Viridiplantae > Streptophyta > Magnoliopsida > Asparagales > Iridaceae > Iris > Iris macrosiphon. The sequence continues at coordinate 57,245,228 of JAYESA010000014.1, forward strand.
CAACTCTAAGTCAATGCATCAACTTGTATCCAATGCCTGTACAGAACATCTCTTCACTTGTGAACCGCTTTGATACCAAAAAATCTTAGAATATCTATGAAGTCATTATATGCCCAAGTTGGATTACATTATCCAACTAAATTGTATCATTCTGGACATTCAAAGACATGAATTGGACTCAGGCTCTTGCAATATTATTTACAAAAAAATACTAGCTAGAGAATCATGGTTCATCGATATCAGATATCCTTCATTCATAACCCCAGTTCAAAAACCCTAACCCTTACCCCAGGTCAAAAACCTTAACCCTAACCTTAACCCTAGGTCACGTGTGTGTGTCATGTCAGTATCAGTGTCTGTAACGTGTGTGTGTCGTGTCAGTGCCATGTGTGTCCTGTGTGTGTGTGAGAGAGAGAGTTAGGGTTTACCTAGAGGAGGAGGAGGAGGAGGAGGAGGAGGAGGGGGAGGACGCGGCTGGAAGGGGGTCGCCGGGAGG